>JAFEUB010001001.1:535000-882500 GCA_024529925.1 Ophthalmolycus amberensis | reverse complement strand
ACAGACAAAACAATGAAATGGCGGCAAACCTCGTTGCTGTTGACGGGCTGAGCGAAGATACTGTACTGGTCCTTTTCCTGCAGCTGACTGAGAACGGCCCGCAGCAGGATGTTGAAGGGGGTCAGCTGGACCTCCAGCACCGACTGCTGCAGCTTCATCTGACGGAACAACACACACACATTAGTTTTTTGAAGTCAGTGTTTTCCCGAATAGTCACACACACACGTCGTCACGTGGAAGTTCTTCAGCGCGAGTTACAAAAACGTAACGCTCGCTTTTTGCAAGTCCAAAATAAAACGACATGCTGCTCAGAGTGATCTCAGTGACCGGCTCGTCTGCAGACGGCTAACGTGCGCTTTAGAAACAGTGAGGTAGTAAATGATGATCCACCTCCTCCCTCTTCAGCTTCTCTCTCTTCCTGATGAGCTCCAGCAGCAGGCGAGCTCTCTCCAGGTCGTGGCGGAGGCGGTGCCACTCCTTCAGCTGCTCCTTCAGCGCCTGGGTCGTCTCCGCGCGGTCCTGCAGAAAAAACGCACAAAACTTTTGTGGTAGGAAGAACGACATTAAAGGCCGCCGCTCCGCTGTGTCTGCAGCACTGACCATCTGCTTGACTTTGGGCGGCTGAGGGTTGGCCTGCAGCCGGCGGATCAACGGCACGTTGTTCCTCGACTGCCTCTTCTGCACCCAGTAGCTCAGCACCCGCTCCACGAACACCCGCTTCCTCTGGACCGCCACCTGGTTCAGGATGGTGTCGAAGCTGACCCACGGAGGAGGAGGCAGAGGGAGATATTAACCAATAAATACGCTACATTTCAGAGGGGTGAACCCGAGCAGGAACAAGCTTCTGTTGGTCCGACTGCTCGTGCTTCTTGACCCGCACGACTTCTTCATTCAGCGTGTTACAGATGCACAGCGTGTTACAGATGCACAGCGTAATTATTACAGAAATAAGACCCAGGTTATAATAAACCAGAATTATACTTCAGTTACTAAACGTATTCAATTGTCGTGGTTTTCTTACCGAAACTAGCCCGGTCTTTACTAATGTTTCTTTTCCAAATCTGTGGACCTGAACAGAAACAAGAAACCTTACTGAGCCGGACATCATATATACATTTTTTTTTAATCTCGATCTGGAATCCGGTCTCAATGACGAGGAACTGAGTGGACCTGGGCCAGAAAACACTATTAATTTATGTGAGAGATGCATTCTGGGAGTCCTGTTTTGCCTGCCTGCCTGCCTACCTTGAAGCGGTGATACTGGGCCCAGAGTTGGTGGGGGTCTCGGGCTCTGGTTCCGGCTCGCCTCTCTTGCTCTTCTTCTTGGCCCAGCCCTTGGCCCGGGACTTCCCCCTCTTGTCGGCCCTCTTGTGGCAGCCTCCGTTCTTCGCATGGGGCTCGTCGTAGATGGCGAGGGGCCGGCGGTCGCAGCCCTCGGGCGTGTGGCTGCAGCAGTACACGGTCTTCTTCACAGAGAAGGAGGAGGAGCCGCCAAACGGCGTCACCTCCTTGACGGGTTCCATCTTCATGTAAAGGCCGGCCCTCTGGGCGCAGCTGACGTGGAAGGCGGTGTAGCAGTTGATGTTGTCGCACTGGATGCAGGCGCCGGAGCCCTTCTCTTTGCACAGGTAGCAGGTGAGCTTCCAGCGCGCCGGCGGGATGTTGCGCACGCCGTCAATGGGCTCGATGAAGACGGTGTCGGAAAAGCCGACCTCGGGCACCCACAGGGCGCACGCCACGTGGCCCCAGCGGTCGTCGTCCGTCTTCTTCAGGGCTCCGCCTCGGTTGGGGCAGAAGACGCACTCGGCGGGCCGCGACGGACACTGCAGGCAGTGGCGGCACAGCCACTGGCCCTCGGGGACGTACGGCACGCCGTAGCACTCCTGGTGCACGGCGATGTTGCAGGCGTCGCAGAAGAGGATGACGTTGCTGTCGGCTCCGTCTCCGTCCATGCAGACGCAGCACACGGCGTCCTCGTCCACCAGCGACTGCAGGTCGCTCTGGCCCTGCGTGACCTCGTACGACTCCTTCTCGAAGCGGTCCATGAGGAACTCGAACAGGTTGAACGACACCTGGCTGACGCCCTCGCTCTTCCTCTTCTCGTTGATGAGCTCCAGCCAGGCGTAGTCCTCCTCGTCCATGTCGTACTCCACCTCCTCGTCCAGCTCCTCCGCTGTCCTCTCCGTGTATTTGTAATACGCCGCCGGCCTCTTGGGCACCACCGGCAGGTTGTACTCAACCGTTCTGACCTTTGGCTCCAACAGGCCGCCGGTGCTGCCGTGCGTGGCCATGAGCGCGGCGTTCTTCTTCTGCTGGTTGTTTTTGAGGCGCACGGAGCGCACCAGGACCTGCTGGGGCTTCTCGTTGTTCTCCTTGTTGCTGTTGCACTCCATGATCTCCTGCGCCGTGGGGTCGTCGTCGCCGATGACGTCCAGCTTGTCGTAGATGCTGAGCCGGTGCACGCGGCCGTCCACCTCCAGCTCCACGATCCGCTGGGCCTGCGCGTACGTCAGCGTCTCCCGGTTGGGCGACGGCTTGATGGGCGACGAATCTCTCTTCAGCACCGCGGGTCGGTAATGTCGACTTTTCTTCTTCATCTCGAAGCCGCAAAGACCCTGAGAACCAGACGAATGACACGACAGCGTCAAAGACTCAACTTACAATTTCTTCGTCATTAAGTCTGTGAAGCAACGAGCAGCGCACGCAGCAGTGTGTGTTACGTCTAACAGAACCTGCAGTAATCATTACCAGGCCTTGACCCTCAATGAGGCCTTCAGGAGCAATCATGCAGCAGTTAACGTGTTTACACAAGGATGTCTTTACCTCTTCAATCAGAGAGGACCACAGAACAGAGAGTCATTTTACTTCCAGTGGTTTGTACTTGTTCTGCTAGTCTATCGAACTATGAATGTATTACTATGAATGTAAGTAGAGCGTCTGTCACATGGTACAGACACATCTTATCTATCCACAGACGGCCTGGATATTGTTTGAACATGTTTGATATATGTTCCACTGATACACGTTTCCAATTATTACGTTTGGGGAACATAAACGTGTTCAATCATTCTCCTCGTGTCACAAAATATACTAAACTGCTAAATGTATGAGGGCTGCACAACCATGGCCACAAGGATAACCAGGATTATTTATTCATTCATTTTAAGGACAACATATTTCCATAGCAGCAATGATTCCGTGTTGTGCAACATTGCTGCTAATGTTCAAATCTTTATTCATTAAAAAATGAAACAGGTCCTCCTTTCCCATAGTGTGTCTGTTTGTGCAGCTTTAACTCATTTACTGGGTCATGTTTTCAGTTGGCTGTAGTTGGGAGCAAAGGGGGCGGAAACGATAACGTTCACTGGGTGAAAGAAGGAAAAGCACCGAGAGCACCACATCTCCACGGCCTCTCATGACAGCGAGCCCGGCTGAAGCCGCTGGTTGTTGGAAATAATCGGCTAACAGCAGCTGCAGCCCGTTCGGTTTCTCTGGTGTGTGTGCTACCCACCGGCTAACGTTAGCTCCTCTTTAACTGAACCCACAACGTTTATATGTTCTTAATCGCACCACAGCTTTAAAAGCGATGCACCAAACACGGGTCTGTTACAAGAAAAGAAGACCCCAGTGTGTCCTCCTCCTCTCAGGCGGTTGGCCCTCCCGGTGACCGGTTAAACGCATTAGGACACTCCGTCCACAAACCGGGGCTAACGTTAGCCTGCTCGCATTAATACACCTAAACTGAAGGGGGGAGGAAATATGGCGACCAGCACAACAAGAAACTGCCTCGATTTGTAAAAGGGGAGGCTGTCTCTCAGACCAGCACGGACTGGTTTTTAGATGTAAACCAGTCCGGACTATAAGGGGGGTGATATTAAAGAGGTGAGGACACAGTGGGGCTGAACTTACCAAAGGTATTTTCACGAATTCAGCTTGTAAAAACAGCAGCAATGGCGGCGCGGCCCTGCGGAGCGAAGCTGCAGTTAAATCCACATTTTCAGTCCGCTCGTCCAACGGCCGCGGCTCGCGCTGCTCAACAGAGTTAAACTTGAGAAGTAACCGACAGATATCCAGCGCGACGGAGCCGGTATTTTACTTTAATCGGTTGTAATTTAGCTGCTCAGTACGGCCGTTTGGAAGCGGTTAGAAGCGGCAGAGCTCAGCGGCTGCCCGGAGCTTCTCTTCACCCAACAACAATGCGGTTGTGCGAGTCGTCCTTGCGTCATGACGTCAGCGCGTACAGACGCAGTACGTCCTAATAGTAGGGACTCAAGTACTGGACTCAAGTACTAATTAGAGGTACTTGTATTTTACAAGTATTTCCATGTAATTTAACTTTATACTTCTCCTGCACTACTGCTCAGAGGTACATATTGTACTTTTTACTCCACTAAGTTACATCTCAGAGGTACATATTGTACTTTTTACTCCACTAAGTTACATCTCAGAGGTACATATTGTACTTTTTACTGTGCTACATCTCAGATGTGAGATACGTGGTTCTCACAGCTGTAGATTAAACTAACCAACAATATATAAATAAATTAAAATTAGCACAGCCGTAAACATCTACAGCAGCAAAATGCGAATTGCTTAGAGACAAAAAATATAACAGTTTAATCACTCTTAAAATACAAATCACGTAAACCACATTTGACGGTTTGCCTCCAAGAGATGACTTTTATTTTTAAAATATAAAATGTTTACAATTCCTCAAGCCTAATGAACGGAAGGATCTGCCACTAATAAAAATCATGAAATCAGAATAGTAAAAATATCTGGTACAGTGTGGTGTGTTTAGCCTAGCTTAGCACAAAGGTGGATTAAGGAAAAGGCTAGCAGTTTCCCCCTGCTTCCAGTCTTTGTGCTAAGGTAAGCTAAGCTAAGCACACCAAAATGCCGGACTGTTCCTTTAACTCGTCTCAGGTGGATTCGGCCGCCGGCTCCGCCTCCTCTTGACTCTGGTTGGACTGAGCGTCTTCTCTGGACAGCAGGTTGTTCTTGCGCAGGTGGCAGGCCTGCTGGTAGGGGGGGCGTATTGGCGGCTGGGTGGGGGGGGTGTACTGGTACTGTTTACCAGCATCCAGCTGAAGAAAGAAAGAAGGCAACAGCTCGGAGATGGTTTAGGTGTGACGAAAAGAAAAAAACATTTACTATATAAACTAGAAACAAGAACCCTTTAAAAATACCGATAAATTAACTAAATTAAGTAGACTTTAAGGGGTACATCACTTCCCCCTTGATTCACACATTAATTAGAAGTATTTGACATATAGTTTCAGTTTATTCATATCTAAAGGGATTCTTAAGTCTGTCATTCAGACATGACGGCATTAGAGAAGAATCTGCAGGATTTGGGGTTAATTATGGGATAAATGAATAGATCTTTAAGGGATTATCTGCACTAGTTTTAATGTAAGAGCCAGGTTTCTGTTATTAAAGATAGTCCTGTGTCTCCTCACCTGCAGAGGGTAGGTCCTGTCCGAGTCGAAGGCGCTGAGGTCACCGCACGCCAGGAAGGGAACGATGACGCGGTTGGGACCCTCTAACTGGTTAAAGTCCACATCTGAAGGACAGAGACCACAATCCAGACTGAGGAAAACCAGGACCAGGACACGCAGTAAAACAAGAGACTACCAGTATGCAACCTTTAAAATAAGAAATAACGCATTCGTCCTCTTTCAAAATGACAGAAGATATAAAAACACCCTGACCAGTAGTTTTTGGTGTCTCTGACATTACTGACGTTATGATTCTTCTCTTCTTCGTGCTCCTGTTGCACCATGTTTCAGGATTCACCGTTAATCATTCATTACCACATGTGGCCACATGGGGTCACTGTTCAGCAACTTTCTTTGGTATCAATATATTTTATGTGCTAAAAGGTCTTTTTCCCTGAGACGTCCACTTTAACGACAGAACAGGAAACTAAGATAATGAGCATGATATATACGATATATATATGATGTATATGATATATATATATATATATATATATATATATATATGTATATGATATATATATATATATGATGTATATGATATATATATATATATATGATAGATATATATATATATATGATGTATATGATAGATATATATATATATATATATATGATAGATATATATATATATATATATATGATGTATATGATATATATATATATATATATATATATATATATATATATATATATATATATATATATATATATATATGATGTATATGATATATATATATATATATATATATATATATATACTATATATATATATATATATATATATATATATATATATATATATATATATATATATATATGATGTATATGATAGATATATATATATATATATATATATGATAGATATATATATATATATATATGATAGATATATATATATATATAAATATATATATATGATAGATATATATATATATAATATATATCATATACATCATATATATATATATATATAGATATATATAGATATATATAGATATATATATATATGATAGATAGATATAGATATATATATATATGATAGATATATATAATATATATGATAGATATATATATATATATAATATATATATATATATATATATATATATATATATATATATATATATATATATAGATAGATAGATAGATAGATAGATATATATATATATATTGCACCTCTCTATGGGTCTTTTAAAATAAAGGAATTAGTTAAGCAGAGCCGGCCGACTTGTCAACAAACCGGGTGCGTCTCAAGTGAAGGGAAGTGGTTCTATCTTCTAGAGGCCTTGTGATTTCCTGATTCAGATCAGGTATCCAGACACGGACCACACGGGCTCGTAGTTACCGTAGGAGTGATCCAGCAGAGGGTTGGACATGTTGGGGACGTAACCGTCAGGAGGAGAGTAATTCTGGCACACCACGAAGGCCTCTGCACACAGACACACAGACAGACAGACACATACTGTGAGTAATGAATGTGGTTCAACAGACACAATTTAATAGGGGGGTGACTCACCGATGCTGGAGTTCCTGCTGCTGCGAGGCTTGGCGCAGGTCACACCACTGAAGAAGATCTTCAGCTGAGAGTACAGCAGAGTCACGTCTTTACCTCTGAAGATCTGAGCCAGAAGAGTGAAACCTTCACCTTACATTACCACACACACAGCCGACTGCATCGCCTCGTTTCAGCATCAAGAGAACGTTATTCCACGACTTCTTATTGGGCTTCAGCCTCACGTTTAACGGTAAATGAAACCTGGTGGAGATCTGAACTCTACCGAGTCCTTTGTCGATAATAAATCATCCGAACAAGAGCCGGACTCACCTTGGCCACAAACGTCCCTCCAGGTTTCAGGACGTGAGTTGTGATGTTCAGAGCCTGAGAGACAAACGGGGGTCAGTGTGACATCGCAGACCGACAGGTGAACAACAAAAACACACCTCTGTGTACTCACGGCCAACAGGAGCTGAGCCTGGATGTACTCGTCCACGTCGTGGAGCCCGGTTACTATGAAGAAAGAACGGTAAAATGACTGAATTAAAAGTAAAAAAGGGAGAGCCTTAAGAACAGGTGAGGACAGACAGGAAGTCTCACCGTCTGGAGCTCCGTCACACACCACCAGGTCGGCCGGCTGACCCTCAAAGTGACGGATGATCTCCTGAGCCGTCGACACCTGAGAAGAAGAAGACACGGGTCCTTGAGGATCCATCACCTCTTAAGACCCAAAGAACCTAAAAAGAACCTCCTCCAGGACCATTGGGATCGCCTCAAATATGACTACTTGGATTTTGCATCCGCTCCTGAAGCCGTGCCCAGATTTAGCTCGTGGAACGTGAACGCAAAATTCGAATAAAAGGAGAACCACGACAATGTGTCCACGTTACGTTTGGATCCCGCAGTGGACAAGAGGACGATCAGAGCTGCATGCTCGTCCACGGTGTCCTCACCTTGGTGATGTCTCCCTGGATCTGAGTGACTCCTGGTAGAGGAGCCATGGCCTGCAGGTCCACCGCCACGATCTTCACCTCCTCACCGGCGTCGCCCTTCTCCTCCTGAGCTCTGAGTGGAAAAAACAACAACAACAACGACATAGTTAACTCTTGGCTTTATTAAAATCCATTTCATATCTGTCCAGGTGAGTTCATGGTTAATAAAGAAGACGTAAAACCTGAGTTTCCGACTGAGGACTTGACTCCAGCTGCCAGGAGCTGCACACAGATCAACGGCTCTGTTCACACCTGAGAGAGGGGAAAAAAACCTTAATACTAAAAGACAGAAGAAGAACACAGCCTGAAGAGCTCAAAGAGGACCTGGACTCCGGCTCAGTTCCACTCTTTTCAGGGGGCTGTAGTGTAGGCGGGACCTGTCGGGGACCTGTTGGGGTCGTCTCAGGTGTCTCACCTGTGAACAGGTTGAACTCGTGGTCGAGCTGCAGCAGCTTGAAGGCGCTCCTCGCTCTCCAGCCCTCCTCTTTGGCCAGACGGTAGTAAATGTCCCGCTTGTCTTTGGAGGAGCGACCCATCCTGACCTCTGACCCCTTTGATGAAAACAACACACACAACCAGTAAGACACCATCAACGTCATACTGGTTTCTCTTCTCTCAGTGGAATAAATAGTTTTTACCGAATTAAGTTCCACCGTTATTAACGACTGAGTTGTTAATAAGAAAGTCAAGATTCATCATTAAAGACTTGCTTTTGGTTTATTCTATATCAGCCGAATTTACCAGCACGTCTTAATGAATCCACAATACATTTGATAATTGTTTAGAACACATAACGTGCTGAACACTGGGTAACCTGATTTAAACCACTTGTAAAACGGGGTTTGGCGTTGAGTGCACAATAAACTGCATATTTCACGGCTGCCAGAGCTTATTGTCGAACGTTAGATTAGTTTATGTCTCCAGGTTGAATATATACATCTTTATATCAAACAATATATGTAAAACAATAGCGCAATATCACATTCCACATACAATGAACCGTTTACAAACTGTGTCGCTTACTGGTCACGTGTTGTTCCGGTGTTGACGGTGGAAGGACCCCCGCTGGTAGCTGTCCTACGAGGCGCCTGTTCAAAATGACGGTGCCCTTGACGAACATCAATGATAAAAGATCAAATACAGACATTCATCTTTTTGAATCAAACTAATACTTTAGTGACGACAAACGTTATGAATGGTTTTTTTCCCCTTGTAGTAATTCCCATTGTTTCCATGTTTCTGTCGTCTCAGTAGCGGCCACACGGTGTCGCTGCAGACACAGAAAAGAGAAACCCTCAGAGAAATATCACTGATGTATTTGGGTCCAATTAAAAGGACGTTTTTATTGTTCCGTATCAAAAAATATATATACAGATTTATTTTATTTCAAACGAAAATAATGTACACGGAAAGAATTCCCCAATGCTCCAAAAATGATTTAATCTAATGCACTATGAAGACCATAATATTTTCGGTGTTCACTGAGGGGTTTATTTACCCATTTCGTGGAGTTTCAAGGATTATTAAATGGTTATAAATGTGCAATGACCCAATGTAGCCAAAGTCTGTTACGAAAACAGACGGATTACCTTCAATTCAGCAATTAAATCATCATTAATCATCAATAAATTATAATTTCTCCAATTTAAATTGAAGTTATTGAGCGATTTCGACATTTGTTTCCTTAATGGAAGTCTATGAGCCTTCTATAACACTTGAAATTAGAAATAAAGAGTTTTGTCTTCCTATATTCATTTCATTATCAATTAATAAATGGTCACAAAATTAAGTGTTTGTTCAGGGCGGTCTTAAACAAAGTGTCAAATTCATGTATTTTGTATAGAAATGAGTGTGTGTGTGTAGTAGTAGTAGTAGTAGTAGTTTTACATCTTGTGATTGTTTTAAAGCTTTTGTGGTTGTTTGGAGTCTCTCTGTAGTTGCATTATGTCTCTTATAGTAATTTTGTTCCAATGTGTCGTTGTTTTGAGTCTCTTTATCAGTTTATGTCTCTTCGAGTTTGTCTTTTAACTTTTTGTGGTTGTTTTGAGTCTCTTTCTCGCTGCTTTTGCCTTTGTTAAATCGGTCCATTTAAGATAATATTTACAATGTGAATTTTGGCAAACCTTTCTGAACTGTGTTTTGATGAAAATGATGATCTTTAATTTCACAAGAAGCTGCCGACTGATTGCTGATTATACGACTGTTCCATGAGCACGAGGCCAGGCTGAGATGTTCCTGTCAGATTAATGTGGTCAGCGTCTTCTTATTATTTCCGGTACATGTTTCAACATCAGCAGACAGTCATTGAGAGGAGACATTACAGCTGCAACTAAGCATAATGTTAATAGTTGATGAATCCATCAGTTATGTTTTTAAAGTGATCAATCATTGAGTCTATAGAACACGAGTGGTGTTTAGTGCAGCACACATTGTTGAGATTGAGTCCAAGGAGACATCTTCAAATGTCTTGGTTTGTCCGACCGAGAGTCCAGAAGCCAAAGATATTCAGTGGAGTCAAACTTACACACCTGCCTTTCACTTTTCAGAGGTAAAATACAAGAAAGTCTTGTTGGAGTCCTGATCCAGACCCCCCAGAACCAGTTCTATCAGAACCAATGCTCTACAGTCCAGCTCCTTTCTTTCCAGCTCTTCAAGAGAAGTCCTTTGGCTGCGACCATTCCAAACTTCCACCAGTTTTCTGTACATTTGAAAGCTGCCACAGAGCATCTGAATCATAATCCACCTCCATCGCTCTGTCATGAATCAAAGAACAGCAGTGAAAGTGTCCTGATGATCCACCAGACAGCAGAGGAGAGTGTGTGTGTCCTCACTCACTTTAAATCTAACACAGAAAGGTGATGAAACAATTATTTCAGCTGTTATGGAATATTAAATTAAACGATGGATCACTTTGAGGATCTGGTTCAGGTCCAAACTAAACCTGTAGAAGCAGCATTCAGTTCTGATGCTCCTCGAATGTGAAACAATCTGCAGCTCTGCTCCAACTCTCAGTTCTCTAAGACTTCTCTGTTTGACACTGAAAATATGAACTTTATTAAGTTGAATTTGAGACTTTTCCCCACTTTTCACTGCAACTGCTGCACAGCTTCCCTCTGGATGAATCCAGATTATCTTAAATACGCTGACGGGATTTAGAATAATAGATTACAACTTGACTGAAAGAAGAACAGAATAAAACACGTTGTTGTTGGTGTGAGTGAGCAGTTTATTCTCTGATATGATTCAAGAGAAATATCTGTGAGCTCTCTGCTCTGATCGTCTTCACTGATGAGTTGCTGGTCTTTAGTTGTACACATCATATTCACACCTCTCTGAACTGTGTGAGTGAAACTGATGATATCTGATTTCAGAAGAAGCTGCGGACTGATTGCAGATTATAGGAATGTTTCCATGACAGGCTGAGCTGTTCCTATCAGATGAATGCTGTCAGAGTCGTCTTATTATTTCTGATAGTGTTAACTTCAACAGTTACAGCTACTTACTACTGTAACTACTGCAGTCTGTGTGTAACTGTTTGCTTTCTATCACTGTGTCTCACTCAGTTCACTGCATCATGTTTCTGTGTTCTTTCACTTGAATTAGTGCTTCATGAAGCTGCAGGATGTCTTCAGCTCTGCTGCTTTCTTTATTCACATCGACTCAAATTGTTTTATTCTGCAGGTTCATTTTTCAATCTCCGCTTTTTATTTTGAAATTGATCTGAAGCTGTGAATCTCTTTGTGCTGTTTTTAGCTGCATCAACACGGTTTAAGTGAGGCTTGTACACAAACCGACTGGTCCATGTGACTGTCGATCATCAGATCAATATCTCTGTGAGCACATCCAGCACCTTCCTGTGTGTTGCTGTTGTGATCCGTACATCAGGTGCTTCAGTTTGCTTGTTTCTCCTTCACCGAATAGCTTCTTGTGATTTATTAGTTCTGATGATTTAATAAACTCACATGTCTGTTCCACGTCCTAAAATGATCCGACTGGACCCAAGTTCAACAACCCTTAATTGTTAAAGTAGTACTGGTACTAAGTATATCTGTGCAATACAAGTATGAGTGTTCAGTTTTACGTATGTGTTCATATTTTATTCAGATTGTTTGATTAGGAGGATATTGTGTATCAAAACCCTTTAGCATAAAAGTGATCAAAATACTTCAGAAGAACAATAAGCAAAGTTCTTATGAAAGGAGAAAAATCATTATTTACAGATTTATGATAAAATCGTATGAAATATGCAAAATCCGTATTTACTTAATTACATAATATTGAAAATGTATACAAAATAAGCAAACATATAATGAAAAAGGTAATTTCAATAATTACAAAATCAAGCAAAATGTTCATGATTTAAGCAAAATCCTTTATTATAATTTTTTGTAATTCCGTAATTACAAAATTAAATCAATTCAGGAAGAACAAAAATTAGCTCAAATCTTATGAAATAAGCAAAATTATTGATTATAACAAAACAAGCTAAATCCATAATGACAATGTTCTTATGAAATAAGAAAAATCCGTAACAATAAAAAATAGTATATTGATTGATTGCAACATTAATGAAGTACAACAATGAGCTAAATTCAAATGAAATAAGTAATATCCTTAATAACAAAATTAACCAAAATGCATATGATTTAAGTAAAACCCTCCAATTATGAACAAAAGAAAAATCAATAATTACAATTTTCTAATGATGTAAGCAAAATCCTTAATTACAAAATGAACTACAATGATTAACTAGAAAATTCCTAAAGAAATTTTGACAGTGTGGCTTCTACTGCCCGTCGCGATATATACACGCCAATGTTACCGGTAGCGTCATTCAGGTTCAATTGAGATAGCGCTCCTCTCTTTTCTGCATTTTAGATTCATACTCTTGGATTGAATCTTGTATTTGTGGGGCTTTTATTTTGAAAGGGTGGGACTGGGTGGGTGAGAGAGGGGGAGAGGAGACAGAATCATAATGTTTGACAGGCTTCATCACAAGCATTCCAGTTAGAATTCACTCTCTGGAGCTTTTATTTTGAAATGGGAGGGGGGGGGGGGGGGGTTCTCTGAAGATATCTAAGACCTGAATGACTGTATGATAGAGAGAGACAGACAGACAGACAGGAGGTCCATGCTTCCAAGTCATGTGTGTGTGTGTGTGTGTGTGTAGAGAGAGAGAGCCTGCGTGCGTGTAACTGGTTGCAATGCTCTTTGAGCCAAATGTGTAAGTCCGTTGGATTCCATAGATACTTTACTGCGACCAGCACAACATTTCCAAGCATTTGGGGAAAAATGGTGTATAAAGAGTAAAAATTGTGGGAGCGAGAGCAATTTGTTTGGAAAAATCACAGAATATTTTCCTGCTCCGCTCCACTCTAACGTTTATGCTCTCACTCTAGCTCTGAACGAGGTGCGCAATACACACCCATTATAAAATCTGGAACGGACCCAACATTTTCCTGAAACTTAATCTGTGACTTCATGAAAACTGTGCTAGCTATCAAAATGTCCCTTTGGCTGAATAAAGTGCAGCGTTTTGTCTACGTTTTAAACTTTGAATCCTGTTTCTACGTTAAAGTATGGCTGGTCAATATGGGCCCAAAGGTAAGTGTTTTTTTAGCTCTTGTCACGCCGAAACCCCATTCAAGTGAATGGGGCTCAGTTTTTTTGGATTTTCGGGAAAACCGCTGTGCGAAGCTCTCCGAAAAATAGATAGCACACTATTCCCGATCAGGCCGCACGCTTTGATGTATTTTTCACGCCGCTGTTGGCAACGCTGTGTGCGGAGAAGCTCGCCAAACTTCATTTTGCTCCGTTTTTCTGAGTTTTCCGGGATTTTCGGGAAAACCGCTGGGCGAATCTCTCCGAAAAATAGAATGCACACCATTCCCGATCAGGCCGCACGTTTTGATGTATTTTTCACGCCGCTGTTGGCAACGCTGTGTGAGGAGAGGCGCGCCAAACTTTGGATAAAGCTGATTATTATTATTAAGCCCGGTGGATAATATACAGTGTGCTTTGGCACAGGCAGTTTTACAAAGCCACACTGAACTACATATGAGCAAAATAGTAACATCTCTGAATCACAAATAAATGAGTTTTTAGGGGCCGATCACAGCGGGACGTTGTTCCTATTTGTATTATTATGATTATCTTTGAGCTAAATGTTGTCCTGCTGCCAACATGTTGCTCACAACAATAAGTCATGAAGTTCATTCTATGTTTTAAAGGACAAACAGCAACAGATTGTCAACATTGAGTATCGTTCTACAGAATGTAGAAGATAGAAGTCAATGTTTCATGTTTAATATCTCACATTAACATTGTTCCTGATAGTCTCTGCTTTCTGCTTGGACTCTGGTAAACCTGCTCTCAAGTCTACTTTTAAATGAAACTTTATATCTGTGAGGTGTTTTTAAAGATTCACGTCTTCAGCAGGAACCAATGGGCTTGGAGCTGAGAGCTGCAGACAGGAAGTCAGGACGTATGGAGAGACCAACACATTGTTGAGAGGGAGACAGACAGGCTGTAATAATGTGAGATCATATTCATCCTTCTTATTTCAAGGGAACATGCGTATCAAAGGGAGCCGATGGTGGTTGTGTGGTAGAAATCATCTGGATGTGAGATGAGCTCCTTGGAGGAGCTACTCTGCTCCCTGAGCTCCTTCTTCTTCTTCTTCTTCTTCTTCTTCTTCTGCAGGAACACCCAGCTTATAACGAACCATCTCAGTGTTCTTCTGTCTGCACGGCATCTGCCCCCTGTTGGCCTGGAGAGACATGACAGCACAGTCCTGTCTTCAGTTCACTGAACACAGAGCGAGAGCTTCATCTCAGTGGCTGGTCTAAACAGCAGACGTGTGTCCGTACCTTACAGTAGAAGTAAAGGCCAACGTTCAGCAACAGCAGAGTCAGCGGCAGGACGATGGCTCTGATGATCAGAGGTCTTGGATCTGAACAAACACATGGACAGTCATCACATCACACGACATCATGAGTCCAACAGCTCCCACTGACCCTGAAACCTACAATCACTGACACACATCAACACGTTAACGACTGTCTCAGCGTTTGGTTTCCAGGATAACAATGTTTCTCTGAGTGAGGTATCGGAGCACACCGCCCTGCTTGCTTCTGATTGGTGGAGGAAGTACACTTGAAAATGGAGAGTTGGGGGCTAAGGGGTGTTATGACTGATGTGGTGGCAGTGGAGCTTTGTGATTGGTCACGTCATGCTTCAGTTCTCAGAGAACCAGAGTCATCCTGGTAACCAAACCTGCTCTGTCCTACAGTAGATTGTTACAGACTGTGTTTAGGTTTGGTTACTATATGACATGTGTAACACAATGACAGGAGGCCCAGAGTCATTCCACAACATGGACTCTGTGGTCAGCTGATCATCTTCAGTTTGGACCAATCATCTTCAAACCTGCATGTAAACAGTCAGCTTACCTAAGACAGTGATGGAGAGCAGACGGCTCTCAGAGGAGAAGGTATGATTAAAAACATGGAGGTGATAAACACAGCTGTAGCTTCCTTGGTGGGCGGGCTCTGCAGCAGGAAACAGGAAGTGGGCAGAGTGATTGACAGCTGGCTGGGTGTAGTTGTGTGCTGAGCTGGAGGAGGTGAAGGTGAGCTGGAAGGAGCCTCCTGGGTACTGTGGCTGGATGGAGCAGCAGATGGTGAAGGTGGAGCGCCTGAGCACCGGAGCCCCCTGCTGCTGGGCCTCAGAGACCCCGTACATTGAGGAGGACACGGTGATGATTGGCTGAAGCAGCAAGTCTGTAAACAAAGAGAGATGATGAAAGTTCATGTTTACCCTCCGCTGAACAAGATGGACCCTGAATAAGGATGCGATGTCAGAGGACAGACAGACAGACAGGTGTGTCCTCCAAGTGGAGCTCAGCAGTCTAAGGAGGGTTTGAAGCTTCCAGAAACAAGCCCACCTCTCTACACTTCAGGATGTCGTTGTCCTGGATAACTTTACAGTACAGTCCAATGGAAACCCACTGACTGTCACTGTGACAGAGGAAGAAACATACTGGAAACACTGCTGTCAGAGATGATGTCATAGATGATGTCACTGATGGGCTTACCTGAGCAGATGAGATCCAAGATGGAGGAAGAGGAACGTGATATTGCACACTCTCTCAGAGCAGATCCAGACTGAGAAACGATCCACCACACAGATCTCTCTGAGGACTCCTCTCTCTGTCTGATAGAAACAGCAGAGCCACAGTCCAGATCTCTACAGGCAACAGCTGCTTCCTTCAGGCTCCAGTCATAGCCATCTGCTGGTCTCCAGTCTCCTTCATGTTTCACCTCCAGTGTTCCTGCACAGCGACTGTCTCCTCCCACCAACCTGACAGGTTCTGAACAGAAACAAGAGAGTCGTCAGTAAAGAACAAAGTGAGTTTCAGTAGAACAGAAATGATCCAGATCAAAGCTGCAGCTCCTCTTCTACCTGAGCAGGTGAGTCCAACAGCTTTGTTAGGTGAGCAGGTGTTTCTATCTGAGCCTGAGCTTCTACAGTCCAGGAGAGCAGACTCACGGCCTCCACACTGGAACTCTTTGGTCCACATTGGAGCCTCCACTTCTCCATAGAGCGCCCCCTGGAGGACTGAAGGAGCCCCACAGCCAAGCTCCCTACAGACCACCTCTGCATCCTGCTGGTCAAAGTCCTCTTCACACACTGAGGACCACCACTGGTCAGACTGGTTAGACTGGTTAGACTGGTTAGTCTGGTTAGACTTCACCTCCAGTCTGCCTGAGCACAGACTCGTCCCATTCACCAGCCTGACAGAGTCTGGAGAGATGACAGAAGATGAAAGAGAGAGAGATAAAAGACACCAGACACTAAATAACAAGATGTCATGAAACAAGAATTCAGAGATTCAATTAAATAAGTTAATAATATTTATAATAATAATAATAATAATCAGTAACCAGCTAGCTAAGTTAGCTCAAAACACAAATATCAAAAGATCATGAACTTAATATATTTAGTCAGACTGGGCGGAGGATTCTTTTCATGTTGACTGAAGTTCAAACAGCGTGTGTCTTGTCTGCATTGTGAGCGTGGTCTGACCAAAGTAGAGCACTTTGGAGCTGCATTACAAAACGGTGCACAGAAGCTGAGAGACGGATTAATGCTACTGGGTTCATCATCGTTGTGCTAACACAGAGACATGTTCCTCTACTTCCTTCATTGTCATGTCGAATTCACCAGCAGCGTTGTGGTGGAAGATGTTCAACATGAAGGAAGGAGGGATGTTGCCTTGAAGATTGTGAGTTGTGTTGGGACCAGGACTCTACAGAGAACGGTATTCTGGACTCACTTGGAGGAGAAGGGCTTTGAACACAGAGACCTACTGCTGCACACTGATGTAAGATGCTGAGCAGAGGAACATTGTTGTTGACATTCAGTGAGACTTTCTGAATCTTTCTTTACATGCAGAAGATGCACAGCTAGAGGACTACCAGTGGCTTTTGGATTGAGTGTTTGTGACAGATCTCCCTATACTGTTCAACGAAGCTGATTTAGAGCTGAAGGATTATGATGACTCGATTATGATAAATCGCCACCTTAACGTGGTGGAGGAGTTTGAGTGGTTCAGTGATCCTGGGAGCTATGTTGTCCGGGGCATTAGCCCCTGGTAGGGTCTCCCAAGGCAAACAGGAGTAAGGAGTAAGAGCGGTTCAAAACGACCCTTATGATAAGTAGCCCACGGATTTCAGCCACCTCGCCCGGACCAGGGAAACCGGGGCACCCTCCCGGAGCCAGACCCAGGAGGGGAGCTCGTAGGCGAGCGTCTGGTGGCCGGGCCTTCGCCCATGGGGCCCGGTCGGGCTCAGCCCGAAGAAACACCATGGAGCAGCCACCCTGTGGACCCACCACAAGCATCGGGGTCGGGTGCAATGCAGACCGGGCGGCGGGTCAGGCGGGAGGCCTGGGCATGCCGATCGCCGGCAGCATAGACTAGCTCTAGGGACGTGGAACGTGACCTCGCTAGCGTGGAAAGAGCCAGAGCTGGTGCAGGAGGTGGAGCGATACCAGCTAGATATAGTTGGACTCACCTCCACACACAGCGTTGGCTCTGGAACCAAGCTCTTGGAGAGGGGTTGGACTTTGTCCTTTTCCAGAGTTGCCCAGGGTAAGAGGCGCCGGGCGAGAGTGGGGATACTCACGAGCCCCCGGCTGAGCGCCGCTGTGTTGGAGTTCTCCCCGGAGAACGAGAGGGTCGCCTCCATGCGCCTACGGGTTGCGGGGAGCAAGGCTCTGACTGTGGTTTGTGCTTATGCACCAAACAGCAGTTCGGAGTATCCGGCCTTCTTGGAGTCGGAGGGAGGGGTCCTGGAAAGTGCACCGCCTACAGACTCCATAGTTCTCCTGGGGGACTTCAACGCTCACGTGGGCAATGACTGAGAAACCTGGCGGGGGGTGATCGGGAGGAACGGCTTGCCCAATCTGAACCCGAATGGTGTTTCGTTATTGGACTTCTGTGCTTGCCACGGTTTGGCCATAACGAACACCATGTTCGAACATAAGGTGGCTCATACGTGTACCTGGTACCAGAACACCTTAGGACCCTGTCCGGGAGGTCTTTAACTCCCACCTCCGGAAGAACTTCTCACACATCCCGAGGGAGGTTAGGGACACGGAATCCGAATGGACCATGTTCAAAGCCTCTATTGTGGACGCGGCCGCTAGGAGCTGTGGCCGGAAGGTCATTGGTGCCTGTCGTGGCGGCAACCCGAGAACCCGGTGGTGGACACCGGAGGTGAGGGAAGCCGTCAAGCTGAAGAAGGAGACCTTCAAGGCCTGGCTGGCCCAGGGGTCTCCTGAAGCAGCTGACAGGTACCGGCAGGCCAGAAGGGCTGCAGCTGCGGTGGTCGCGAATGCTAAAACTCGGGCATGGGAGGAGTTCGGGGAGGCCATGGAGAAGGACTTTCGGTTGGCCTCAAGGAGGTTCTGGCAAACCATCCGACGGGGGACATCGTCGGGCGGTGGAAAGAGCACTTTGAGGAACTCCTAAACCCGACCAACATGTCCTCTGCAGAGGAGGCAGCGCCTGAGGACCTAGGGGGAGGCTCACCCATATCCCTGGCAGAGGTCGCTGAGGTAGTTAAAAAGATCCTTGGTGGCAAGGTGCCGGGGGTGGATGAGATCCGCCCTGAGATGCTGAAAGCGCTGGACATAGTTGGGCTGTCGTGGCTGACACGCCTCTTCAATGTCGCATGGGGGTCGGGATCAGTGCCCATGGAATGGCAGACCGGGGTGGTGGTTCCCATCTTCAAAAAGGGAGACCGGAGAGTGTGCTCGAATTACCGGGGTATCACACTACTCAGCCTCCCGGGGAAGGCTTATGCCAGGGTGCTGGAAAGGAGGCTCCGACCGCTTGTCGAACCTCAGAGTCCAGAGGAGCAGTGCGGATTCCGTCCCGGCCGTGGAACAGTGGACCAGCTCTTTACCCTGGCAAGACTACTGGAGGGGTTCTGGGAGTTTGCCCAACCAGTCTACATGTTCTTTGTGGACTTGGAGAAGGCTTTCGACCGGGTCCCTCGGGGGTTCTTGTGGGGGGTGCTGCGGGAGTATGGGGTGCCGGACCCGTTACAACGGGCGATCCGGTCTCTGTACAACTGCAGTAGGAGCTGTGTCCGCATTCTCGGCAATAAGTCAGACACGTTCCCGGTGGGTGTTGGCCTCCTCCAGGGCTGCCCTTTGTCACCGGTCCTGTTCGTGACTTTCATGGACAGGATATCTAGGCGCAGCCTGGGGGCGGAGAACGTCAGGTTCGGGGGTCTCAGGATTGCCTCTCTGTTGTTTGCAGATGGTGTGGTCCTGTTAGCCTCCTCGGATCATGACCTCCAGCATTCACTGGGGCGGTTTGCAGCCGAATGTGAAGCGGCAGGGATGAGAGTTAGCACCTCCAAATCTGAGGATATGGTTCTCTGCCGGAAACCGGCAGCCCGTGGGCGACCGTGGCTTACTGGGTAGAGAGGGTTGGCCGCCAACCGAAAGGTCACCGGTTCGATCCTCGGCTGCACCGTGTCCTGTGTCGAAGTGTCCCTGAGCAAGACACCGTACCCCTAACTGCTCCCCGGGCGCCTGTCATTGGCAGCCCACTGCTCCCTATATATACAGGGATGGGTCAAATGCAGAGAATAATTTCCCCACCGTGGGACTAATAAAGGAATGTTTCTTCTTCTTCTTCTTCTTCTTCTTCTGGATTGCTTCCTCCAGGTGGGGACGGAGTGCCTACCTCAAGCGAAGGAGTTCAAGTATCCCGCTACTCCTTCGCGTCGAAAGGAGTCAGCTGAGGTGGTTCGGGCATCTAATTAGGATGCCTCCTGGACACCTCCCACTGGAGGTTTTCCAGGCACATCCAACTGGGAAGAGACCCCGGGGAAGACCCAGAACATGCTGGAGAAATTACATCTCCCAGCTGGCCTGGGAACGCCTCGGGATCCCCAGAATGAGCTGGAACATGTTGCCGGTGAGAGGGAGGTCTGGTTCAGCCTGCTTGGCCTGCTGCCACCGCGACCCGACCCCGGATAAGCGGAGGAAAATGGATGGATGGATGGATTATGATGAACATGTCATCAACAGGATCAGTGAAGGAAACACGTTTAAAAGATACAACTGCTGTGAAGTAGGCTTTAACGCTGTGAACTTTCCTCACATTCAGACAGAAGTGAAACATCAGGACAAAGACATTGTGCAGCTTGACATCTATGAGGAGCAACATCAAAACATCAGAAGTGCTTTACTGAGAGCTAAATAGTATCAGTGTTCCACCTGGACAGCTTTGCTGCTGAGAAAGAGATTCTCTCACTGCACACTAACATTGAGATCAAATCAAGGGAAACACCTGCATGAATGAAGAGTTATGGGACGTACTGATGAACACAAGTATCCACACCTCAGAAGATGTGCCTTGAACTAGATGAAGAAACATGTCTCCACTTCAGCAACACCAGTTGCTGAGCCAGTAGAGTTAAACATTGCAAAAAAAGTCGCATTTGAAAGCAGACAATGGGGAATCTAATGGTACACCGAATAATAATAATAATGCATTTTAATTGTAACTCACTTTTCATTTAAATCAAATCTCAGAGTGCCACAGAGCCAGTACATCGTAAAAACATAGTTAAAAAACATAGTTAAAACAAACTATAATAAAATAACTAGTGCGCATAAAAAAAACAGTTAATGAACAGAAACAAAAGAAATAACTGACAGGGATTTAGGTCAGAAACACCTTCCTAAATAGAAAGGTTTTTAGGCCAGTCTTAGAGACCAGTGTCTGTGTTGCCCTTAGGTGGTCAGGGAGACTGTTCCATAGGCGTGGAGCTGCCGAGCCAAAGGCCCGGTCGCCCATGGTGCAGAGCTTGGTGTTGGGGACCCGGAGGAGCGAGTTGTTTGATGATCTGAGGGTGCGGGTGGAGATTTGGGGAGTGATGAGTTCTTGTAGGTAGGGAGGTGCGTGTCCATTTATGCATTTATGTGTGAGTAGTAGGACTTTGTAGTCAATCTGGAATGAGACAGGGAGCCAGTGTAGTGAGTGTAGAGTGGGTGTTATGTGCTCATACTTC
Source organism: Ophthalmolycus amberensis (assembly GCA_024529925.1). Lineage (NCBI taxonomy): Eukaryota > Metazoa > Chordata > Actinopteri > Perciformes > Zoarcidae > Ophthalmolycus > Ophthalmolycus amberensis. The sequence continues at coordinate 860,914 of JAFEUB010001001.1, read as the reverse complement.
CGGACTCTCATCAGGATCCTGGCAGCGCTGTTTTGAATGTATTGCAGCTTATGGATGTTCTTGGCAGTGATCCCAGTGAATAGTGCGTTGCAGTAGTCCAGTCTTGAGGATATAAAGGTGTGGACGAGCTTCTCTGCATCCGACAGGGTTAAAGTGGGGCGGAGTTTGGAGATGTTTTTGAGATGATAAAATGAGGTTTTGCACAGGTGTTTTATATGGTCATTAAAGGACAGGTGTGGGTCAAACCTAACTCCCAGATTAGTGGACTGTGAAGGAGAGGGGGATGACCTGACCGTCGAAGGTGAGATGAGTTATGGAGGATGACTGAACCTGGTGTGGAGTGCCAACAAGAAGGGCTTCGGTTTTGCTACTGTTTAACTGGAGAAAGTTGTTGCTCATCCACGCCTTTATCTCCCCAAGATAGGCGGTGAGACATGACATGGCTGCAGAGGGGCTTGGGGCAGTTTTGATATAGAGCTGTGTATCGTCGGCATAACAGTGGAAAGACATCCTATGTCTGCTGATGACACGACCGAGGGGGAGCATGTAAATAATGAAGAGGATGGGGCCGAGGACCGACCCTTGCGGAACACCACAGGAGACAGGGAGCAGTCTGGACTTGCATCTTCCCAGTGAGACATATTCAGTTCTGCCTGAAAGGTAGGACTGAAACCACTTGAGTGCAGAGTCTGATAGTCCAATGGTTGTGTGGAGGCGCTGTAGGAGGATAGTGTGATCCACTGTGTCAAATGCAGCAGTCAGGTCCAGGAGGATGAGGTGTGAGGGTGATCCTGCATCGGCTGTCATCAGCAGGTCATTCGTCACCCTGAGCAAAGCTGTTTCAGTGCTGTGGGCTGAATGAAATCCTGACTGAAATTTTTCAAACAAGTTGTGTTTGAGGTGGTCCTGAAGTTGAGAAGCAACTACCTTCTCTAACACTTTGGAGAGGAAGGCGAGGTTGGAGATAGGCCTGTAGTTGGCTAGAACCTCTGGTTCCAGGGTGGGCTTCTTGAGAAGGGGACGGATGACAGCAACCTTGAGTGCAGGTGGGACACAGCCACACTGAAGGGAAAGGTTAACAACTTTGGTGATCAAAGGACTGAGAGTGGGGATATGTGATTTGAGCAGAGCAGTAGGAATGGGGTCCAGGGTACAGGTACAGGATTTCATTTTTCTGAGGATTTCCTCAACATGGCTCTCTTGAACCTCAGCAAGATGTAGTGGAGACAGCACAGTCGCAGATAAGGTGTTGGTGTCAGAGGGAAGCATAGATGGAGAGCTGGACATCAGAGAGCGAATGTTGTTGACCTTGGATCTAAAAAAGTCAATGAAGCTGTTGCATTGCTCCTCTGTAGCCTCAGTTTAAGAATAAGGAAGAGACAGGTGAAGGCTCATGAAGGGATAGAGCCACATCAGAGAGTGTTTTAGAGACACATTCCCAGGATGTAGTTAGGGAGGGACTGGACCAGAACTTAGGAATTAGATTGGCACATAGATGATGTCACTGATGGGCTTACCTGAGCAGGTGATATCCATGATGGAGGAAGAGGAAGCTGATATTAAACAATCTCTCAGAGCCGATCCAGAGTAAACACAGTCAGGGTCGATCCTCCACACAGATCTCTCTGAGGACTCATCTCTCTCACTGATAGAAACAGCAGAGCCACAGTCCAGCTCTCTACAGACAACAGCTGCTTCCTTCAGGCTCCAGTCATAGTGAGAGCCATCTACTGGTCTCCAGTCTCCTCGTTTCACCTCCAGTGTTCCTGCACAGCGACTGGCTCCTCCCACCAACCTGACAGGTTCTGAACAGAAACAAGAGAGTCGTCAGTAAAAGAACAAAGTGAGTTTCAGTGGAACAGAAATGAACCAGATCAAAGCTGCAGCTCCTCTTCTACCTGAGCAGGTGAGTCCAACAGCTTTGCCAGGTGAGCAGGTGTTTCTATCTGAGCCTGAGCTTCTACAGTCCAGGAGAGCAGACTCATGGCCTCCACACTGGAACTCTTTGGTCCACATTGGAGCCTCCACTTCTCCATAGAGAGCCCCCTGGAGGACTGAAGGAGCCCCACAGCCAAGCTCCCTACAGACCACCTCTGCATCCTGCTGGTCAAAGTCATCTTCACACACTGAGGACCACCACTGGTTAGACTGGTTAGACTGGTTAGACTGGTTAGACTTCACCTCCAGTCTGCCTGAGCACAGACTCGTCCCATTCACCAGCCTGACAGAGTCTGGAGAGATGATGCCACTGATGGGCTTACCTGAGCAGGTAAGATCCGTCATGGAGGAAGAGGAACTTGATTTTAAACAATTTCTCGGAGCAGATTCAGACTGAACACAGTGAGAGTTCATAAACCACACAGATCTCAGTGAGGACTCCTCTCTTTCTATGATAGAAACAGCAGAGCCACAGTCCAGCTCTCTACAGAAAACAGCTGCTTCCTTCAGGCTCCAGTCAGAGGCAAAGTAATAGTCAGAGTCAAAGCCATGTACTGGTCTCCAGTCTCCTTGATGTTTCATCTCCAGTGTTCCTGCACAGCGACTGTCTCCTCCCACCAACCTGACAGCTTCTGAACAGAAGAGAGTCGTCAGTAAAGAAATTAATTAAATTAATTAAATATCGAACTAAAACTTGACTTCTGATTCTGCTTCACTGGTTCTTTATTTCTCTTTTCTTTCTCTATTTACCTGTTGATGTGTGATTTCCTTCAGCCTGGAGTTCTGGAGAAATAGACACGTATTTGTTGTTTTAAGTAAATGTAAAAAAAATCCACAAATATTTGTTTTTAAATGTATTTGCAATTTTCATCAAAAATGTATGTGGATGTTGTTACATTCATATTCAGACAGTTGAACCTGCATTTAAAAACAGGACTGTTTGTTAGACGTCTCCTTCCTTTTCAGCCAATCACAGAAGAGTAGATTAAAGGGTAACATTTGTTATGACAATATGGAAAAAAAAATAATAATTATGATAATTGTTTTAATTTTTAATTTAATTTGTAATTCGTATGGAGCCCCGTCCCTCAGAAGGCAGAGCATCCTGAGGGACGGGGCTAAAAAAAGAGAAATGTCCAAAGTTAAGAAGACAGCAGCTCACATCCAAACGTTTACAACACACACACGCTGGTGGAACATGTTCTAGGTACGGCCATCCAATCAATTCCAGCAAATATCCCAGAATGACTTCTTGCAAAACAATGAAGGTATCAAACACGTATTACTACTGTGCAGTTAAATATTTAACCTTTATTCCAACACGAAAAAAAGCAGTAAATAACACTTTGACAAACACAGTCAGGACATCTTACTTTAGTCACCCTCACAGGGAATTCAGTACAATATAAAACACACGTACAATAAAATAACTTCTGCTCAGATACTTAGTAAATATAAATCAGTTTTGCTTGAAATTGATTTGGATATACTCATCAATTTTGTTTAGATTTTGTGAATTTATTCAACTTTTTTATTAAATTTGTAGAATTTAAAATGTATTCAATTACATTAAGTGTCACTTTATTGCCATCATCTTTTTATTATATGTGTATGTATGTATTTATATATACATACACACACAAATATATGTATGTATATAAATATATACAGTTGTTAGAGTTGTTAAAGAGGTAACAGACTACAGAGAGAAACACCTCTACAGTTATGATAACTGTGTATATTTATTAGTTATTAGTGTTATTAGTTACTATTATTAAGTACAGTGATCATGTGTACAGACACAAACCTATCAAAAGTATTTCGTTTCCTCTCTCCTCGTATGGTTTCCTTGCGTCTCTCCATGCATCCCTGGTGGGAGGGACTAAGACTCAAGGGTACTTCTCAAGTCTCTTAATTGCATCCGCGTTTCCCTCACTTGGGTCCTTTCCTTGCGTCTTAGTCCCTCCCACCAGGGATGCATGGAGGAAACCATGCGAGGAGAGAGGAACGAGGAAATATGTTTTAAGAGACATGAGACGTCCTTTCCTCAGTTGCGTCACGTGAAGCGACGTCTGTTTCTGATGACGGAGGCTTATGATCACAGCTGGATCAGCTGTTAGTCGGCTTTAACAGCTGGAGAGACTTTTGATAAGTTTGTGTCGATTCACATGATCACTGTACTTAATAATAGTAACGAATAATACTAATAACTAACAAAGACACACAGTAATCACCACTGTAGAGGTGTTTCTCTCTGTAGTCTGTTAACAAACTGTGTCCTGTGTTCTGTTTATAAGCTCAGGATCCATTTCTACCGGCGGAATGCGATCGTCTTATTTATGAATTATTTGTGTCTGTACGTTTTAAAATTGACTGTGGCGTCATTATTAAATAACCCAGAATATGATTATTGTTTCTCTTAAATGATAAAACTCATCAAACACTTAGGAATGATGTAAAAAGTGTTTCACTCTCCAGCTCTCTCTGACTTTAATTGTTTCCATAATAAAGTTATTGAGGGAAACATCAGATCATGAAAACACAAATCTTTCTAATAAATGTAGAAAGTTGTTTGTGGTCCTTTTGTTGTTCAGACTACAATGAACATTTATTCAAACCAGATGTTGAATCAGAAACCTAATCAAATATAAAGCTTGAGTTTATTCTGTGATCTGTCTTCACTCTGGTGTTAAACTCAGTCAGTCAGTCCGATCGGCTGCAGCGTCCAATCACATGACTGATGAACAATGAGGGGGCGTGTCGGCCGTTAAAAGACTTCCTGGAAGTCTGTTCTCGTGGTTCCTCGCTCATGGCTCCTCCGAGGTCCCTCCTCCCTCCTCGATCCTCAGAGCTACATTAGAGCTTTGGGACGGCCGTCAATATGGCGGCGCAGAAACAACTTCCGGTTCAAGCGAGGATCGAGGAGCGAGGAAACTGACACTTAAGAGACTTGAGAAGTACCCAAGGAAAGGACACTAGTGAGGGAAACGGGGATGCAATTAAGAGACTTAATTGCAAAATGTAATAATTCTCAATTATCCATGTCCTGGGTCCGGATACAACGGCGTCCGGATCCCGACTGCTGCCCGCCCATTAGGGACCCCTGCTCTAAGGGATACTTGTCAAAGACCTTAGTGAAAATGAATAGTAGGAAAATATATATATTTTTACAAATATGCAGTGGTGCCACCTGACATTTTTTAGTTGAAGTTAAATAATACTGTCAAAAATATGTTTAACCACTTTAAACGTTATTGAAGAAATTAGACTTTGTCAGTTTAAACACATTGTTCCACACTCAGAAATATGCATTACATCTAATTTGAAAATACTTATTTGTCGGTGACCCGTGTGTGTGTGTTCTCTGATTTAAAGATACAACAGAAATATTGTAATAAAGCACATCATCTCTAAAGCAGAGTCCTACCTGAGCTCCACAGCAACAGCAGCAGCATCAACAGGTGATCCATGACGTCCAGGTAGACCGTCTCTCCGCCCGTCTGTCTCTCCGCCCGTCTGTCTCTCCGCCCGTCTGTCTCTCTGCCCGTCCGTCTGCTCTGATAGTCTCATGTGCTGTCCACAGTTTATATCTGCGTTCAGGACGAGGTAGAGCTTTAGTGAGACTTGTCTTTAGTTTTACGGATCATAGTCACACCTCTCTCAGATGAGTTTGTGTGAAACTGATTATATCTGATTTCACAAGAAGCTGCTGACTGATTGCATAACAACCAGGACAGGCTGAGCTGTTCCTGTCAGATTGATGCTGTCAGCGTTTTCTCATCATTTCCGATAGATGTGTTAACATCAGCAGTTACAGCTATGAACTACTACTACTACTACTACTACTTGTCAGGAACTCTAAAATACTTCAATTTATTAGCTGTTGATATGGTCATATTTGGTTCTTATTAATTTGAATATTAATCAAAGTTCCAAATTGATAGTTTAGCATTAGCAATGTTATGAGTCTACATTTAAATGGCTGCAACTTTCCTTTGGTAAAAAAGGTGATTTCATGTTAATTGCATTACATCATTTTGATAATAAATAATTACTTTTAGTAGACATTTTAATTCCTTTTTGAACTACTGAACCAACACCATTTTGGTGCCCCATTGTTATTGAAATCTAATGTTTTTAAATTAGTTCTGTTGATAACATTTATTATATTTGTCATTTCCTAACAACCAGACCAGCTCAAACTTCAACATAACGGTGCCCCCTGTGAGGCGTAGTATTGTTTGTAATCATTCATAATGGTGCAATAGCAGTGGCGGGCCGTGCATTTTATACCTGGGCCTTCAGTGCTGTCCTACTACAGTTGAATTACCTCCTAATAACCTCATTATGACGCATCAATCCAGCAAACCTGCAGCAGATCCACACATTCCACCACACAAGAGCACGAGCCATTCAAATATTATTCATAAAAACGACACGATAGACAAATGAACAGTCGTAACGTTACTATGAAACTATGTCACTTACCGAAACTTAAAGAGTTTAATCCCAGTACATCGTTTCGGTTCTAGTAAGAAGTCCTTCTCCATTCATGGACGCAAGTGATGACAGTCGAGCCTCCCCAGTTGTATTTCTCCGGTCTGCTGCAGCAGGTCCGCAGCGGGGCCGGGATCCCACCTCCGTCGGGGCGCACGCCGGGTTGTGGAGCCGTTTCCCTGCGAACGTGTTTGTTGAGTTGTAGATCCACTTGAGTGTCTCCAAAAGTTTTCAAATGCTATGGTGTCCTCAGGTTAGCGTAGCGTAGCTCCAAACACCAAGACACTCAGTTAAAATGAAACACATTCCCAGCCATAAAATGTGCAACGCTTCTCCGACGCTGTCAGCAAGAAATACCGTTCATACAAATCCTTTTCCTGGCTGAGTCAGGCTGCTAGCTGTGGGGTTGACCATTTCTTATGATGTCCAGCTTTTCCTGAAATGTCCTTCTTTCTTGAGAAAGGGATTGTCAGTAACTCCGCGACTAAATCCGTTTCTCCTCCTTATTCAGCCAAAAACAAAGCTAGGTAAAAAAAAAAAAAAAAAAACTACACCAAGCAAAACCCTAAAAATGTTATAATTTCTTCCATATCTTTCAATTTGAACTCTTACTCCTCCAACTAAGCTCTGCTGGCAAGTTTCAGTTTACAATAGTCACGTGCTCGTCCACTGACCAATCACAGCACACTCTGCACCTCGCGGCAGAGCTGCACCTGGAAACTGAGCTGCACGTAATGCTGACGTCATTATAAGCCGGCTAGCAGGCTCTGATACTCAAAGAATACGCCCAACATGTCAAACTAAAGATCTGATTGGTTGAAGAATATGACAATCAACAATATCGTCCCCATTCACTTAAACTGCACATGGATGCACTTGTGAGTCTGCAGGCCTCTGGCCTCTCTTCTTACCTAGAGACACAGAGGTGAGAATCTGATTGGATAAAAGCTCTACTTAAAACAAGCTGCACTGGAAGTAGAGCAACTGAGGAAGACAGTAGCTGTGCAATGAGAAAATAAGATAATGGGGAAAATATCTTTATAAATTATAATACATGGAGTGTATTTAAGATAAATTATTAAATTATAAAATAGATATAGCTTTGTGATTCTGTTTAGGCCAGCAGAGAAGGCCTTGCAGTAGGTATGTGACAAAAAAATTCAAACTACTCAAAAACCTTTAAAATCTACCTGACTGGATTAAGCTTGAAAAAAACAACAAAATGAGACTAAGATTGTTAAAATCCATTGGAAAATAAAGAAATTAGAGCAATTTTACTTTAAAACAAAACGTCTTTTCCTCTCTGTTTTCCATTAGTTTCTTAAGAAAAGTGTGATCGCAAATTACTAATCTTGACAAAGAATTATCTGTAATCGTCGGAAACGTCATAGCAGATCCCTCCACACAATGCACTTAAATTGTATCTTAGGATGCTTTTGGAAGAGCCAGGAGGTGCTATTTCAACTTTTAAAAGCATGGGGAATAGTTTAATCGGGCATTAATGGAGCCGATTCCAAGCCGCCATGATGGATTTCAGTGCGATGGCCTACATACACAATGACTCAACCGGAGCTTATTTAACATGTTTCTGTTCGTCAGATCTTGACGATACTTCGTCAGTTTACAGATAAGATATGGTTAAACATCTCCATTTACATCCTATTGTTCTCTGATTGCTCGGTCAGCGTCTATGTGGGGTTTTATTCGGAGCAAAACGTTAAACTTTCCCGTTCGAAGCGAGAACTTTACACATCCGAAAAAAATCGAAAACGAGACTGAATCTGGGCATTCCCTCTACGTCATAGCAGGGATTTCCGGTGAAATACCCCATGCAAACTAATGAAAACACCGCATTTCTGCAGAGAGCCGTTGTGCACGTAGTGACCCGGCCTGCAGAGAGCGTCGGAGAAAATGCCCGCCGGCGAACCCTGAGATTGCCACATACCTACTTGCAGGCCCTGACGGCCCACCACTGCGCAATAGTGATTTCATAATTGTGAAATATTCATTGGTCAATGCCAACATATAAGATTCCACTTCTAAACTTAAAAGTGTTTCAATTCAATAGAACTAAACATAACTGTGTCGTCTGCATCGAAATTATATTTTGGATTAAAAGGTTTAATTTGCCAGAATTTTCTAAAAATAAAATTGTAAAATACAAAAAGAATCCCATTAAATCATCTCTTGTGACCCACTAGAAGTGTGTGGTGGTGTCTGTATTTTCTCTGTTCTTATTTTGCTGTTCGAGACGTTTCTGGGTGTCATGTGACCCAAGTATTTGGGTCCAAGTAAAATTACATTTTTATTGTTCTGTCAAAATAGAAATACATAGATACATTTTATTTCAAACAAAAATGTGAATGGAAAAAAAATCATTAATGCCCCAAAAATGATTTTATCATAACGCATTTACTAGACCATAATATTTTAGGTGTCCACGTGTTCACTGAGGAGTTTGTTTGCCCATTTCGTGGAGTTTCAATCAGTATTAAATGGATTACCGTACTTTCAATTCAGCAATTAAATCAATGAATTGTATTTTTTCCAATTTAAATTAAAGTTATTTAGCGATTGACGTGTTTCCTTAATGGAAGACAGACTTCTACAACACTCGAAATGAGAAACAATGGAAGTTTTGTCTTCCTATAATATTCACGTAATTATCAATTACCGTACTTTTCGGACTATAAGCCGATACTTTTTACCCCACGCTTTGAGGCGTCGGTTATATACGGATTTTTCTGTAGCTTTCCTCCGCCAACTATTGATGTTACGAGATGTGCCGACGCTTCGAAGCGTGTGTCGAGTAATGGAGGGGGCGTTTCCTCGAAGCGCGTATCGAGGCTTGCTTCATTTAGGGGAGGAGCCAAAAATGATGACGTCCGAAGCCTCGCTGCCCGGCTGTACCACGTGACTGCTTTGGGAAGTGGTACAGATTTTGCCGGGGAGGTTTGACAGCAATATAAACCCCTCAGGCTCCATTCAAAATGTGGGTTGTTGGTGGAGAGTTGCGGTCAGTTGAGAGTTTGGATAGTTTGGATAGCGTTTATATAGTTTGGAGAGTTTAGAGAGAGAGAGATAGTTTGGAGAGTTAGGAGAGTGAGGAGAGAAGGATAGGTGATAAGATCGAGCCAGCTAGGAAGAGGAGGATTTCCCCTGTGTGGGAACACTTTGATTTGGTAACTCCTAATAAGGTAAGCTAAATCTAACTCTATTTCAGACACATTAGGTTTGCTTATCAAGAACTGTATTTTTCACAGTTTCTTATTTTATTCAAAGGTGAGGTGTTTATTGTGCTCCAAGGAGTTGGGGTACAATAACAACACCTCATCCATGTGAAAGGGTGTTTTCAAAGGCCGGAGAGGTTGTGTCAAAAAAAAGGAATCGTTTAAAACCAAAAACTGTTGAGAAACTGTTATTTCTGAATAAAAATGAATAAAATGTCCCCTGTCCTGTACATCACTGTCCAAGTTACACAAGCATATTCAGTCCCCTCTTCCTAGTTCCACAAGCACTTTCACTGTCCTCTGCCTGCTTAAGCCCATGCCATTTTCCTAAAGTGACATAACAACATTATTACACAACCTGCCATATCATATGATACTACCATTTTGGGAAAATTTACACACAGAATACATTCAAAAAATATTTCATTATGCACATGTGTGAGAATTTATGTACAGAAATTATTTGGTCATACATTTTTGTAATTCATAGTCATTCTCAACAGCCATAACAGACACAAAAATTCAATGCATCACATTATGTGGTTCAGATACAGCTGCCTGTGATTATACACTTGGCCAGTAGGTGGTATCGTGTGCACATGAAGCTTCGAGAAATGAACCCTTTCTCGAACCAATTGGCTGAAGTGGTTCGATGCCTCATGAGGCTTCATCTCACCATCACTACCGCCAACACATTTAACATAAATATTGTAATGTTCCACTTACGAGTCGGAGACAGGGTCCTTGCAAGGGGTTTATTCACAGAAACCGTCACTCTTATTGCCGAGCAACTCCCTCGAACATTCTTCTTCTTCTTCTTTAAATTTGATTGGCGGGTCGCAACCAACTTGTATAGGTGCATACCGCCACCTACTGTACCGGAGTGTGCAGTTTCAGGGTAACCTTTTCTTCACTGTTTCCAACTAAATCCTACGGTCTAATCCCGTTTCTTTAAGAAATCGCAACAGTGCTCTGCAGCACTCTCGCCATTCTCCGTCCACTGCCAGAACTCCCTCCAAACTCCACTTCCGTCCCAACTGACATATTTTTTGCTTCAAGATGTTCCTGTCTGAATTGTATCTTTGACATTTCAGGATAACATGCTCCACGTCTTCAGTAACATTACAAATAGTGCACTTATCTGAGTCCATTTGTGCCATTAAATACAGCGTTGAGTTAAGTCCTGTATGTCCGAACCTTAACCTTGATATTATGACCTCCTCTCTTCTATACTTCCCTTTGTATGTCTTCACATTTATGGATTTCTGAATGTTATAATAATGTCTTCCTTTGTTATCGTTGTCCCACTTCTTCTGCCATAACTCCCGTCCTGCCTCTTATTAATGCTTTAGCTTCCCCCTTTCCAAAAGGAATTTTCAATATCTCCTCTTCTTTTAGTGTTAGTGCTCTCTTTGCAATCATATCTGCTCTCTCATTACCCTCCACACCTACATGAGCAGGAACCCAGCTAAATTGAACATTAATTCCCAGTCTTTGAAGTCTCAACATTATCAGAGATATTTCCATCACTAAATCCTCTCTAATTGTTTGTTTTGTCTTCAGGCTGTTTAAAGCTGCAGCAGAATCTGAACAGATGACCACTCTCTCAGGCCTGACCTCTTCTACCCATTGCAGTCCCAAGATTATTGCAATAATTTCAGCTGTAAAGACAGACAATCTGTCATTAATTCGTTTGCATATTGTCACACTAAATTCTGGAATGAATACCCCTGATCCCACGTGTCCATTCCCGTTATCTTTAGATCCATCTGTATAAATCTGCATATAGTTATAATAATTATTATTGATGTATACTTGAGTCTGATGTCCAATGTCATACAATTTCCTTTCCATCCATTTCTTCCTCTCTTCTATGAGTGTTAAATCCACATTGTGCACTGGTAGTATCCACGGAGGAACATTTCCCCATATTACATTGGGCCCATACTCTAACCCAGTTAACCCGTATTCTTTGGCTGTTGCACTGATTGTCCAACCAAACCCTTTGCCTTTACTTTGGGTGTATTCCCAGCATTCATACAGCACATTTGTTACGGGAAGTTCCTCTGCAGATCCCTTTAACTTCACCCAATATGCCAGAGCTAGTTTTGCTCGTCTTAGGCTTAATGGCAGTTCGTCAGCTTCTACCAGAAGTGCGTTGTTTGGGGTAGATTTAATTGCACCTATACTAAGTCTTAGAGCTCTGAACTGAATTCTATCTAATGCTAGTAATGTACTCTTGGCAGCTGTTCCATAAACCATACATCCATAATCTATACATGCTCGTATAATAGCCCTATAGATGTCCATTAGTGATCCGTTTATCTGCTCCCCATTCATGTCCAGAAACTGCTCTCATAACATTGAGCACCTTTTTACATTTAGTTTCAATATGCTTAATATGAGTTCTCCACAAACATTTTTCATCAAACCATAAGCCTAAATATTTAAACTCTGTCACCCTCTCCATACTTTGTCCATATAATTTCAGATGAGTATTGCTTATATTTCTCTTTCTGGTAAATAGCATGTAGCAAGACTTATCAACAGACATCTTAAACCCCCAGTCATACGACCACTTTTCAACATTGATTATAGCCTTTTGAATTTTACTGATCACATGTCTAATATTTCTTCCCCTTTTCCAAATTGCTCCATCATCGGCATATAGCAAGGAGCCAATATCTCTGTCAATGTCCATAAAGACGTCATTTATCATAATATTAAATAATATAGGGCTAATAACACTACCTTGGGGGATCCCATTTACGATAGTAAATTCTTCAGACACGGCATCTCCAACTTTTACCTTGAATGATCGACCAGACAAAAAATCCAATATCCAGTTATACATCCTTCCACTAATACCTATTTTATGCATTTTAATCAATAGGCCCTCTCTCCACATGGAGTCATATGCTTTCTCTACATCAAAATAGACTATAGCCATAATCTCCTTCATACTTATTGCTTTCTCTGCCTCGTTGCTAACTTTTATCAATGCGTCAAGTGTCGATCTACCTTTACGAAAGCCATTCTGCGATTTATTTAGCAAGCCCCTTTGCTCTATAAAATAAGTTAATCTGCTCGTGATGATCTTTTCCATCCACTTGCACAAATGAGATGTCAGTGCTAGTTGGTCTATAATTGCCAGCATTCGCTAGGTCTTTACCAGGTTTACCAAAAGGTAGAATCAAAGCACTCTTCCAGCTGCTTGGCATTACACCTTCCCTCCAAATCATATTAAACAATTTACAAATAATTTCCAAGGCTTCTTCTGGTAATTGTCTAAACATAGCGTAGCATAGTTGGTCTTGACCTGGAGCAGTATACCCACTTCCCTCCAACGCTGTTTTCAGCTCCTGTATTGAAAACTCCATATCAAGGGGTGTTCCTTCATTGCCCTTTTTCTTTCTAACTTCTGTATGTGCTGCTAAAATTTCTTCTTTTCTCTGTCTGTGCCTCTCGTGTAAATGACTTCCGCTATGAACATTTGCAAACTTCTTCCCCAATAACGCAGCTTTCTCCTCATTTGTAATTGCCCGATATTCTCCGTCTATCAAAACTGGGATTTTAATTGATTTTCTTTTCCCACTCATCTTTTTGATCATCGCCCAAACATCACGTAACTCTATTTCTCTTCCAATAGCTGAACAGAATTGCCTCCATGCATTCATCTTTGATGCCTTAATAACTTTCCGTACTACCGCTCTCTTTCTTTGATAATCGATCAGATTATCTTGGGTCAAAAGACTTCTTAACTTTCTGTAGGCACGATTTCTTTCTTTAATGGCATTTTTACATTCCTCATTCCACCATGGAACCATTTTCTTTTTCCCATTCACCTTACTCTTAGGAATGCATATTGATGCAGCACCAATAATCATAGCGGTCACTGCTCTCGAACAGCTGTCCACATTATTCTCAATAGATATTTCTTCCCATGACTTCCTACAACATTCTTTAAATTTTCCCCAGTTAGCTTTAGGAAAACACCATCTTTCTATTATATTACCCTTCTGAGTAAAGATACCACAATTTAATGAGCACCATATAGGATAGTGATCACTCCCTATATTAGATTCATTCATTGTATTCCATTCACACAAATTACTCATATTTCCTGAGACTGATGTAAGATCTAAGCAGGATACTGAGTTTCGAGTAACATCTACCCTGGTACTGCTTCCATCATTAAGACAAATTAATGATCTCTCCTCTATAAATTCTTCAACTACCCCTCCGTTGGTATCAGTGACCTCACTTCCCCATAATGTATTGTGAGCATTAAAATCTCCACACCAAATTTCTCTTTTTCCAATATTTCCTGATATCTCGTGAAACATTTCCATAGATAGCTTTTTACAAGGATTATAGAAGTTCACTAACTTTATATCTCCTCTTGGACTACATACTTCTATCATAACACATTCATACTGTTCTGGAACATTAATCTTTCTATATGCTAAGTTATCCTTGATAAATGTTACACACCCTCCACCTTGTTTTCCAATTCTATCACATCTGACAGAGCTGTATCCTGAAATGACAAAGTCCAATTGAGGTTTTAACCAAGTTTCTTGAATGCAAATAACATCTGGTGTAACTGTCAGATCAGCTACAACCTTCTTGAATTCTTGCCCATTTGCAATTAGACTTCTGGCATTCCATTGTAGTATATGCAACACCATTATGAGGTTAATCACCCTGAGCCTGTACATCATAGTTGGGAGGGTTCAACATCTTGTGAATCAGATCAGCCTTAACTTCTTTAATCCCCAGTATCTCTATGGCTGCCTCTACGATTGTCTTTATTCTGTCACTTTTTCTTTTTTGTTGAATTGCCAAATTCATAGTTTTGCAGATGAAGGCCACGAAACAGATTTTATCTACAATTAGCGTGTCCTCATTTATCTCTTTTATGCATGGATTTAACTCTGTTAGACTCTGATCTAGGACAGGGGGAAGGTCCACAGGAGGTTGTCTAATCCCAGCTTCTCTTATATCATTCCTGTGGCTTTCCCTGGGTGTAACTTTATCATTTTCCTTCACTTTTTTAACTGCTTCCGCATAAGACACTTGATTACGTATTTTATATTTCTGCACTTCTTTTGCTTGTATTTGAACTGGGCATCCTCCAAAAGCAGCGCTGTGTTCACCGCCGCAGTTACAACATTTAATTTTTACATCTTGACCACATTTTCCGTATTCATGCTCGCCTCCACATCTTGCACATCTCTGCTTACCCTTACATTGCCCTGCAGTATGTCCCATTCTTTGACACTTGAAGCATCTTAAAGGAGCTGGAATAAACTCTTTTACATCATAGCTCATATATCCTATTCTTATTTTCTTAGACAAGATCTTTTCAAACTCCAGCAGCACTGATAGGCTATCAGTTTTCCTTCCATTTCGATTTATTTGCAGTCTGGAAGCTTTCACTACCTTTCCTCCTTTCACTTCCTTAATTATCTCATCTATGGACACTGACAATGGCACATCCTGTATAACACCTCAGCTTTGAAACGCTCCCAGGAATATGACAGCTGATCCTTTCTCCATTCAAAGTTTCAGCTCCGAGGATCTTCTCTCGTTGCCTTTGATCTGTAGCAAAGATCAAAAGACGCCTGTTGCTTAAAAACTTGGCAAACTTAATCTTCCCTATTTCCTTCTCTATTGCCTTTGTCAGTTTTAACAGGGTGATAATGGGCCCCTTCATTCTTAAACGCAATCACAACTTTCCATTCAGTTGAGTCATCCTCCTTCCCCACACTTGATCTAGTAGCCTTCACTTTTTTACTCTCCTCGCCAAACTCACTTCCGGAGCGGCCTGAACTGCCGCTCCCCTTTCTCTTCTTTCTGTTAGCTTCTTGCCATGCCATATTATCATTCTCACCATCTGAACTATCACCCATGATATCTGCATTCACGGTACAGTTGTTGCTCAACCACACAATTCTGTTCTCTTTTCGTACTCCACCACTTTTCCAACAAACTTTCTTTCTCTGGTCTCGTCGCACACTGATGACGTCCTCCTTCACTTCTCCCTCGAACATTATCCGTAGTGTGTTTTCCACAAGAACAACCACAACTTCCGGTTCCGGTCTAACACAACATTTACTAGTTCCCGACACAGAACAGTTGCTACCAGCAACTAACGTTACCAGCAACCCCTCTGCTACTGACAGGGTCGCTACAATATGGATGAAGTACCTTTGACCTACCTCTCACTAGGACTGTTACCAAAAAAGGTTGAACGGCAAGATGCTTTTAACAGTACATGTCCGATTCGCTAGCTTCTAAGCTAATTTTGACATTACGGCCAATGGGGAAATGCTAACCGCGATTGGCATTAGCGAATATATAATATATCTTTGTACATCTTTTCATGCAGACATACTTGCATTACAGACTAAGGTCTCTCAAGGCTACCAAACGAAAAGCAATGAGGCAATAACTGTTGTTGCTCATAGCTCTGAATAGCTGTTGTGCTAGCAGCAACTGGCCAAGCCAGTTAGCCGTAAATGCTATTCAAAGCTACGAGCTGATGACAATGCCGAAAGAAAAATTCCCGAAAGGAATCGCCGTGAAAGTGAACAAGAAAGGGTGGATGATAGAAAGCGTAATGAAGGAATGGCTGAAGGAATGCTACGCGAAGCGAACAGGGGGATTTTTTCACAGAAAAAAGGCATTGCAAGTTTTGGACAGCATGAGAGCCCACAACAGATTCTGTTAAAGCAGCCATCAAGACGACAAACTCTATTCTAGCTGTGATTCCTGGGGGCACAACAAAGTATTTGCAGCCCCTCGACATTAACGTAGTGTAAACCGTTCATTTAAGGTGGCACTCAGAGTTCAGTGGGAGGCTTGGATGACGAACGGAGAGAAATCCTTCACAAAAACTGGCCGCATGAGAAGAGCAACTTTTTCTCAAGTCTGCCAGTGGATCCTAACAGCGTGGAGCAGTGTGAAAGAATCCACCATCACCAACGGGTTCCGAAAGGCTGGACTGCTGCGAGATGAGGAGGACAGCGCAAGCTCAGGGGCGGATTTGCCTCGGGAGCAAAGTGACACTGAGGGTGCAGACGAAAGACGGACTGAGTGCAACGAAGCAATTCTGAGGCTGTTTAATTCCGACACTGAAGAAGAGGACTTCAATGGTTTTAGTGCACAGGAGGACGATGGCGATAGCGATCAATAGCGATCCTGTGTCGATCCAGCCACTTTCCGGCTCGGATCAGAGGGATTACCGGTACCGTAAGCCACTTCCCGGCTTGGACCTGTGCAGAGCGCGTGGCGACGCCTCCTAGTTGCCTTATTACCGTTTTTTCAAGTTTTTTCCCTTGTTCAAGAGTTTTTTTGTGTGCGTGTTTTTGAGTGAGAGAAATAAATCATCTTGGTTTGCAATATAACTCTGCTGTTCTGAGTCTGTATTTGGGTCCTTGAACACACCACACATCATGAACCGGTAGGTATGTCTGTATGAAGCATGAAAAGATATACGGTACAAAGATATATTATATTCTCTAATGCTAATTGCTAATCGCGGGTAGCATTTCGGCTTATAGTCCGATGCGGCTTATATAAGGAAATATTCAGTTTTCTTCTCAAAATTAGCAGGTGGGCCCTATATACCGGTGCGACTTATAGTCCGAAAAGTACGGTAAATGGTCACAAAATTAAGTGTTTGTACAGGGCGGTCTTAAACAAAATGTCAAAATCATGTATTTTGCTCCTATTAGAGATTTAATTATTTAAATCTGAGGTGATTATGTATTTTTTGGTAAGAGGAAACACATCACACAGAAAAGAAGTTTATACACAAACAAGTTTTATTCCAAAATAGTTTGTTTGTCAGAATTGTATATTTGAAAACAATAACTAACAGAATCAGAATCTGAGGAATCCTGGTTCTGATTGTATTCCCGTTATCAGGGAAAAGAATTACAAAAAACAAAAACATTTTAGAAAAGTTCAACAACTTAAATAAATATACAATTGATGAGGAATGTCTCTTTACTAAAGAAATATAACAGAATGTACAAAATATATATAAAAAAATATACACAAATGTAAACAAACTCATAGAGTATATTCGAAAATATAATACTGAATATTTGCATTGACTGTGCATTTTACACCCAGAGACTGAGGGCAGAGAGAAGATGTGATGAGATATCGTAGTGTATCAACACAGAACATTTAACAACAGAAACAATCAACCAACCGTCTCCATCAACCTACACTGTAGAAAAATAAAGCTTTACCTGAAGAGGGGCGCAGAGAAAACCAGGACAGATGTTTCCTGATATTAAAAAAACATATTTTTGGATCAATTTCAGTCTGTAGTTTAATCAGGAAAAGTCCTCGCCTGTTTGTAAATCAAACAAAATGCAACACTTCAGTTTGTTATGAAGAAAAATGCAGTAAAAGTATCAAAAAGTCATGTTTTGGGATCAGAACTGAGACTACAGAGGTCTGTGTGTGTGTGTGTGTGTGTGTGTCAAGCTACATCAGCACATCTCAATGATGACATCACCGGGTGGGCGGGGCTTGTTTAGTGCCTCGGAGAACAGGAAAGATTTTGGGAAATCCTGTTCATCCCTTCTTGCTGAGAGTAAAATGAGAATACCACCAGCCGCTTAGCTTAGCATGAAGACTGGAAACCCAACTGCACCTATAAAACTAATTACTGCGCCACATCTCGTTTGTTGAAACTGTACAAACAAAAAGAACATTTTCTTTGGAAACTAACTGGATTCTTCTGGGATTGAACCACATTTGTTTCAGGTTTGTATTTTATGATCTGAAGCTCTGACGAACCCTCAACGCCTACAGACCGACTCCCGATCTGCAGCTTCTCAAACTCAAGGCACTCTGAACCAGAACCCCCGACCGGTGTAGAGTCTCTACGAGGAGCTGCGCCGTCCCCTGTGAACAGTGGGGGGCGCTGTGGAGCACACAGAAAGAAAACAAAAAACCTCTTCCCAGCAGCCAAACGCTGACCAATCAGAGGCTCTGCTGGCTGGGGGAGGAGTCCGATGTGATGGCGCGGAGCGTGACGCCGTCGCTGCCAGTCACCCACGGGTGGAGGAGGATCTGCTCCAGGGTCGGCCGGTCAGACGGCCGCTGGCTGAGACACCAGCCAATCAGCTGCTGGCACTCTGAAGTAAAAATAAACACGAGGAGATGAAGAACACTCATCTCTGGTTTGAGTTTAGACTCGTTGTTCAGGCGTCGATGTAAAAACCTGGTCGTGTGATCTCGTCACGCTGCGGCTCACCTGAGGAGATGTCTCGTCTGAAGTAGATCCGTCCTCTCAGGATCTCCTCGTCCTGTTCGAAGGGGATGTCCCCGCACACCATGTCGTACAGCAGCACGCCCAGAGACCACACGGTGGCCGAGCGACCGTGGTACCGGCGGAACCGGATCCACTCCGGAGGACTGTACACCCGCGTGCCTGGAGGGAGGAGAGTTACATCACGTGTCGGAGAGGAGCAGGAAGTGACGGATTATCATCATCAAGCTGGAAAACACTCCCGGAGACGCTGCCGACATTACAGAACTGGTGCATGATGGGAAGGTAGTCACTGACCCAAAACACCTTCAACTTTTCCGATATTTTAAAACTGTAGATTTTCAGAAACAATCCCCACAGCTCTTAGATTCTCTCAGCTGATCGGACTCACCATCGAACTCGGTGTAGGCCCCGTCTTTGAGGAGGGCCCCCGAGCCGAAGTCGATCAGCTTGAGCTGCCCGGTCCTCAGGTCCACCAGCAGGTTCTCGTCCTTGATGTCTCGGTGGACGACGCCGCAGCCGTAGCAGTGACGTACCGCCTCCAGCACCTGCAGGAAGAAGCCGCGCGCCGCCGCCTCGTCCAGCGCGCCGCGGTCCGTGATGTAGTCGAACAGGTCCTGACCCGACTCGGGACGCTCCATCACCATCAGCCAGCCGTCCGCCTGCTCCCACCAGCCCAACAGACGCACCACGCCGCCAAACGCCCCGCCCACTTTCTTCAACAGCACCACCTCCAGAGGAACCACCGCGCCACACTGAGAAACAATCGGATCATCAGCTCACTGTGCATCAATTAAAATACATATTTGTAATTACTAAATGCGGGACTAATTCGTCTTTTGTGCTTGTAAATAGTGCGTTTTAATTGTTGTACACAAGTCTCTTTAATAAAAGGATGAATTAACTAATATAGCAGCTGGAGGAAGTTGTTATAAAACAGTTATATCTCATGTATAGTCTCACCAGAGAGCCCCACTCGGTCACTCTGTCTCTGCACACGTGCTTCACCGCAACCTGCATGTAAACAAACACCATCAACACACCGACTCCATACAGCTGTAACATACAGTATAAGAGGATAGACGATGGTTTTCTTTCATATTGAATTAAAAAGCAGTTCCTCACCAGTTTTGGGTAAATTTATAAAATTATTATCAGTCGTGTAACTATTTCAGTTTCCTCAAAGAGAATAAAGCACAGTAACAGGATTGATTTTCAATATAAGTGGATGTTTAAGCTTCACAGACCACGTTTCTTTGTGAAAACAAAGACCACATGCCAGGCAGACCCGGACCATCAAGCTACACAGCTGACAGGAGTGAATCCGGAAGTCAAGTGGAATAGTCACTGCCTTCCAAATAAAAGCACAAAGTCAAACCATAATGCCCGGTTGGTTTTCACACAAAAGGGACTTTACCTTTTGGTTCTGAACATTAAATATATTAGGAGAAAATTTAATTAAGTAACGCAAACATCAATGAATATGTATAAAGGGAAATAAGAAGGTAGACTATGGGAAAATACTAATATATGTAAATTATATCAGTTAGGTACAACAGCTGGGATGATCTGAAGATGTTTGAGTTTTAGTCAATTTACAATTAAAATAAATTTTACTAATATTCGTTTTAATTTAGTGCTTTTATTTTGAAGGCATACACCGGAAGCCCAGCAGCCTGCAGTGTGTGTAGCTTGACGCGTGCTCGCCCAACAGCGGCCATGTGTGCTGAGAGACCAAAACAAAGCGGCTCTCCGCGCTCTTCTTACAGGCAGCCCGTCGGAGAGGCGCATGGCCGAGTAGACGGTGCCGAACCCCCCGCTGCCGAGCACCGAGCCCAGTCGGTACAGCTTCTCAAACGGCTGCTTCTCCGCTTTGACTAAAAAAAGACAAACAAAGAGGATATATATATATATATATATATATATATATATACATATATACATACATACATACATATATATACATACATACATATACATACACACACACAGAGCCAAAAGTCCTCAGATTACCCCCGTTGTTTTGTGTCGTTTAAAAATGGCGGACTGTCGGCATCATCTCCAATTTAAACGATGTAAACTGAGATTTAAGTTTTAACAAACATATACCGTGTTATAACAACTTACAGTTCGTATAACGAGATAATTACACATAATTGGCCACAACACCTGGCTTTCAAAATGGCCCCAGACTGTTTTCATGTTAAGGTCACACTGAAGCACACATCCAGTCTGGGTTCAGAAATGTGTGAATTTAAATTAAAATAGTGATTTACTCTGTAAAACTACCAAATGTAATCAGTTTTAACGTCTACGATGTGAACACGTGACGCCCGGAAGACATCGGCTGAGTTAATTTTAACATATTTTGAATTTAAGGTGTTTTTTCTAGTCGGTTAGGACCTTACCTTGATGCAGCTTCGCCGGCACATCCATGCCGGACGAGATGTGAGAGAAGGAGCCCAGCTTAGAGAGCAGCATGCTGCTCGTGGCTTCTCCCAAAAATAATAATGAAAAGATTAGCGTATTAACTCCCCAGATAGCAGCGAAGTATCAGCGTCTTCTTCAGGGGCAAAATGAGACGGTTACACGTCAAATATCCATCGGTAATCCGGTAGAGACCAGTCAGACAGAAACAGCATGCACACAGAAAGCGCGCCACTGGCCACCACCACTATTTACAAAGATCAGACGGATCCTTCCGCCATGGCTGAACGTTGAACTAAAACCCACAGAACCTTCGGCTTCATAAACAAACTTAACACGTGGATATGCAGTGATGTGACGAGTAATATCGGCTCGTGACGAATTAAAAAGTCGGTCACGTGAAAATTCAACCTCAAGCCAATGACTAAGTAGGATGACTATTTTTACGTAGTAGGACAAGGCGCAGGGATTCAGAGACGGGGTCGCTTCGGCAGTGCTGCGGCCCATGCTTCAAAATAATCACAAACATCTTATGTAAAAAAATATTTAAAAGTATTTGATATACAAGAATAATAATGTCAATAATATAAATATCTGATAATTATTGTAAATAGTTAATTCAGTAACATACATCTATTTATGTGACAAATTCTCATTGTTTACATTCTGGTGAACCCGTTACCCTCATCTGCAGTGTTTCCTACATTTCCCAGAATGCCTTTCCAAAACACCACAGTCACATGCACGAGACAGAGTAAAATGTGTAGTTGTCTGTGTTATCACTCATGTTCTCCTGCATACTGTCTCTTATTATTATTCTGTGTCTTTTTCGACTCAAAATCTATTTATGCTACAAATACTGTTCATATTTCTCCACATGAATAAACAGTTTCTTGCGTTTTCATAAGACCTGAATACATTTTTTGTGTGTTTGTGTCACACACTAATATTCTCTATCTTGTAACTCTGCTTTTGGTCTCTTCGGAGTCTAATTTTCCAACTCCATGTGAGCTCATTCTGACAGCTAATCCTGCAGTAACTGGGGTGGCAACTTGGAGGCAGCTGAAACAAATTCGGACCACAACATGAACATATTATCACCTTTTAAGCGTATATGTTGAACTTCTTAGCAAACGGTTGCTTATTTCCATATCCAGCAATTACAAAGTAACAGGATTATACACCTGGAGTCTTTGCGACGCCTGATAAGTGGAAGTCCAATATTCTCTCGCTTTTAGCTCCTTTTTTGGTCTTAGCTGCTAAGAACTCCATTATGTTCACCAGGTAGTCTCTTTTGTCTGCTGCTGAGCAGATAGTGGACAGATAAAATAATATTGAATTAAACAACTTATTTGACCCTTTTCCCACATAATATATTGTATTTCTGCTTGGCGTGAACAACACCTTGCAGCATTACAGTGCATTTGTTTTTGCTCTTATAATTTACTCCCCTCTGCCTGCTCACAAACCGGAGCCGGTGGGAGAGTGTTGAGCTGAGGAGGCAGTGGCCGGGTCACATGACCTGGTGTATTATTGGCCAACAGAGCCCAAATGTAGGTCAGCCCCTCCTCCACTTCACTGTAAGTGAATGTAAAGATACTCACGGACAGAAGACAGATGTGAAGACGCAAACAAAGAGATGCTGTTGTTTTTCAAACTGATCTGAGCTCAAAGCCTCTCACAGAGTTGGACATCCTTTTAATCACATCGCTGTTCACTCACTGGCCCTGAAGCCGCAAAAGTCTAATTTCTTTATGTGTTTATTATCACAGATGACTTTTACGGCTTTACACACTACATTGTGTCATTTTATTTGTTCTAATCTGGTGTTTATATGTTGAATTTGTCACGATTGCTGACCCTTCAACTCATTTAAGTACTGCACCTTAAAGAAATAGTAGTTAGTTGACATTTTTAGGAAATTAGCTTTCTGGCAGAGAGTCAGAGGAGAAGATCGATGCCCCTCTCGAGAGACAGGGGGAGACATCTAGCCTGGCTCTGGCCAAAGGTATCAAAATCCACAGGCTAGCTGTTCACCCTTGTTTCCATTCATTATGCTAAGCTACGCTAACAGGCTGTTGGACCCTTACATTTATATTACCGACACAAGAGTGGTATCAATAATCTTATCTAACTCTCCGCTAGAAGGCAAATGAGCAAATTCACTGGTTTTGATCTAACTGCATGACGATTGTTGACATTTTTTTCACTATCTTGTGTATCGTAAGACAGTGACATAATTGGTATGATCCAACTTCATTCACTTCGTCATGAGAACTGCGTACCATCTTATAGAAATGTTCAGTACATATTCCCCAAATGTAACAGTATTGGACTTTTTGAAATTGTATTTAGTGTTAGAGTTTAGTTTTTCTGCAAGTTCCCAACATGAACGTCTGAATGTCTTTTCAAATCCCTCCCTACAAGAAATACAATTTTGGTAGCCAAAACCTATAGACAAAGGTAATTGTCTTTAAAAAAGTGGGAATTTGCTAAATGCCCACATTTTACATATAGTATACAGAATACTGAGACCTCAGTGTCCTCTGGTCTTGACCAATAGGCTGCTGTAAAGATCGTTTTCATTGGGACGATCTAATACAAAAAGTAGTTCCAGTGAGAAAAGGTCACAATAAAGTCCTGTATATTGTTTGGAGATTTTTATTTTTATTTTGATGCTTAAAAGTTCTCTTCACTTCGTTGTATTTTGGTAAAAGCAAACTCTCTTCCAACACGAATCAAACAGAAACTGAAGTCATGACTCGATACCACCACATGTAAGTGATGAAATGCATTCTGGTGTTTCGGTTGAGTGTGCAGCAGCAGATATCACCGACCATGTGTTCACATGTTGCCCACTGACATGAAATGTGACTCATGTAATTTGTTCTCTTCTATTTTTATCTGCATCTATTTCGGAACGCTGTGAAAGAACAGAGCGTGAAGCAGCTTTGTACCGAGTCACTTCTCTCCAGGACTTTTGGCGACGCTTCAGCTTCTGGTTTCATTTCCACGGAGCGTCACCTTCAGAGAATTGCAATGTCAGCCGAGGACGGCAGCACCTGTGACGGTGAAGATGAAAGATGTCCGCCATGTTGCTCCTCGGCTAAGCTGACTATCGTGGTCGGAGACACTCACTTCTCCGAGGAGAAGACGCTTCTCGTTCAGAGCTGCGGCTATTTCCGAGCTCTGTATCGCTCCGGGATGAAGGAGTGTCGGCAGGAAGAGATCCACCTCAAGTCTCTGCGCGCTCGAGGTTTCCTCATCGCCTTGGCGGTGTTGCGAGGTGAGATTCCCGACCTGGACGGCGACGACATCGTCGAGGCCATCGAATGCGCCGCTTTCTTGCAGGTGGCGCCGCTCGCCAAGCATCTCACGGATCTCATTGACTCGGACAACTGTTTGCTGATGTATCACACCGCTGCGACGTTTGGCCTCATGGATCTGTACCACGCTGCCGCGCTCTTCATCCGAGACATGTACGCCGACCTGGAGGCGGAGGTTCGGAAATCCTTGACGCCAGAGCTGATCTCCTACGTGGAGTCTTTGACCCCGAGGACTTTGGTGGCTGTGGGCGCTCATGTGACCTGCGGCGTGGATGAAACGGTGCACGCCGCCTCCAGGACGGTCTGCTACCTGGATGAAACCGGTAACAGTTGGAAAGTATTGACAGATCTTCCGCCAGAGGCCAGCACCTCCATGGCCGGAGTGACCGTTTTAGACAACAGACTTTACATCGTCGGGGGAGTTCATGCACTTCACAAACAAGTCGCGGAGTCTTGTTTCTGCTACAGCGTCGAAAACAACAGCTGGAGCCGGATCTCCAGTCCGGCACAGCTGCGATACAACCTCAGCCTCGTGGGCGTAGACGGACGTCTTTACGCCATCGGAGGAGAGTACGAGCGGACGTTGATGTCATCTGTGGAAACGTACGATGTAGATACCGGGAGCTGGGGGTTTGCCGCTCACTTACCTCGACCGGTGGCGGGAGCGGCGTGCACCAAAGCCATGGGCAGGATATTTGTGTGCTTATGGAAGCCGATGGAGACCACGGAGATCTACGAATACGTCTCGGGGTCGGACGAGTGGCGGCTGGTTACCACGCTGATCAGGCGGCAGAGCTACGGCCACTGCATGGTCGGCCACAGGGACGACCTGTACGTGGTGAGAAACGGGCCGTCGGACGACTTCCTGAGATGCCTCATGGACTGTTACAATCTGAACTCGGGCCAGTGGTCGTCTCTGCCCGGACACTTCGCCAACAGCAAAGGCTCTCTGTTCACGGCGGTGGTGAGAGGCGACTCGGTGCTCACGCTCAACAGGAGCGAGACTCAGGAATTCACCGTCGATGGTAAAACCTGGAAGCCCCGACGGAAGATGAAAGGTTTCCCCAGAAGTGGATCCGTGTGGACGTTTCTGCTCCGGCTGCCCGACGCTCTCAGCCTGCAGTAACGGCTCCACTCGCTCTGGGATTTATTGGACTGTCGACATGTGTTTTCCACAGCTCTGTGCTAAATACAAACAATAACTCCTGTTTAGTATTTATTAAGGTCTTTGTAATGTCCATCATTTCTCTTTGCGGTAATAATGTGTTTTCTGAGATCATGGGAACACGGTGGCAAAAATAAATAAGAGTTTTTGTTGTCCTGCGAATAGTGTTTCTTGTAGTGCTTCCCTTCAGGGTCTGGGTTCAGGGTAAGGCTGGGTTTAAGTTAGAGTAAAGGGAAATACAAAATGATCGGGAAAGAGACGTGGACACAACAGAGACCCTGTTAACTCTTGTTTTGTCAAGTGTCTCGTATTCGGACAAAAGCCAGACGCATTGTGACACGTTTTGGTTTACACTCAGCCACCTGCATGCGTCTCTGTTGGCCAGATACTCCTTACCTCTGAGCTGAGTGATCCTGTGATTGGTTGGACGTCGTGACAGTTGGGAGGAGTAAAGATACATGGGTGGATTATGAGACAATGGGGCCCTGGGCACAGACATGCAAAGGGCCCCATCACCTCTCCTACATATAGGAGCAAGACACACATCATTTATAGTTGTCTGGCCTCTTTGTTGTGGTTATTTTGTGTCTATATGTTCGTGTTTTGTGTCACTTCGAAATTGTTTTGGTCTTTTTGTCGCTATTTTGTTGTCTGTAGTTGTTTTGCTCTCTTTGTAGTTGTTTTGTGTCTCTTTGTAGTTTTGTTGATATTTTACATTATGGCCAGTTAAAAAGCCAAATGATATTTTGTCCATCTAAAGCATTAAATGTAATGTATAAAGCTGTCATTTATATAAAAGAAGTAATTTAAAGGGGTTTTAAGAGACACAACAGACTTTATGAGAGTATTTGTATGACTTTAAGTCCTCCATCTTCATCAGGATCTGTTTAATAAACGTCAATCTGATCGTCTCACACAGTCGGAGTGTCTCTCAGTGCTGCTGGCTCCATGTGAACTGCAGTGTTTGTCCTCACACAGAGCTTCTGTTTCCTGCATCCAGCCTCGGTTTCCTGTTGGCACCGAGCCACGATGATGATGGCGGTTAACGACAGGCAGAGCCGGGCACCACGGGCAGCCGGGCGGGGCAGCTGGCTGCGAGGGGCCGAGGTCAGGCCGGGACACTCGGTGCCCTCCACAACCTGCGAGCTGCAGTCTGGGACCGGAGCCAGGAAGCAGAGCTCCGAATCAGTGATGGATGAGCTTCTCTCTGTGGACATTAATCAGGTTATCAGTCCGACCGCGTGATGGGAGCTTTCCGCTTCGCTGCCGTTCACAGTTAAAACTCACTTCAGATGATCTGTGTTTGTCCTCAAATCAAAGGTCTCTGAGGATCTGAGGCTGCAGAATCATTTTTTAAATCAAAACTTATCTTTAAAAAACTGATTCTTAATAATGCTTCCACATTGTTTTATGTCCAGCATGTCTTATCTGTTTTATGATTGTTGTGTATTTTATTCCCTTTTATTGTTTTTGTATTATTTTATTACCAAATTGCACTCCTGTGTTTTAATCCCTGTTCACCAATGTAAAGCACTTTGTTTTGTAAATAAAGTTTATTATTATTGCGATTATTATTATTGTTGTTGTTGTTTGTATTGGCTCCATTTTCCCTAGTGGTAAGTACATTTAGTCAAGTACTGCACTTAAGTACAGTTTTGTGGTACCTGTACTCGACTCCAGGACATCTCAGAGGTAAATATACTTTTAATTCACGACATTGATCTGACAGCTTTAGTAACTAGTTACTTTAGCAGAGTAACTTTCTACCACTGGTGTTATTATTGGAGACATTTTGCCTCCAGTGTGTTTAAGCTGCTGTCAGAGTCCTCCCACTCTGAATTACAACCAGGAGGTTGATGTGAACAGTTAATCCCTCACTAAACACTGTTAATTCAGCCTCACATGAACAGACTGTTGGTCTTGATAATGTTGTGAGGAGACTGTACGCGAGGTCTACAAAGGCCCCCTCACACCTCTAAAACTCAGAGATTCTTCGTGTCCAGCCTCAAAACAGGACGTGAGTGTGATGTTTTGCTCTTCTTCCTTTATGTTCCCCGGCTGTCAGATAACATCTTTAAAGAATGTTGTGATTGGCTGACAAACAGGCACAGAGAGTAAAGTTGTTTTGACTGCAGGTCAGCGAGGTGACACGCGCTCTATGATCTCTGTTTACACGCGGTGTGTTTTTATCCAACGCGCACTGCAGAGGAACTAGGTCAGTCTAAAAACAGCCTTTACACACACACACACACACTCACACACTCACACACACACACACAGAGGGTTTGAAGTGATGTCATTGTTGCATTGGTGCCGTTGACCTCGGGGTGGCCGCTGGTCCTCATATCTCAGGCATTCCCTCGTCACTGTGAAACAAAATATTATCTTAATTTACCCCTAAAAAATACCAAACATCCCTTCATGTGTCCTTTCATTTCACAAAACAAAAAACACTAACAAGTCCCTTGTTAGTGAATTAAGTAAAATACAATAATTTGTATTTAACAAATTTCAATTATGAACAATTTAAGTTAAGATATACAAGCGGTTCAAACACTTTAAAATAATCTTGGTTTTCAAATTAAGCAGATATTTTCCATGACTTTTTGTTCGTTGTGTCCTAAAATCATCTGCAGCACCAGTTCAACCCATTTATTAATGTAAAAACCGATTGTATTAATATATATTCAAAACTATTGGAAAAACTATTCAGACCTTTTACTTCAGTAAAAATGGCAATTAGCTAAAAAATTAGTAAGTACAAGTTAAATTCCTGCATTCAAAATTCAACTTTAGTAAAAAAAAAACATATTGGCAATAGAAAGTACTTAATGTATCAAAAGTCAATAGCAATGCTATTGGTTTTTTGTACCATATTATCCAATTAATATTAGCCCAGAACATCATTGGTACCCGTCTCATCAGTGATATTGGTGACAAGAGGTGCCCGCGAATTGTACTTTTTTTTCACGTTTTAGAGGATTTTTTATATTTCCAGGATAGAGGCAATTCAGTCAAAATCCAGATGTTAAGTTTACACTTTAAGTTAAAGTATTTACCAGTGTGTGTGTGTGTGTGTGTGTGTGTGTGTGTGCGTGTGTATGTGTGTGTGTGTGTGTGCTGGGAATTACCATCGCTCACAGCAGTAAAAAACAGTCGGAGTTGATAAAAAGAAACGTGTATTTCTGCTCTGCTGTCGGCCCGTGTAGGAGAGGTGCTAAAGGGTTAATGATCTTATTGCTGATTGATCTTATTGATCTTATTGATCTTATTGATCTTATTGATCTTATTGATCTTATTGATCTTATTGATCTTATTGATCTTATTGATCATATTGCTTGGGGAATTATTTGCTTTTTTGGTGGAGAAAATTAGATGAATAGATCAATATCACTCTCACATCTGTTAAAATATGAAGCTAAAACTAGCAGATGGTTAGCTTAGCACAAAAGCAGGGGAAACAGCTAGCCTGGTTGCGTCAACAAAAAAAACGCTCTTTGGAATATTTTGGGTCGTTGTTTATGAATCAAAGCTCTTCCTTTATATTGTCCTGATGATTTATTTCACTTTATTGTTTTGGTTTGTGGTGTTTGTTCTCCTGAAGCCCTTTGTCACCAATTGTAATAAAGTACTTTAAGAAAATAAAGGTTGTTATCGCTTCAATGTTTGGGTGTCAACAATATTTTGTCGGTATAGAGGGACAGCAGAATGTGGCCAATTATCTCTCTGCGAGTTGATTTTCAATGAAATAAAGTGAAACAAACGACTTCTTTGCAGCAAGGAAATCAACCAAAAAAAGGATGATTTGGAAAACAAACGAAAGTACACAGGAATGGTTCTAAAACGTGCATAATTCTCATACATGTTTTTAACCATTTCACACTTTATTAAAATGTTTCCTCAGATTAATCAAATTTCAATCAAAACACACAGGCGGCCTCAGTCCTGATGGAAACATGTGCCTCCCTCCTTTGTGTCTGTTTGTTGTGAATGAGACCCCCCCTCCTCCCCCTCCTCCACCCCTAACCTCCACCAGCTCCCCCTTTCACCCCCCCCTCCTCCCCCCCTCCTCCCCTAACCTCCACCAGCTCCCCCTTTCACCCCCCCCTCCTCCCCCTCCTCCTCCCCTAACCTCCACCAGCTCCCCCGTTCACCCCCCCCTCCCCCGTCAGAATAAGAAGACAATGATGTGTGACACCCATGAATATTAAATGTTCAAATACATTTAAAGCAGCTGAGCGTTTCAGTCCGCTTCCCCTTAACCAGTCACAGTGATTTGATGTGTGTGTGTCTGTGTGTGTGTGTGTGTGTGAGAGACAGCCGGGGAGGCGGCGAGGAGGCGTGGCTCACCAGCCGACCTTTGACCTCTTAACTGGTCTCCATATGTTTTTTTTTCACATTTTATTTATTAGCACGATTAGCGTCGTAGCGGCTGCTGCTCGCTGTTTTAAAGAAGAGCTGCTCTGATCTACAGACGCTTATCTCTGATGTCAGTGGATCAGCAGATCTGGTCTCAAAAACACTGTAAAATCTGTATGTATACATATATATAATATATATATATATATATATATATATGTATATATATATATGTATATACTAAAGAGCTGACTTTGGGCCATTTTATATTAAAACGTAATTATTTTTTCTTTGACGGATGATTGATATGACTGTAGTTCTAATAGTTTATTTCTCTTCATCCAATACTGAAAGTTGAGCAGCGTTTGTCGTTCTGTGTATTAAAACAGCATCAGATCTTAATTAGAAGAAGTGAATGAAAATCAGACCGCCAGGCTTATTTACATCTGGTATTTTCACACAACAAAACTTGTTTATTTTCTTGTTTATGGGTTCTCATTTTAATCTAAAATACCTAATCCCAACCTGTTTTGCATTGGAGGACGTCAACATGGTGAGGAAAACTCAGTGATAGTAATAAAGGTGTTAAAAATGCCTTGAAATGGCAGATTGCATTTCCTAAAATGTGTGAGTGTTCCTTTAAGAAACTGAAACGCAGAGGTTCCACATGAATGATAAGAACCGGTGGAACCAGAGGAACCCTGGAACCGGTTCCATGTTTCTGCTCCTTATGAAGTCAGAGGGGCCCTGAGGGACAGACTTTGTTGTTGTGCACTCAGCTGGTTAACAGCAACCCCCCCTCACCTCCTCATCTCTTCAGAGGTCAGAGGTCAGAGGGTGTGCGGGGTCTTCTGGAGACATAGGACATTTTCACCAGCATCATGAAGTCAAACGTGTTATCATCTGTTCAGATTCAGCATTTTATTCTTTTGTTTTCTGTTAATTACGGTGTCTAATATTGAGTATTCTTATTTATTCCTTGAGTTCTTAATTAGTTTCATAACACACATTGGTTGATATCACTCAAAAACACTAATTCTCCTCAGAAATCATTAAAATGTCACTTTGTTAAAAACAAAGTGACATTTTTTTGTTTTAGAGTTTTGATGAAAACAGGAAAACACACAATAATTTCCCCTCTATGATAAACTACACATCAAATAAATCACAATATCTTCAGGATTCAGAATTGTTTTTACAATACTTTATATTTATTAACGTCTCACTTCTATAACATTTCCGGTCTTACGAAAAGTATCGGAGCAGCAGAACCAGAGATACCCTCCTTAATCTCATCCCTTCTTCTTCACTGTCAAAACCTGGCGCCTACGTTTCCCATGATGCAACTCGTCCGCTCGACAGTTGGGAAGGAAGGAGCTTCCGGTCCTTCTAGCTGCTAGTGGTGACTAGCCTTTAGCTTAAATGAAAAAAAGAAGAAGAAAAAGATAAACTCTTCTTTGTTATTTTATTATTTTCAAACGTATGAACTGAATCACAATCTGCACCCTCGCGGGTTCATTCTGTCCCGCTGGCAAATCATCGAGTGTTTGAGTCTCTCGCAGACATTTTAAGCCCTTTAAGTCAACGTTAGATGATGCAGACTTTACCCACAATGCATTGCAATGTGACGTTTAACACGTGGTAACCAGTGTTGAAAAAAAGGTAAACAAAGAGGACGACACGTGTGTTCAGCCTGTATTTAAATGTATAAAGTAACATTAAGGATTAAAGATGGAACAAAAAGAAACCACATTATCAGAGCATATTTATTTATTCATTATCAAATATTTGATTTCGTTATTGAAGCTGTTTTGACAAAAAACAAGTAAATAGATGATCTAAAATGACCTCATCTTGTGAGGAAAGAGCCTGGAAGACGTTTAAATCAGGGAGTATAAAATAAATACACACTGTTGTACATCAATGGTTCAGGGTTTGAGGCTTTACGGGGACTTTGGAACTGGGTCTTTCGGTGACTCGAAGGCGCCATCTTGTGCCCTGTCTTCTTATATAATAAAGTTTATGGTCGTGGACTTGTGATGTGGGAGGAGATAAGAGCTCCACACGCGAGGCTAAACTCCAGACCAGAAGTAAAAGCTCTGAGAACACAGTTTCACTCACAGCTTTGACTCCAGACTCGGACGACAAAAAACCCCGAAGACAACAGATCCGAGGTCAGTGGTTCATTCACGACATCGAGGCAATGCAGAGAGTTCATGAAATGAGATGTTTGACCTGTTGCATTCCAGTGGAAGCAACTTCTCTGTCTCTGTAACTGTTGAATGACTCGTTGAGAGAGTTAACTTCAATGCTAGCGGTGGAATGTAACTCATAATAATAATAATAACTGTATTTATAGAGCACCTTTACAAAGTGCTTTCACGGACAAAGCAGCACAAACAAGACAATAACAACAATAACAGAAACTCAGTCTATGCGATAAAAATAAACAAATAAATAAAATAATTAAAATATATATACAGTATATATATATACAGTATATATATATACTGTATATATATATATAGTACAATAATTTAGTCAAATCAACAAATACAAATAAAACAGAAAAGCGACGACATCACATAAAAGCCAGTCTGTAAAAATGTGTTTAAGGAGTGATTTAAAAGAGACAACGCAGCTGTTCTTAGCTAACTATTGAAGTAACCGTACTGTCAGCTGTGGTCCTTCAACGTTACTGAAGTAAAAGGATTAATACTACACTGTCTACTCTATTCAGTGCATACTACAAAAGTGTACTTTGGCCCAGCGTACACCACTCCAAAAAAACACTACAAATCTGTGCAATAAAAATACCCTGTCAGTACATATAATATTTTAGTTCTTTAGTTATACTTAGTTGCTGTGGAAGTTGTACTTTCTGGCTGAGTTGATATTCTTCCTGTTTATTACTGATATATATTACTCGTTGCTCTTGTTTTGACTGTGTATCTCGTTGCCCTGTCCACCATGCTGCTGTGATCCTGTGCATTGCCCCACTGGGACTAATGAAGGATCATCTCATCTCTCACATGAGTACGGTTACATTCCACCACCGGGTAATTAAGTAGTTACAACAGTTCATCATACTTTATAGGTTGATGTGTCGTTTGTATTAATTTGCAAAATAATATTTTAATTAACAATCATATGCGTAGTTCATGGAATAACTTGTAATGAGTTTTTTTGCCGTACATATTTATCCCAGAATAAGGTGCCACAGTGGTCCATAGACGGGGGCGGGTTAGGAGAAGGGCCTCAGAAAGGCTCTCTTTCTATAAAACATATGGACCGGATCAGAATCAGCCATGTATGTGTGTGTGTGTGTGTGTGTGCGCATGCATGGAATGTGACTCCAGTTTTCACATTACTCTCAACGTACATACATAGAATATACAAACAAACAAGAAAAATGTAAAAACAAAAGAAACTAAGCATAAACATTTAACTTCTATGTGCAATATAAATCTATGTCTGTGCAAAAAACATTGGTTTTAGGCATTTGGACAAAAAGATGAATAATAGTTGAATTTAATAAATATAACTTTCCGGTTATCTTCCATTATTAGGAAATCAAGTTTCCTCTCTTCCCCCTCGTGGTATCGGTCCAGTCCAACAGTTTCAGTGTGATTATTTCATCACATCTGTCTCTGGTTGTTTAGTGTCTCAGTTGAGGATGGACAGGAAGCAGTGCTGTGTGAAGCTGTCCGTCCAGCCGTCCAGAGGGCTCATGGACGAGAAGTTCATCGTCCTGGTCCAGAACGTCCTCCCTGGTTCCCAGCTGACCGTCTACGCCTTCTACCAGTGTGAAGGAGGACACAGCTGGGAGGCGTTCGCTCACTACACCGCCAACGCCGCCGGGACTGTGAACGGTACGCGGGTCAATACCTACACCGGGAAAATGAAACGGGAAATGTTTGCAAGCGTCGTAAAGTTTCATGCAGCAAAACGCATTTTGTTATAAAATGATGCAACGGTTTGGACAGAATGAACATCGAGATGAGAAATATTTCTTCATGCCTTCTACTTCAGTTTCTGAGGATCCCAGTCTGGGCGGGACCTATTCTGGGGTTGAACCGATGGGTCTAATGTGGAGCTTGAGACCAGTTCCAGGCAGCAAACCTGGGCTCAGGTAGGCCAACTAGGATAGAGCTGTTCAGATGAAACCAATCGATAATGAACCAGAATCAGAGTCGACTCCTTCCCATCATCCCTCAGGATGAGGAAGATGAACTGTCCAGACTCCCATGGAGGTCACAGTCTCCGTGTACCAGGCTCACCTGACTGAGGGCTTCGTGGACCAGGTGCCGCTGGCCGGTGTGGTGGTGGAGCGCTGGTACATGGCGCCTGGCTGTCCGCAGGATCCCGATTACAGAGGGCGGACTCACAGCGACCCTCTTCCTCCCCTCAGGTAGGACCAGAACCGAGTCTGGAGCAAGGTGTCCTCTGGGTGGCGCTCCGGTGTGACGTGGATGAACCATGAAAGTGAACCAAGTTCAGCTTTAGAGAAGAACATCACCAAAACCCGTTTACACCATGATGATATTGTTTATTTCTGTTTTGTCTGGTCTGAAGGTCCGGGTCCGTTCCCCGGCCTCCTGGACCTGTGGGGGGGTGGAGGGAGGTTGGTGGAGTATCGAGCAGCGCTGCTGGCCTCTCACGGCATCGCCTCCCTGGCCCTCGACTACCTGACACCCCAAATCACCAAGGACACCGGGAAGATGGTGGACACCGAGTATTTTGAGGTAAAACTGATGTAGAACACGTTCATGCAGAACGTGCAGACTTTGTTTCTCTCGTCCTCACCGATTGCACACACACGTCTCCTAACAAATAGTGTTCGCCCATTCATCAACATCACGGTCACACAGGACCTTAGAAATACTGAGAACATGTCGGAGCAAGTGAAGAGACCCGATGGAATGAAACCTTATTCACACTTTCTCTCCTGTGCTGTTGTATTCGGTTTCACTACACATGGTGTAGCTGCTCAGTGTTCTCCACTCCACCAGGACCTAAATGTTAGGGAAGGGTTTTGTTGAATTGTTTTTCTTCATTTAACGACACTGAAGCCAGATTTCTGCTGGACACATGAGAAGACAACTCAGTCTACGGCTCCTTTTCTTCAGCCATTAATCTGCTGATTGATTTCAACAAATCAATTATTTCGTTTGAAAAATGTTAGAAACTAGTAAAACATGATTATTATTTTTTTTAAAGCCCGAGGTGCCATCTTTAATAAATATCCAACCAACAGTCCAAAACCCCAAAAATATTCCGTTTAGTATCACATGATTCCTGGTTCACACTTTAGGGAGTCTGGGTGTTTGTGCTCCATGTTGGTGATCTGCTCAGCGCCTCCCTCACACAGGCCTGAGGTGGGACGTAAACACCGACCAGGACGAGTGAGGAAAACTCCCGTGACGTCTGTACACCAACCTTCGTTAATACAGATGTTACTGAAGGTTGGTGTACAGACGTCACGGTGTTAAAGGAATCACGCAGCCCTACAACACAGCAAGTTGTGTCGCGTGAGCCGTGCGGTGATTTCTCAACTTTGAAAGTCGTGTGGTGTGAACTTGGCTTAAGACAAAGCAGCAAGTCCTCATAATTTAGAAGCTCGAAGCAGATATAGTTTGACATTTTGCTTTAAAAATGGCTGAATCGGTTCAAAAAGTAAAACCTGAACATATTAATTGTTTTAGATCGAACTGTTTTTTCTTCACTAGCAACAGTCTCCACGTGCATGAAAGGCCTCGTAGGAGCAGCTTGTTCTTGTTGCACCCTGCACCTCGGTGGTGGTTTATTTTAGGTGTGAGACACAGAGTCAGGTTCAAGTTGAGCGATGTAGGTTAGAAGTCTTTTCTGCAGACACCAGGATGTGCATCTCTTATCTTTGTGTTTATATGTCAATAAACCATTCAAACCAGAACAAAGGTTCATTCACCTTTTACAGCTCAGAGACGAGTGTTTAAACTGAAGATAACTGGAGGAAGTCGTAATCTTTGTCCCTTCATGGACCGCAGGATTTTAGAAATACTGTGAAGAGACCTGAACCTGATTAACATTCTAATTATTATTACAACATGTCCACTAAACACAGGGCTTGACCTTGAAGGCTTTGATTTTAATCAATAAACTCTCCACATCAAAGATTTACCTCAAGTGGTGTGATACATTAATACATGTGCACTTTGGCACCAGGCTTTGTTGGCTGGAGGAAGGAAGGGTTTGTGATTATTCCAAAAAAATCACAAGTTATGAGTTTGTCTCAGACGGCTGGAGACCCTCTATCCTCAGACCCTCGGGTCAGATCAGCAACAACTCCACTGACAAAAACCTTTCAGAGAAAAAACAGATCCATCTGAGATAGAAATGCTCTCTTCAAGACCAGATGTGTGAATTCTGTTTTCAAGACGTAAATGAGACAAAGATCAGCCGACTGGCCGTTTTCTTCCAACAGGATTTCACAACCGAGAGGAGAGCTGGGAGTCAAAGGTCACACCCAGATTACAGCAGCCTGTAAAGTACTGAGACATCATGAGAGCTGGTTTATGGAAACGTGTTGACAATTAACAATATTTCAGGTTTACTTTCTAAAGCGTGACAATAACAGCATAGATACGTTACACCTTCCGTTCGGTTCCATGTGTGAAAATACTATAACTATAGCTTACACTTAAACTGATTTAGATTTTTTGAAATACATTTTGCTGCTCCTGCCACTGAACCATCCCTTTAAACATGGGGGTCAGATCTCATGTATGTGTGTACGATGATACTAATGTTTTTAAAAAGAATCTACCGACGATGTGTGACACCTTTTCCTGACATGTTTCTCTGCTGCAGACGGCCTACAGAGTCCTGGAGCAGCATCCTCAGATCCTCGGCAGCAGGATCGCCATGTTGGGCCTTTCCTTCGGCACCAGTATCACCTTAAAACTGGCGGTTTACTCCCAGGTGGTGAAGGTAGGACGGCTATAACAGAGTTACTCTCGTCAGCTTGACGCAGCTTAATGTCTCTCGTTGAAGTCGTAGACTGCAGACATGTTCAGGGCTTCTGTTTTATAGTTATTCTGCTAATGCATGTATAGTCTCTATAGAGGTGATAAACCAGGTGCTTCTTTCTGCTGTAAAGTTTAACTTGGAGGTCTATAAAGATGTGTGTGTGTGTGTGTGTGTGTGTGTGTGTGTGTGTGTGTGTGTGTGTGTGCGCGTGTGGTCTCCCAGCTCAGGTGTGCAGTGTGTATTAGTGGGAGTCATGTGCAGCCAATCGACGGATCGATGGAACAAATATTGGTTTTCCTTCACAAGTAAGTTGATCTGACTTCAGTTACTTTCAGAATGATTTTGTTCAGCCACTAACGGTCAGATTGTCGTTAAATGCGCTGATGACTTTCCTGCTCCCCAGAGGATGAACCTTAGGTTCCAATGACGCCATGATCTTTCCTCTAGCGCCGCCCTCAGGACAAACTATCTGTCCCTTTTGTCCTCTCAGAAATAGTGGTAAGACTCGATTCACCGAGGAAAACCATGTGATCTGGCGAGATCTGGTGCTGCCCATCCCCACCGACCCCTCACTCAAAGTGGACGTGAGTACAGAACCGTCACTGCATATTCCTCGAACAGTTCCTTCTTCAGTGTTTTTATTACTTATTTGTTAGTGTGAGTTTTGGCTTCATTTAATCGTACAATATTTTCCAGCAAGAACTAAACCATGAATGTTGCAACTTCCACTTGATCACTCCACTACCGTATCAGCCCATAGTGTCTTGTTATTGTTTCCTACAACAAATCAGGTGGACAACTGTTTCATGTTGCCTCTCTGTGTGTCTTCTGAGTCGTATTTTGATTTTCAAGTTGACAAAAACGAGGAACATCTTCAAAACCAACAGATCAATGCAGCTAATTCCACATGTGTTGGCAGGTGATACAGAAAACATTTGTTGTGCACGATTAAAAAGGTGTTATTAGACATTTTACAGAACAAAAGCTTTTTGCTCCTTTGAGTAATAGATTCGTGACAGTTGTCGTAGTTAATGATGCTCAATACGAAATTCAGAACATATCTATTGCCTCCACGCCGCTCTCAACATGGCGATGGCTGAGCCGGCGGCTAACGGCGCTAACAACAACAACAACAACAACCGTATTGGAGACGGAGCAGCAGCTTGGAGTATAAAAGAAAATCCTAAGAACAGAAGTATTCGTGAATGAATTCTAGTCCTGAGTAATGTCTCCACAGGTGAGTGCAGGGGACGAAAGTCCAAACTGGAGGTTTATGTATGAAAGTCTAAACTGGAGGTTTATGTATAAAAGTCTAAACTGGAGGTTTATGTATGAAAGTCTAAACTGGAGGTTTATGTGTGGAAGTCTAAACTGGAGGTTTATGTATGAAAGTCTAAACTGGAGGTTTATGTGTGGAAGTCTAAACTGGAGGTTTATGTATGGAAGTCTAAACTGGAGGTTTAGGTATGGAAGTCTAAACTGGAGGTTATGTATGGAAGTCTAAACTGGAGGTTTATGTATGAAAGTCTAAACTGGAGGTTTATGTATGGAAGTCTAAACTGGAGGTTTTATGTATGGAAGTCTAAACTGGAGGTTTTTGTATGAAAGTCTAAACTGGAGGTTTAGGTATGGAAGTCTAAACTGGAGGTTTATGTATAAAAGTCTAAACTGGAGGTTTATGTATAAAAGTCTAAACTGGAGGTTTATGTGTGGAAGTCTAAACTGGAGGTTTATGTATGAAAGTCTAAACTGGAGGTTTTTGTATGAAAGTCTAAACTGGAGGTTTAGGTATGGAAGTCTAAACTGGAGGTTTATGTATAAAAGTCTAAACTGGAGGTTTATGTGTGGAAGTGTAAACTGGAGGTTTATGTATAAAAGTCTAAACTGCAGGTTTATGTATGGAAGTCGAAACTGGAGGTTTATGTATGAAAGTCGAAACTGGAGGTTTATGTATAAAAGTCTAAACTGGAGGTTTATGTGTGGAAGTCTAAACTGGAGGTTTATGTATGAAAGTCTAAACTGGAGGTTTATGTATGGAAGTCTAAACTGGAGGTTATGGTATGGAAGTCCAAACTGGAGGTTTAGGTATGGAAGTCTAAACTGGTAGTTTATGTATGAAAGTCTAAACTGGAGGTTTATGTATGGCAGTCCAAACTGGAGGTTTATGTATGAAAGTCTAAACTGGAGGTTTAAGTATGAAAGTCCAAACTGGAGGTTTATGTATGAAAGTCTAAACTGGAGGTTTAAGTATGGAAGTCTAAACTGGAGGTTTAAGTATGGAAGTCCAAACTGGAGGTTTATGTATGGAAGTCTAAACTGGAGGTTTAGGTATGGAAGTCTAAACTGGAGGTTTAAGTATGAAAGTCCAAACTGGAGGTTTATGTATGAAAGTCTAAACTGGAGGTTTAAGTATGAAAGTCTAAACTGGAGGTTTATGTATGAAAGTCTAAACTGGAGGTTTATGTATGAAAGTCTAAACTGGAGGTTTATGTATGGAAGTCTAAACTGGAGGTTTATGTATGGAAGTCCAAACAGGAGGTTTATGTATGGAAGTCCAAACAGGAGGTTTATGTATGGAAGTCTAAACTGGGGGTTTATGTATGAAAGTCTAAACTGGAGGTTTATGTATAAAAGTCTAAACTGGAGGTTTATGTATGGAAGTCCAAACAGGAGGTTTATGTATGGAAGTCCAAACAGGAGGTTTATGTATGGAAGTCTAAACTGGAGGTTTATGTATGAAAGTCTAAACTGGAGGTTTAGGTATGGAAGTCCAAACAGGAGGTTTATGTATGGAAGTCCAAACAGGAGGTTTATGTATGGAAGTCTAAACTGGAGGTTTATGTATAAAAGTCTAAACTGGAGGTTTAGGTATGGAAGTCTAAACTGGAGGTTTATGTTTGAAAGCTGAAACGCTGCTGCTGTTTGTGTCTGAGCAGGTGGGACGTCTCCAGTGTCCTCTGCTGCTGGTTGTGGGTGAGGACGATCAGAACTGGCCCGCCTACGAGTCTGCAATGGACGTGAGTTTACTGACATGACGGCATATTATATATATGTATATATATATATATACATATATCTATATATATATATATATATATATATCTATCTATATATATATATATATATATATATATCTATCTATAGATATATATATATATATACATATATCTATATATATATATATAGATATATATATCTATCTATATATATATATATATATGGCAACGGCCAGGGAGTGCACATTTGTAAAAGAGGAAGACGGTTTAAAGCATCAGAGAATCATGAGAACTTCTACTTCCTGTTGTCCAGATAAAGGAGATGATGCAGCGGGCGGGGAACGAACACCTGCTGACTGTCCTGTCGTACCCGAACACCGGTCACCTGATCGAACCTCCGTTCACGCCGTTCGCCCGAGCCAGCAACTTCAAAATAGTCACCCCCCCACTTCAGACAGGTAGGTGCACCTTAAGCTGCTCCTTAAAGTGTCCTAAAAGATCTTATTTGTAGTCTTGGTTTAAAACGTGATGTCTCGATTTCGATTGGTTCCCAACAGTCCACCTGCTCTCACGAAGGTAACGGGATTAAAGAAGCACACAGAAGAGGACAGACCATGCTAAGCTAAAGACCAGAGGGGTTCAGAGAAGAACACAAAGTTATTAATAATAAGTTAATATTAATATTATGCGACATGAAGGAGAGGAGCTGACTTTTAGTTGAGCGACGGCTAAGCTGTAGATAGTGGACGGTTGAGGTGGATGAGCGGTAGCCTCACAGGAAGGTGTGTGTGTCTTAATGTGCAGCATGTTGCCTGTTGTCTTTGCAGTAATGGTTCTGTG
Organism: Ophthalmolycus amberensis; assembly: GCA_024529925.1. Taxonomy (NCBI): domain Eukaryota; kingdom Metazoa; phylum Chordata; class Actinopteri; order Perciformes; family Zoarcidae; genus Ophthalmolycus; species Ophthalmolycus amberensis. The sequence goes on along the minus strand of JAFEUB010001001.1, from coordinate 819,830 downwards.
GGGCGGAGAGATGGTGGCACATTCTCGCGCTCAGGAGGACGCCTGGAGGAAGACGCTGGTCTTCCTGAGGGAGAATCTGTACGGCGGCTCAAACCCTGGTGCTACTTCATTGTCCAACCTGTAACCAAGTCCACACCTGTTGGTTGTGAAGTCTGGAACTGGGAGGAGCTACTTCAGGAGCCTCTGGTTCAGGAAGGAAACGTCTTGTTCGTTCATCCTCGTAGATAATATTACATAACTCACGTTTCATGCTTTGATTGACATGAGTCAGTGCAAAGGATGAATAACTGGTAATAATATTAAAGTTTAATTATTTATTTTCTAATTACAATGTGCTTTTATCATCATCACTTCATTCACTATTGTTTTAGTCCAAAGCATCCAAAAACACTTTACTATGATTACTATAGTTTACTATGTTTACTATGTTTACTATAGTTTACTATGGTAAACTATAGTAAACTATAGTTTACTATAGTTTACTATGTTTACTATGTTTACTATAGTTTACTATGGTAAACTATAGTAAACTATAGTTTACTATAGTTTACTATGTTTACTATGTTTACTATAGTTTACTATGGTAAACTATAGTAAACTATAGTTTACTATAGTTTACTATGTTTACTATAGTTTACTATAGTTTACTATGGTAAACTATAGTAAACTATAGTTTACTATAGTTTACTATGTTTACTATAGTTTACTATGGTAAACTATAGTAAACTATAGTTTACTATAGTTTACTATGTTTACTATGTTTACTATAGTTTACTATGGTAAACTATAGTAAACTATAGTTTACTATAGTTTACTATGTTTACTATAGTTTACTATGGTAAACTATAGTAAACTATAGTTTACTATAGTTTACTATGTTTACTATAGTTTACTATGGTAAACTATAGTAAACTATAGTAAACATAGTAAACATAGTAAACTATAGTTTACTATGTTTACTATAGTTTACTTTGTTTACTATAGTTTACTATAGTTTACTATAGTTTACGATAGTAAACTATAGTAAACTATAGTAAACAAAGTAAACTATAGTAAACATAGTAAACTATAGTAAACATAGTAAACATAGTAAACTATAGTAAACATAGTAAATTATAGTTTGCTATGTTTACTATGTTTACTATGTTTACTATAGTTTACTATAGTAAACATAGTAAATTATAGTTTGCTATGTTTACTATGTTTACTATGTTTACTATGTTTACTATAGTTTACTATAGTAAACATAGTAAATTATAGTTTGCTATGTTTGCTATGTTTACTATGTTTACTATAGTTTACTATGATAGAAAACAGAGAAAACCATCAGAGCCTCACACTGGAGAAGCCGACAGCAGAGGATTGTTGAGAGTTTTTGATCAATAAATGATCAAAACGTATTTACATTTTCTGTGGATCGATGCATAAACACAGATCTGTTTTTTTATCCTGCGTTCTGTCGTGATGTACCATCATTGCATTCATAATGTACAAGATGAATAAACATGTGTCTGTGAATCACTTCTCTTCAGTTACAGATTCTCACACATCAAATTCCTCTGCAGAATTTTACTGCACTTCAAACTCACTAAAATATCATTTCTGCAAGAATCTGCTGAAGCGTGTGATTAATATCATCACATTTCATATTATCTTCTCCATGTGGATGTGATAATGTGGTGTGTGTGTGAGTGAGTTTGCACCTCTGTGTCTGTCCACTAACAACATAATACTTGACCTCTTGTGGTTCTCAGGGTTCTCCGCCCTTCTGTACTTATTTTAACCCAAACAACGATTTGTTTTCCTAAACCTAACAAAGTTTGTTCCTGTAAAGATGAAAGTTCATTTTGAAAAGGCGGGATGCATGAAACGACGGGAAACGTGTTTCTGACACATGAAAATAAGTAATTTATCGTCAAATATCATACGAAGCGTTGAATGACGATATGTTTTACTACGTACACGACCAGACACTCGCATTACGCACACTAGCTACGCTAAACCTACGAGTGTGTGTTTAAACTACAATGTGTTGTACAAGTAGCAAACTTAAAAAGACATTTCAAATAAAAGAAACAATGTTCAGTCCTGGATATCTGTTTAAGAAGATTATGATTTTGTCGGACCTGTGAAGTGAAGTATTTTCAGAGCTTATGAATAGTAACTTTTCCAACTCTTGAAAAGAGATGATGAAGAATTACTTTAATAATTAATAATCCCACTTGCACTTTACAAGTATGACACACCACACCTGGCCACGTCCAGCTGTGATGTTAGAGAAGTTCATGATACTTCAACCTTTCAACATAAAGAGGTGAGTGCACCGGTACTTTTCTTCCACACAAGATCCAAGTGTGCTTTGACTGAATCGGGGGTTTTGATGAACGCCTGGAGGAAGACGCTGGTCTCTCTGAGGCAGAAACCCGGCAGCGACCTCATCATCGCACCTGTAACACCGAGTCTGGGCTGCCGTGCTGTATCACTGCCTGTACATTTAGGGAATACAAAATGATTGAATCTGTGGTAAGATTGAACATCAATTATATTATTTTTTGGCAAATATGTGTTATGTGCTGTTGAAAGCAGAGAAGGTTTCAGCCGCTGGCAACAAAGTTCATATCTGAGCTCATCTCTTCAGCCGGAGAGGTCAGCGTCCTGTTTTCCAACAGTTTTTTTAGAATTGTTTTAATGATTTACCACATACCTGAAGCGGTAGTTGGCCTTCAAACTTTAATGTAACAGTGGATCAAATAGTGTCTGGTCCTCCGCATGAAATATCACAGCCTGGTGAGACTGAAGCTCTGGTTTATGTATTTCATTAATAAACAACAGATCCTTTGGAATATACCAATAAATATGTAAAGAATACTACATAATTAACAAAACATGATGGCTGTTTTTGCTAGTGCATCAGAGAAAATGTAAAAAGTGTTGTGCTTTGAACTCATAAAAACTTAAATCTTTAAAATGTAATTGTTTGTTGTATATTTTCTGAAGCTGGTGGACTCAAAGTGAAGCGGTTTGGGGCGTGGCTTAGGTGTGTGTTAGGTGTCTGTTTATTCTTAACAGGCGACAACCTCCGGTTCGCTGCATTCTCTCTAGTGTCCACCAGGGGGCGACTCCTCTGGTTGTATAGAAGTCTTTGAGAAAATGACTCTACTTCTCTCTTGATGTATTACCTCAGTAAACATTGTGACCATTAGTTTATGGTCTCAATCTCTAGTTTCAAGTCTTCTTCAATACAGCATGATGTTCATTTAGTACATTATGGTCCATTTAGAGTCACACAGACCATAAAGCAGGGGATGCTTTTTAATAAACAATTCAAACACCTTTAAAAGTTTCCACCACTGACTTTTCCTGCATCTGCATTGGTTAGATCTGACTGAAGTTTTTTGTCTGTATCAATATGATAATAATCAATAATAACAAATAATGAATTGAACTATAATAACAAAACATATGACAATAATAATAATGATCATAATTACATACATATGGCATGAGTATTATTTTAATTTGAGTATCATGCGTTTTATGAGTATCATTTTAAGACATGCTTAGGACCACTTATTAATGTTCAGTATTCTATTACAATAAAAGAAATCAGACCAGTGACTCTTTAAATTGCATCAATAAACGTCAGTGTGGAGGTCTTTGCTGAAGCGGCGGTTTGAGTGTAGTTGCGCAGTTTGTCCGCTGGGGGGCGACCTGCCTCCATCATCTGCGCTGCTTCACCTCTCAGCATGCCTCTCTCTCTCTGACACACTGCGTGATCAAGCTCATTAACTTCATCTGTCTCTGCGCGAGCCGCACACACACACACACACACACACACACACACACACACACATACATACACACCCACACAAACGCGCGCGCGCTTTCTCCTATAGGACGCACTTTCCTCTCCATCAGGACCTGGATCATCCCACCCTAGGACCCCGAGACCGGCTCTGTCACCGGGAGGAACTTAGATGCGACCCTCAGACTCCCCATCAGCCTGGACTCGGGTGGTGTGATGAGCGCGAGAGCCTTCCGTGTTTCCTGTGACGCAGGACAGCCGCGCCGCACCGCACCGCACCGCACCGCGCACCTCGGAGAGCTGCGAGAAGCGGAGAAAAAGAAAAGAAGCGCGTCCGTGACTTCGGTCCTCTGTAACATCCCGACCCTGATGTGAAGATGTCTCTGCTGTGTAGCGACCAGTCTGGCGCACTGATCTGAGAGCGACCAGTGCGGTCTGTGCGAGGAGAGGAACCCGGGATCCGGAGCGTCACCCCCCCGGCTGTGCGGCGGGCGGAGTCGAACCGACACCTGCAGGTGAATCCGGAGCGTCAGAAAAAACCTGCAGTTCAGAGGAATTTACCGCTTCTCATTCCGGATCGTGATCTCCAACTAGCGGGGACAGAAAAAAAAGTGGATTTTAAATACATTTGTATTTTTTTAAATCTATTTTTTGGTTGGGTGCTGATGCGGAGCCCGATCGAGTTCCGGGCGGAGGAATTCAGAGGGAAATGTTTGTGTGATGTGACAAACAGCTGGAGACAGAAAACATTTCTCTGACCTGTGACACCGAGGGAGGAACACCTGCTTCTTCTGCAGAGAGGAAACAAAAAAGGTACCTGAACACATCACGCAGCATTCACAATTCACAGGATCAATCAACCAATCAATGATCAATTCAAGAGCTGACTGCAGATTATCAAAACTGTTTATTTATCTGCGTTGTTCTTGGTTTATTGGGATGGGACTATGTTGTATACGAGCTCTCACTGTGACATAGTGCAGATTATTATTTTGTCAATCAACCAGTAAAATCAATCAATCAATAGTTCGTCGACCAGTCGCCTGTAAATCAATAACGAGGCACTCAGACTGCTGTGCGTGTGTCGTGTGTTTCGCCTGGTTTCAGATCAGATTAATAATTTCTGACATCAGCTGATTCTGCTGGAATGTAATTTGAGCTCGCGCTGTTTCGCTCGTGCGCGCGTGTGTTTAAGAAACTGAACCGAACGTTTGTGTTGGCGCGCACTCATGGGATGTATTCGTGCCCGTGTGCGCGCAGTTGTGCTTGAGATCAGAGTAGGCTATACGCATTTTATTTTAATTCAGCGCGTGTGTAAACGTGGAGTGTATGCACGAGGCATATATTATACATGTGTTTGCCTGTGTGTGTGTTTGATAAATCATATTTTAGATTTGAGATGTATGTGGGAGAGAAGAAAGTATGAAAAAGACGAGATAAGAAAGAAACTCACAATGTAACCCTCTGTTTAAATAGACTACATGGCCAAAAGTATGTAGACACCAGACTGATGATTGTTGATGTTTCTTTGGCTCCAGTTCGTCCCTGAGGTCAGGGACAAGGATGGCTCAACAAAACAAAACAACTTCAAAAATAAAATAAAAAATAATCAGCACCAAGGTTTGTTCCATCACCTTGTAATCTTGTTATAATAATAAAAATAAAACATGAAATTTGGCCAAATAACAGGAAATGATGTGCCAGAGCTTCCCAAGAAATAGGACTCCAATCTGCCGCGTGGTGGCACCGTAATTAACGAGCAAACGCTCAGGTTTTCTTTGTTTACACATTATTTTCTTCAGTGCTCTATGTTTTAAAATGAGAGAGATGCAAATTCCTTCTACGTGCACAAACACTTGGCCAATTAAAAATCTAGTTTTCATCTACACAACACCACTAAACAGTTGTTGATTTGTGTGCCCTCATTTCTGCTATATGCTGCTTTTAATTTCAATACTTTAATTTAATACACCTTTAAACTCTAATATGGTGCATGTCTAAGTGCATAACTAGAGTGGATACGATTTAATCAACAGAATAAGTTGCCAAGAGGTTAAGTCTGATGGAATTACTTACTGCAGGGGACTGCTGATTGGCCACTGGAGGAAACAGCACTCAGTGGTGCATGAAGCCGGAAAAAAGTTTGTCTTCTGGGTATGAAACTACCCAGATCTTCCACATTGATGGGCCCATAGAGTCAGCGCTCTATCGTTTCCTTTAACCCCGCCTCCCAGACGCTCTGTCTCGGGCTCATTCACACAAAGTTCATTATAACTCTGTTGGTGCATTTTACAACTTTTAGGACATCATGTTTTAAATAACGACTATGTGCTCATACTGGGACGTTGATTAACCGTAAATAAAATAAAAATCTCTTTCACAATGTAAGTCTGGGGATTTATTTTTTTCTTTTGGCATCATGCTATGGACAAGGAAGTTGCAATTCCCCGGATTTAATAGAAATCATCCTCTGGGGAACATGAATGTCTCTACCAAATGTGGTGCCAGTCCATCAAGTAGACAATGAGATATTTCACAAGAAAAGGGGAAATGTTGACCTGCTGGTGGCGCTAGAGGAAAGGTCCGAGGATCACCAAGGTTAATAGAATTCATCCTCTGGGGAACATGAATGTCTACCAAAGTTGGTGCCAATCCATCAAGTAGATGTTGGGATATTTCACATTACAAGGGGAAATATTGACCTGTGGCGCTAGAGGGAAAGTCAAAGGATCACCAAAGTTAATATAATTCATCCTCTGGGAACCATGAATGTCTGCACCAAATGTGGTGTACATACACAACACATTCTTTGATTTTCAAAAAAGAAAAATTGCATAACAGTATAACACTCAATCCAGATCGATACAAGAGGTGCCAAACCATCCGATTTATTCCAGGTGTTGGAATCCCCCCCCCCCCTCCCGATCAGAGACAGTTGGTCTGTTCCACTTCCTGCTTGTAGAGCATAAGAGGCCATTTTAACTGATGATGTGTCTTGATTGAGGAGTCGAACATGAAGCCAGGAAACAACCAGGTAAAAAAAGAAAAAGAAGGTTCCACCACAAACTTTTTATTCAACTTTTGTTTGTGTTCAAGTTATATTAGAAGATGAAATGTGTGACTTTGTGAGAAATATTTCAACGGAAGTTAATCATAGTTTGGGTAGAAACGTCAAACATCTTAAGGTAAGTAAAAGAAAATGACCTCACAGTCAACATTAATACGATCCATACATGACATGTTTGAATGGAAGCGTATAAAACTGAATGCTGGAGACCCTGGAATGCTTATATTCTCTGGTTTATTGATCACATATTGATTGTTTCCGCCCCGGTCTGGATCTCCCAACAGGTTTCAGGAAGAATGTGAAACTGGAGCTGCTGAGACCACCAAGCTCCGTCTCCTCGTCTGCAGACCACCATGTCCGACACAGGAACCTGTACCGCAGGACAACACCTGGGTCAGTGTTCGTAGGTGGGACCGCGCGCCGTGGTTGACCCTGCCCTGGGGTGACGGGGGGACCCCCCATGGTCTGGCTTGTCCCGTTCTTCCACACCACCCCAGCAACCGGCGCCACCTACCTGCTGATTGTGCGATCACACCACCGCTCCCTCTCCCCGCAGCTCGACTCACAGGAAAATGGCGAGGGGCCTGAAGGCCCCGGGTGTCACGGGCCACTGCGTCCTCTCCCTGCTGATGCTGAAGAGCTGCTGGCTGCTCGGCTCAGCCGCCGCTGCCGCCGCCCAGAAGCCCGGCGTGCTGGCTGACTCCCAGCAGACCCTGCCGGACTTCGGCCACTCCATCCGCCTGGATGGTGATGTCATCCTGGGCGGCTTGTTCCCCGTGCACGCTCGCGGCGAGAGGGGCGTCCCCTGTGGCGAGCTGAAGAAAGAGAAGGGCATCCACCGGCTGGAGGCCATGCTGTTTGCCATCGACCTCATCAACAAGGACCCGGAGCTGCTGCCCAACGTGACGCTCGGCGCGCGCATCCTGGACACGTGTTCGCGCGACACCTACGCCCTGGAGCAGTCGCTCACCTTTGTGCAGGCGCTCATCGAGAGGGACGGCTCCGACGTCCGCTGCGCCAACGGAGACCCGCCCATCTTCGCCAAGCCGGATAAAGTGGTGGGCGTCATCGGGGCGTCAGCCAGCTCCGTGTCGATCATGGTGGCCAACATCCTGCGACTGTTCAAGGTAAGAGAACGCCGCCGGGTGTCTGTTGAATCGGTGCGGTTGCTCCCGTACTGCAAACAAATCTTTCTTTTTCTACTCTTGTTGGATCCAATGAGTCCGGAATGTGTCACGTCTCTTGCAAATTATGTTGCACCCAATCAGGACAGTCGGGTCCGTCTCAAGATCAAATTGTCACACAGGAAGTTTGTCTTTCAAAGGGACAGTTGACCCTAAACAATTTATATTTTTCCTGAAACCTGAAGTTCTTTTATGAATCTAGATTGTGAATGTTTGACATATTGTTTGTCCTTCTCTGTTATAATGGAACTAGATGGCACCACAAGCCGAGTGCCATAGTTCCATTTTATTAGATATAATTCTATCTCCGACACTCGGCAACTCAAACCAAAACAATCTAGATTGATAAACAGCTCTGCAGGTCAGAGGAAACAATTATGTATTTTAGATTTTGGGGTGAACTGTCCCTTTAAGCTGCAAAGGGCGAGAATCCTCACTCTGGGACTGTGCCTTTTTAAAAAAACGTTCTACTGTCACCACGTGACAACCTCCTGTTACTTCTGCTGCAGCAGACGTGAGATGAAACGAGCAGTTTAAACCCAGACAGGGTGTCATGTCTTTATTTATTAGAGTGAGAGGACCACTGTTTGTTTTCACCGTCAGCATAAATCTGGTGTTGATTTAAAAACAATCCTGAAGCTGCTCAAGTGAAAACGGAAAAGAGTTTTTTCTTTGGAGGTGACGCTCTCACACAACACGAACAAACCGCCCGTCGGCTGTCATCCGTAGAAAAGGCACCGTGACCTTTTTGTCTGTTAACTTGTAGCTCAGAGAACGGGTTTGAGTTACACGACAATTTTCACTACAACTGCCACAATGGTTTCTGATTCTCTGAGCCGAAAGGGAAATGTTTAATTTGATTGAATTTAAAGTCGCTCTTCGCCTCAAAATGTGTTTTACTTCACTTGGACGTTTGAGCTTCAGTGTGCAGAGTCTGCTTTCACATTCATCTGTTGACGCGGGAGAGTTTCCGTGTTCTCACCTGGATTTTGTGTTTGGAAGCCGGTTGTCTGTCCGGTATGAAACTTACACGAGTTTGATGTGGAGACTTTACGCTTCCAGGTCACGTCTACTGAGAAGTCGGAGACATCTTGTGTCCCGGAGTTAAAATTGATTCTAGATTCAGGATTTGTAACGAGGTAGAAGAAGCAGATTTAATTATAAGAGTTAAACATGTCCCGAGGGATTCCTTTAAACACAATTCCATAAACAGGCCGACCTCACCTGCCTCATTATTGATTAAAGGTCCGTTCAACCAAAGTTGCCTGTTGCAACATGAGCTCATTTCCCCTCATTTGACATGTTTCATGAAACGAGGTCGGAGTAGAGGCGTCAACGCAGTTTGCCTGTGTTTCATCAGTCCCCGTCACTAAAGGTCTTTCACACGCAGTCAGTGACCACGAATCCTTGAACTGAATGAAACGATTTGACGCCCGATTTCCGCCACAGACCTGAACTTGATTTGCATGAACTAGTTTTCCTACCAAAATCCGATGAGACTGAATATAATTTGGTTTTGGTTAACAGACTTGTCACTGAGGTTACAATTAAGAAAAATCAAACAGTTACCATATCAATCATACTGCAACTTAACCGATGGTTGTTGTTATTTGTTAGCTGAACTGAGCAGAGAAGAAGGTCTTTATTTGTGTGGGTCCTGTATTTGATCATGAGTATCCTCTGTTTATTAAACACAGTACAACTAGTCTGTCATAAGTGAAGGAAGATATTTTATGATGTATTCTTCCTCTATATTGTTTAGGTGAAGAGTCAGGGAGACCTGCTGGCAGACAATAAACTTGAATGAATGTTTCTCCGTCGTGGAGGAAGCATGTTCAGTCTCCAGCTCTTCAGCATCGTCATCCTCTCTCAGAGCTGGATGCAGCGTGGATAACGTTTTCAGACAGTATGTTGTTTCCTCGTAGACATAAAGAAAAGAAAAGATGGCAGCTGTTGCCGTGACAGAAAACAAATTCCACTGTGCTAAATTAGCGATGAGCTGTGTGATTCGTGTGTGTGTGTGTGTGTGTGTTGCACCCCGGCCGGCTTAATGAGAGCAGAACAGGCCCAACAACATCACTTAGCTAAAATTAGCTGGAGAGGGGAGGAGGGGAGGAGGGGGAGCCAGATTTTGCTGACGCAGAGGTTTCCTCACCCTGCTGCCGCTCAGCAGCGCCGTCACAACCTCCGGCTGCAGCCTGACGGATCACTGGGACGGACCGCAGGAGTTTGGTTTGTAGTCGCTCACATTTAAACTCAAGGCTCCGCCATTTCAATTAAAGTTTTCTAGACGCAGACGTGCAAACTCACTGGGTGTAGCCACAGCATCGACGTGTGTGTGGTCAGTGGGCGTCGTTGCACCAGTAACCACACCCACCAGTGATGTCACAGGGTCCTGGAGTACACCTGTACATCACTGCAGCGAGGGGAGAAGCTTAGCCACCCGAGGTCAGCAAGGTCAAGAGTTTCAGGGGTTGTTAACGTCTCACCACAAGTAAAAGCTCTGCATTGAAAATGTCTATAAAAGTTATTGTTCTTTCAGAAAGTACTCCACGAGGCAGAAAACAGCAGTTATTTTATGTATTGTACTACAAGTAAAAGTGTTCTCAGTCAAAGTATCAGAAGTCCTTTTCGGTGAAGCTAATGCTAAACACTTTGCATGCATTTGGGGAGTTAAATCAATAACACAGAATCATATTCACCTGAAAAGCAACTTTAGCTTCAAACGTACTGGAGTATAAAGTACAATATTTACCTCTGAAATGTAGTAGAATAAAAGTATCTCAAAATGTTGCTTAAAGGGCGGTTCCACCTGCATTCTTTTTCCGAGTTTTTTTTTTTTAAACTCCTGTGTTTCTGCGAGGTAAAAATGATTATTTTAGTCCGGTGGCTTTGAAGAGAGTGATGTAACAGCTTCAGTTCCCCGTCAGAAAGCGCTGTGATGGCAAGATAAAGCTGCTGTGGAAAAACTTGTTGTAGCCTTTAAAAAATAAAAAAATAAAATCGATATCAGTTTCACTGTGCGCCATGTTTGGAACATTTGAACTGCTTCACCTCGCTGTCCGGCAGCCCTTTCTGACGCTGTTATTTCACTCTTTAAAGCCACAAGACCCCATCGACAAAAATAGTAACATTACCGAGTTGCTGCTCTACCACTGCCTCTATCGGTCCAAGCGCAATCTACTGCAGGTAATACACTGACCAGATATGCATATAAATCGGGTCAAAACATTTTTCGAAACGTTTGGAAAAATTGTATTTTGACACTAAATCATACGTACTTCCACCAAAATGTGAATAGGCTCTGAATCAAATACATTAGTACCACCACTGAATGATATAAAAACCGTAAAAGAAATAATATTAATAACGATAATGGAGCCGCCCTTTATGTACACCACTTGAATAAATGTAGTTACTTAACCACTGTCTTTGTTTAAGTGAGATATTACAAGTACCCTTCATTACTCAAACAATATTAAATATATAAATATAAAGTCCCAGCTCTAAGAATAGATATATCCTCAGTTTCTGTCCTGTCTTGATTCAGAGGAGCGTTTTTATGCTGTTGATGAAACTCGTTCTCTGAAGGTGTCAGAGGTGAGATCCTCCATCCGAAGCTGTGATATTGTCACGGGGCATGATGAGGACTCAAGCGCAGACAGTCAGGTGTAGTGAAAAAGGGGTTTTAATGAATAACCAAAAACAAACAGGGAATCCAAGGACAAGACAAGAGACGAGGGGGGGAACCCGGCAGGACAAGGCAGAGCAGGCAGACTGGGAAACCGGGAACAGGACGAGCAAACCGGGCGGGTAGGTACAAAACAATGATCTGGCAGTGGGTGTGTGTGAGGCAGGGGTTTAAATAGTGAAGGAGGCAGAGTGAGCAGGTGAGAGTCATGAGCTGATGAGGTGAGTGTGATTAGTGATCAGGGGCAGGTGAAGGGAGTTAGGTTGATGCTAAGGGAGTTAGGTTGATGCTGAGGGAGTGACTGACAGGTAGAGTGAGGAGGGTGAAGTTACACAGAGACACAGAACACACAAGGCAAAGCCTGATCGTGACAGATATACTCTCCGTGTATTTGCATAATATATCCATTTCACACAGCATCACGCAGCCCGGCCTCGGTCTCCAGGAAGAGGACGCTCTGCTGCGACGGTCGCTGCCACCGCTGCGTTATATATATATATATATATATATATATATATATATATATATTTCCATCTCTGCGTGGGAGAGAGAGGGAGAAAGAAACCACAGAGGCTCTCTGTTTGTGAGCTCGCTGCAGGCTCGGCCCAAAAACAAAAAAATAAGAGAGGTGAGAGAATAACAGAGGGAGGAATGAAAACAGAGGGAACCTTCTTCCCACATCGTTCCACATAAACGATCAGAGGGAGGATGAGAACTCGGCTGCCTCACAGCGTAGAGGAAGAGAAGTATCACTGTCGGTCAGAATCTGAGGTGTTTCCGGTGGTGGAAGAAGTACTCAGATCTTTTACTGCAGTAACAGTACCAGTACTATACTATGAAAAATACTCTACTACAAGTAAGAGTCCTGGATTCCAAACCTTACTGAAGTAAAAGTATTAAAGTATTACCAACAAAATGTACTTCAAATATTAAAGAAACACTTCATCCTTCAGTTTATCACAAACATTCATCATCAACACATAAAGGAACACTTCATCCTTCAGTTTATCACAAACATTCATCATCAACACATAAAGGAACACTTCATCCTTCAGTTTATCACAAACATTCAACATCAACACATAAAGGAACACTTCATCCTTCAGTTTATCACAAACATTCATCATCAACAGATAAAGGAACACTTCATCCTTCAGTTTATCACAAACATTCATCATCAACACATAAAGGAACACTTCATCCATCAGTTAATCACAAACATTCATCATCAACACATAAAGGAACACTTCATCCTTCAGTTGATCACAAACATTCATCAACACATAAAGGAACACTTCATCCTTCAGTTTATCACAAACATTCATCATCAACACATAAAGGAACACTTCATCCTTCAGTTTATCACAAACATTCAACATCAACACATAAAGGAACACTTCATCCTTCAGTTTATCACAAACATTCAACATCAACACATAAAGGAACACTTCATCCTTCAGTTCATCACAAACATTCAACATCATCACATAAAGGAACACTTCAGCCTTCAGTTTATCACAAACATTCAACATCAACACATAAAGGAACACTTCATCGTTCAGTTCATCACAAACATTCATCATCAACACATAAAGGAACACTTCATCCTTCAGTTGATCACAAACATTCATCAACACATAAAGGAACACTTCATCCTTCAGTTTATCACAAACATTCATCATCAACACATAAAGGAACACTTCATCCTTCAGTTGATCACAAACATTCATCATCAACACATAAAGGAACACTTCATCCTTCAGTTGATCACAAACATTCATCAACACATAAAGGAACACTTCATCCTTCAGTTTATCACAAACATTCAACATCAACACATAAAGGAACACTTCATCCTTCAGTTTATCACAAACATTCATCATCAACACATAAAGGAACACTTCATCCTTCAGTTTATCACAAACATTCATCATCAACACATAAAGGAACACTTCATCCTTCAGTTTATCACAAACATTCAATCCAACACATAAAGGAACACTTCATCCATCAGTTAATCACAAACATTCATCATCAACACATAAAGGAACACTTCATCCTTCAGTTGATCACAAACATTCAATCAACACATAAAGGAACACTTCATCCTTCAGTTTATCACAAACATTCATCATCAACACATAAAGGAACACTTCATCCTTCAGTTTATCACAAACATTCATCATCAACACATAAAGGAACACTTCATCCTTCAGTTTATCACAAACATTCAACATCATCACATAAAGGAACACTTCATCCTTCAGTTTATCACAAACATTCAATCATCAACACATAAAGGAACACTTCATCCTTCAGTTCATCACAAACATTCAACGTCAATCACATAAAGGAACACTTCATCCTTCAGTTAATCACAAACATTCAACATCATCACATAAAGGAACACTTCATCCTTCAGTTAATCACAAACATTCAACATCATCACATAAAGGAACACTTCATCCTTCAGTTTATCACAAACATTCAACATCAACACATAAAGGAACACTTCATCCTTCAGTTAATCACAAACATTCAATCATCATCACATAAAGGAACACTTCATCCTTCAGTTTATCACAAACATTCAACATCAACACATAAAGGAACACTTCATGACCAGTGCAAGTCCCACACTGCATGACATTAACATGTGGAACATACAATATAGACACACCTTTTTTTTTTTGTGCTTACGTGGTCTTTTTGTTGGACCATGTTCTGGTGATTTCCGATCATTTTGTTGACGTGAACTGACTCCATTTCTCATCTAACGTTGGTGCTGTAAAGGAGCTAAAGAGAGGCGAAACGTGGTTGGGTCTAGATGGTACACCACAACTTGCAAAAACTCTTGCATCTGATCCTACCTGTCAACCAGTGGCAGGTGATGTCACTGCAGGTCCCACAGCCAATCACAGACAGCCAGTCTGACCTGCATGTCTCATTAACCGACAGTGTGACCTGAACATCTCAGTCCGAGCGGCAGCATCACATCCAATCAGCAACCTCATATCATATCAGCGTCCTGCATGAATGTGTGGGTGAAACCGCTCCACCTTCATTTCATGATTGTGAGCTGGAGGCGTCCGCCGGCTGATCTGTCTCGATTACCTGATCGCTCTGAAAAGATGGAGGACAGGGTGGATAATGGTTTTTAATCAAGGGGAATTTGCTCATTGTAGCAGCAATTCATTAGAGCGCCTGATAATAACCACCTCGTTAAGCTGTCTGAAGCCATCGTACTCGTTGTTTTTTGTCGGCGTTAATAAAGCTTTTTGTGCTTTATGCTCATTTTGATGGCCTCAATTTGTAATCCATCCAGTTTTCAATAACCTGCTCTCTTATTGGAAAAACTGTCAGACCATAACCAGACAAGTGTGTGTGTGTGTGTGAGACACCTACAAACTGACTTACCAATGTAGTAATCTGGAGAGTACACAGTAATATTTGATTGTACTGTTTATTATTGTGTTGTACAAATACTTCAAAATGAAAATCTCATAAACACAATTTAACCAGGTTGAGTTGAACCTCGACTCAGACTCTCAAAAGGACTTGAGACTTGTTTGTCTCCAATGACCTGAAACTGGACTCAAACCTGTTTTTGAAGTGACTTCAGACTTGACTTGGACTTGAGGATGTAAAACTTGATGCAAACTTGTCCCCATTGACATTAGACATGCGTTTGACTTGTATGATACAACATGAGACTTGAGTTGGAATGGTCTTAAATAAGGAACTTCACTCAGACATGTCTTCACTGAGTTGAGAGTCAACTCAGACAAGTCTCAAAATGACTTAAGACTTGTTTTAAACTTGTTAAAATGACTTGAGATTTGACTTGACTTAGTATCAGATGATGTAAAACTTGTAAGGCTCAAGCTTGTCCCCAGTGACATGAGACTTAAAACTTAGACTTTGTCTTGTCTCACATGACTTGACTTGTTGCCTCTTACGCAAGTTTTGACCTGGACTTGTCCAAACAGACTTTAACCGATCTAATTAGAGCTGAAATCATAGTGGGCTAATTGACCAGTTTCCATAACCTTCGTGTGAGTCACTGGTGTATAACTCGGTGTCTTTGACTGTTGGACTCATGGTGGACGGATCTTTTAGCTGTAATATATTCAGACCTTTACAGTCTCACAGTGAGAGATTTCAGCTCTCGGCCTATGCTCCGTTTGATTTATTTCTGTGTTGCGGATAAAAAAGGTCGTCGTCGTCGTGCCACAAGGTGAAGATACCTGACCCATAAAAACAAAAGCTCAGAGTGGAGCTAGTATAATAATCTGAAATTTCACACCGCTGTGGAGTCAGCGTGACCGCTGCAGATCAGCATCAGCTGGTTTCATTACCAGCAGACGAGGGAAATGGACAAAATAAAAGAAACCCTTTCAACAAATCTTTTTCACTTGTCACAAGGTTTCGTGCCGCTCCTGAACTCAGCATGTAGAGTCTGGGTGTTTTTGCAGAGAGGTACTCAGCAGGGTGTGAACTGTTAGTTCCTTTAGCTGTTAGCGGTAGGCTAACGCTCTATACACAACAGTAAAAGAAACAACTAACAACCGGTGACCAATGGGCTGTGAAGCGTCATGAAACACACTTCATCCAAACTCAAAAACAAGCGGCGATGTACTCAGGCAATCAGCTCGAGATTATACGTTATACCTGC
The DNA here is from genome assembly GCA_024529925.1 of Ophthalmolycus amberensis. Classification (NCBI taxonomy): domain Eukaryota; kingdom Metazoa; phylum Chordata; class Actinopteri; order Perciformes; family Zoarcidae; genus Ophthalmolycus; species Ophthalmolycus amberensis. Next base: position 803,408 of record JAFEUB010001001.1, on the reverse strand, counting down.
AAAAAGCTGAATTAAATTCACCAAGCTGTCTGCCAGCTTTGCAGCAACAGAGTCCAAAATCAGTAAAAGTGAGCCGCAGAGCAGCGGCCGAGAGGTTTGCAGCAGAGCGTGCACTGGTAGTTCCCTCAAGCTGGTATTCTCCCACTGTGGGTTCAGGGTAGCGGCTGGGAGTCGGAGATGCACTCAGCTGGTATATCACTAGCGGCCCCTTCCACCGGGGGCCAGTTAAGAGTAGTGAGTCGATGGCAGACAATAAAACAGGCAAATAAAAGGTGTTTTGAGACCACGAGAGGTTCTTGAGCACGCAGCCATAACTGGCCACCCACAATGTTTAGCAGTTAGCCGCGGCAGAATGAGAGGTTGTTGGCTTTGGACAGACACAAGAAGCACTCAGCTCACTCAATCTCACAACCGATGGCGTGATGCTCCTGGCTAAGATACCACTTTAATATCAGCCTGAGCATGAAAGTTTATATTGTGTATATTTTGGATTTTCAGCTTAGACTTTTTCTATCTGCACTCTTCCCACGTTGTATTGCAACTGCTGCACAGCAGGATGGATAAAGGATCAATCCTAAAGGCTTATCTTATCTTGAGGAGGACAGCAGACCGACTGTACCTGCAGTTTTGAACACACCAATTAGGCTAGAGGTTGTTTTTCAGTCATACATATATTATATTAAAAAGCTCTATCACCGTTGCTCCAGATGTGGAGATTCAAAGAGGAGGTCGAGTCCCTCCCTGGTTGGGTGCAGATGAGGACGGATCACATCTCCTCTCTCTCCCTCCTCGGCTGTAAACACATATGAAGTTCCATCGTCTCATCTCGACAGCAGCAGTCGCAGCTTGTTTCAAACGGAGGTCTCGCCTTTCTGCGATAACTGACTCAGCTCCTGATTGGTGGACAGCGGCGCCCTAAAGCGGGGAGAAACCCTCCGCTGTGAGTCACAGCAGCCGCCGGGGGGGATGTTGACCTTTTTGACCTGCTTCAGCCTAAATTAAAAACCTGAGCTTTGGGAAATATTTAGCATGGAAGACAAACTTCAGTTTTGAAACCAAGCAGCTGGGGAGTTGATTGAATTATTCAAATGTATTCTGTAAGGGTTAGACTTAGTCTTAATTACAGAACAATCTGTTATGAGGTTTGTAAATATGTACTTTATAAATGAAGGAAATTTAACTTTACGTGCCCCCCCCCCCCCCCCCCCCCCAGGCTAGCAGCATGGCTCGAGGGATGTTGACGTGTTGGTTGGTCCAGAGTGAAATATTCAGATTTATTCAAAGAAACAACAACAACAACAGGAAGACTTTGAGTCACACTGGATATTTGAATATGACTCATTATTTGACCGGAACAACCTGCAGCAGATGTTTCTGGTAAACAAAAAGGAATGAGGAAATATTCACGAGTGGGCATCAACCTGAGGACAAAACATTTCTACAGTTGGAAGCTTATGATTCTCCTGCAGCCGTTTGGAGGTGAGGTGCCTTGCTCAGCGGCTTCTGCGTGGTGGAGTGTTTGTTTGCTCTCTGCTCCCTGGTTTATCCAGGTCAGCCTTAGGCCCGGCTCTCCTCCTCTGACATGTTGTGAGGGGCGTCGCTGACGAGTCACAGCGGGAAGCAACGCTGACAAGCGCAGACGGGTAACCTGACATTTATTGGGCTGCAGATGCGAATCGTTTTCTGCCTGAATGAGTCGGTCGGAGGAGTCCTTCTTCTTCTTCTTCTTCTTCTTCTTCTTCTTCTGCTTCTTCTTCTTCTTCTGTCTCTGGACACACTTCATGCTTCGTTTGTGTTTCCTCTGCACTCCCACGCTCGTCGCTTCCTCTCTGCTGCTCGCCGTCACGCCTCTGAGTGAGAGTGTCAGCAGCTTTTGATTCGGCGTGCACGGCTGCCATTTTTATTATCTGTTCATCTGCTGAAAGATTCAGACGAGAAGGAGGGGAAAGGAAATGAGATGAGGAGAGAGGGAAGGATACACTTTGAGAAGATATGAAAGGAAACAAGTTGAGTAAAGGAAATGAGGTACACAAAATAAGAACGCCACTCCTCAGTCCAAATACGGTCACTTCCGATATATGGTTGCTTAAATCCAAGATGGCGACAGCCAAAACACCGAGCTCGTGATTACGGCACTTCCACGAGTTATTCTAACCCAAAAGACGATCTTTTCCTAAAGTCGTTTTGTTGTCCAACTCTAACTGAGTAGTGTCCTGTGAAGGTGGCAGTTCATTTTGAAAAGACTGAATCCATGTAACGAGCAGGAAATTGACACGCGTTGCCGGACTTTAGTAGAAAAAAGTGTCGCAAAATGAAACTTAACTTTTTTTAAGATATCGTACGAATCCGTTGGCTGGTTTGAGGTTCGGGTCCTTCCTGTCGTTGTTTGTGACTTTAGAAAACTGAAGAAGATAACTCATGACAGCAACAGATTAAACAGATTAAAACGAGTTCCACAACAGACTAAATCCTTTGACAGCTTTTCTTCCTCCTGACCAGCCAATCGAGTCTCGGTGCCTCCGGCTTCCTGCTGAACGGTTCCTCTTCCTGTGAGGAGGAAGTAACCTGGACGAGTCCTTCAGCGTCGGTTTAATCTCACTCATCAAACTCCTGCTCGTGATTTCCTTTTAATGAAACATCAAAGCACAACTACGGCCCCGCGGCTTATATTCATGCAACTTTAACTCTTCTGTAAATTTAAAGGGACATTTCTGATTTCTGTGGACGTGATTTTGTTTATTCTGGACATTTCATGGTTATCCTGCTTTACCGGATTAGCCTGGACTTTCAAGGATATTCTGGAAATTGAGAATTATTTCACACTTTTATTCTGGAGGATTTGGGGATTTTCTCCATATTTTCAGGGTTGTTTCAAATCCTTTTCACAGGTTTTCTTGAAACTCTTTTGAGACTTTTTAGGTTTATTCTTGAAAATCCAGGTGGCCTTTGACTTTTCAGCTTCTTATTTCCCAGTGAGCACTAACCCGGATTTCAACGTTGATATCTGGTTGAAAAAGCGTTGAAATGGAGCCTGAACGTCTAAGACCTTTTTTCAACGTGTTTTAAACCGTCTAAATTACGGTTACAATATCAACGTGTCACAAAACACCAATTTCTTTTAAAATATTGATGGTTTGTTCAGTTGTAGGTTGAAAGAGACGCGATTTTGGTTACTTTAAACGTATTTCTCCAAAATCATATTCCGCTGTCCGTTCATATGTGGTCCACACGGAGACGTTATTTCAACGCATTCAATGTCTCATATAAAACGTCGTAAATATGGAACTATAGACTGTGTGCTGTCAACAAGAAGCTCCCAGGACATCATAATGAGAGCAGAGCACATTATGTCTGTATGTTCACTAAAATACAACTCAGTGTTTACTGCTGGAATACGCATGCGCACGGACTCTTGCATTTTTGTAAGGTAGAGGCTGGAAACACGACAAGGTTTGAGCTAGCTAGCTCTTACTGAGTGATGAGGAAGTGAACGAGCTGATGGAATAAACGAGGCTTCACGCTAACGACGTACTCTGTAAGTACTTTAACTACTTTATTCCAATATTGCAAACCGAAATATCATTACCACTACCATTAATATCATGTTATGCTCATCATGCGGGCGAGGCTGCTAGCTTGTTAGCATGTAGCGTCAGCATGTTACGAACAGTAAACAGTAGACATGTGTGTTAGTTAATGTGCTGTACTAATACGATCATGGTCAAAACATTGTTGTTTGGGTTATGGCAATATATAAACAATATTGTGTAATATCCAGGTCAGCATCGTTCCGTTGAAGACACGTCTATGGTCTCCGGTGTAGAGACGTTCAAAACTGGTCTAAAAGTCAATATGTTTTTCGAATACTTGTTTTATTTACAGATGTCCAGCTTGAAAATATGGCAGATCTCCTGAAACAGGCTCCTGTGTGGCTTTGAAAACGACATTGAAAGAAGGAAAAGGAGATTATGGCTTTTTATAAAGAACATTGTTTATAGTTATATTGTGCTTTAATAAATACAAATTAACTGTTGCTGTGTCACTTGGTCTTTTGTCCTGTAAGTGGAAACTGTTGATGTGTTATATACCCAGAAGCACTAAGCATTTCGGCGTTGAATTACACGGTTAAAACACGATGAGGTTGAATTACACGGTTAAAACACGATGAGGTTGAATACACAGTGAAAGGTTTTTAGCCGACTATTTGTAGACGTTGATTCAACGCTCACGTTTAGACCAGATATCAACGTGATGTCCAATACTGGCTTTCAACTGATAAATGTGGATGTGGTTTCTTAGTAAGCCTCTAAATCATGATATATTAGTATTAGCACAATGTAGAGGACGAAAAATTATAGTATTGCAAATCACGTTTAAATCTGGTCTAAGCTTCAACGTCTACAAATAGTCGGCGAAAAAACTTTCACTTTTGAACCAATTCTGAACGTCTTTTCAACGTCGGGCGTAGACGTCTTTTAGACGTCTATTCAACGGAAAAATGCTCACTGGGTTGACTCCTTCTTCCTGCTTCGTATGGTTCATTTTGACCTTTTTAAGGTTATCGCTCACATTTCACGGCTGTCCCTGACGTGTTAGGATTCGGTGCAGAGGATTCAGGGTGTTTTTGATGCATAATATAATCTCGTTATTGAATTATTGGTCTGTTGCACCAGAACCACAGGACGAGTCCAGTAAAACTCTGACGAGATGAAGCATAAATCGGTTATCTGACGGCTTCCTTCAGCCGCCGAGGACAAACACAAAGACACCGTGATGATCTGTGACTTTAACAAAGAAACATTGTTACACACGAACACGGACTGTTGTCTTCAGAATGAACTGAATCCACAAACAAACCTAATCCATCCAGACCTTCATTCACCTGCAGCGAGTCTCTCAGATCAACACTTTTCTGAGTTGTTTCGACATCTGAGTTTGAGATTACGAGTTTTAGATGTTACTGAGTCTGCAAAAATATTGTACTCAGCCCTTTAAGAGAAAATCCTGAAAAAAGTCTCAGAAGAGTTGAAGTCTGGCAGGAACTTTACACTTAAAATAAATAACCTTGAACAGTTTTAGATCTCACAAATCCACCACGTTGAGCTTATCTACAGCTCCTGCCAGACTTTTAACTCTTCTGAGACTTTTTGTTTTTTTTCAGGATTTTCTCTTAATTCTCTTGAAGGCCTATTTCCGACTGTCCATATTTATTTTGGATTACTCTGGATTTTTGTTTTTCAAATTGGTATTTCCAGGTTTATCCCTGACTTTTTATTCCTGAATCTTAAATGTACTTTCAATTTCAACGAACTAATTTCAGGACTGTTCTGTTTCTTGAGCCCAGATCTTTTTGAGGTTTCAAAGGTTACATTTTCATCATCATTAAGATCTTCTCAGAGTTATTTTAGACTTTTTATGGCTGCAGACTTCAGGATTAGCTAAAACGTTTATTATGGATTTTGCGGAGATTGTTGTGGATTTGATGGTTATTCTGGTAATATAGAAAAACATTTCTGTTATTTTGGACCAACACAACGTTATATTTTATTTTTCACTTTTTGTTAGCGCTGCGAGATTCAGGTAATATTTGAGATGTTCAGGCGGGTATCAGTATCGTGTCTGTGTTGAGGACGGAGCTGCAGTCAGGACGTGGTTAGCCTAGCTTAGCATAAAGCCTGGAAAGTTCTGCAGTTGTAAGACGCATCTTGTTTTCCTACGATTTCAAAGCAGATTTATGGAAGTTTATTTGCAGTGGACACTGCAGATAATTACACATTCTAGAAGTTAAAGTTGCACTGATTCTAATAATATCTGCATCATGTCTTTGTCTTCAGATTTGACAGAATTTTGACTCTAAGAAGAGAGATTATTTATGCAGGTTATGGCAACCAGGTGTCTTTATCGGTCACATCAGTGTGTTGCTAAAGGGCACTTTACCTGCACACCATGTCACTTCCTGCTTCGGCTCGTCTGCCTCCTGAGTCACAATAACAGTCTGCAAGAGACCGAGCGGCTCTGCGTGGCCTTTTCCTCTAAACCGACCTCTGACCCTGCGCTCATTTAAAACACATCATTAAGAGACGGAGACGAGGGGCGAGCCGCCGACCGCTTTTCCCTCGACGTGCTAAATTAAGAGCCACATATAGAGAGAGCGGAGCGCTGGCATTTCAGTGGCATTTCAGTTTGTTCTCTGGGATAAAACACACAACACTTTCATACCTTCAGCAGATCCTGCAGACTGACTCGTATCAGGATTTATTCATCGGAGACATATGAGCTGCAGGCAGACGCTGCAGAAAAGAGTGCGCTCACGGAACAGGAAGGAACAGACAATGTGTGTGTTATGTGGCCGAACACACAAGTCATTTATTTCTTTTTAAACTGGAGGTCGTTTCACTGAGGGACTCGGAGAGGTTTTTAATTTGACTTTAATTAGTTTCAGGTGGCATGTCCACGCGCTTAGCTTTTAGAGACGCAACAAACAACAACCGATAAACACACACAACACTCTGTCTCCTAGAGAATTACATCTATATATAGTATAATACATTCACTTAATGTTTTTTATCATCATAGTAATGAAGAAGTTTTTGTGGTTCTGTTCAGAGACTGAGTTCTTGGTGAAGGTCCAGGAGAGAGATGGAGATGAAATATAAAAAGTTAAGTCATTGAAGTACCTTCAAATTAGTATTTAAGTATATTACTTGAGTATTTCCATCTTATTCTACTTCTCCTCCACTTCTCAGTCGACTACGTAAATATTGTACTTTTCACTTTACAACATCTCAGAGGTAAATGTTGTATTTTTTACCACATTTCTCGGACAGCTCCAGTTTCTTCATCCACTTCCTGTCCAGGTAAAACAACGTATCTCCAGATGTGTTGACGTTGAATGTTCGTGATAAACTCTTCACTTTGAAGTGTTTCCTCCCTAAGCCGTCTTTCTTGCTATTTGAATTACGTCCATGACGTCGTGTTTGGGTTTGGAGTTAGTTGAAAGCCTGGAACGTCCCGTACAGACGCTAAAGGTAGCCTCAGACGCTCCGTGGTGTAGATCAGTGCCCACCGTACGATAAACGCCATCGACTTGTTTCCATCCAGCAGGATTCACAGCCTCACTGTTGCTGTTTGGCCATTAAACCCTTCCCTGATAATCAAAATGATGGAGGGTGGAGAACCCCGGTGGAGACGAAGCCCAGCTTTTAGAAAAACCAATCGAGCAAATATCATCAGAACAGAAAGTATCCCATAAACCCGTAAAGTGCTTTGGGAGGCGTTGTGTTGTTGGATCAGACTTGTGTAACGGGGCCTCAGCGTTGTTTTAGATCCAAGAAGAGATGCACAACAAACACAGACTGAAACAAGTTTTCCTGTAACTCGTCTTTAACACTCTTCACATTTCCTGGTTTCTCTCAAAAATATGCTAATTTTCTTCTCTCTTCTTCCCCCGTCTGTAAAACCTATAAAACCTGCAGAAATCCAGCGTTCGCCCACGCGTTTAATGAGAACCCTGCTCAGGCTCCACAGCCCCCCCCCCCTAAAAAACAACAACAATTACATCTCTGCTGCTGGAGCCCTTTGTCTTCTAAAGAATGGTCAGTAATTAGCTGCATTGAGTGTTTGCTCTGCAGACAGAGTTGTACCTCAACGCTGCCGATAAACTGAAATACTGAACTTCACTCAGCCGTTAATGAGGAGGAGGAAGAAGGGAGGATGATGATGGGGAGGATGACAGTTTTAGGACCGGAATTGATTTCTTTTATGCATCTGAATTGTCACATTTAATCTGACCAGTACTGATTATTTAAGGTTATTATTTAACACAGATTTTTGGGACGAATCCCTTAGATTTGACTTTTTCTTTTTTACTGAAACATGTTTGCCACGTCGTGACATTTGAAACAAATACTCCTCTTAGTAAACGGTTGATTTGTAGCCGACCGCTAACGGACTCCATGGCAACATTATACTTCCTGTTTTCCTGTATATCTCCCAAAGCATTGTGGGAACCGCAGTTCCAAATTTTAGGCCTTGAGCATCCATCACATAGAAGTAAGACAAAGAAAAAAAGGATTGACAAAACCCATTATGAATAATATTATCAGACTTTGAAAACTCCTTTTAAAGAAGAAGAAAGTGCTTGTCAATAATAAAAAGTATTTTTTTCTTCTTTTCCTCTGTAGTTGAGATCAAGTATTTGATGAGGCTATAACTTTATAGTTAATGAGGTTAAACATGTAAAACTGCTGTAATGCTCGGTTAAGCAGCAACAGTCTTCAAGGAGCACGTCTATTTTCTTTGGCTCACGTTCCCCTCGAGGAGGAAAAGTTGTTAAATGAGCTCCAGATCATCATTACAGCAGAGAAATGATCCGACCCGACAGAGTGAGCTTTCCATCAGCAGGATGGAGAGATATAAAGAGGAAGAAGACGGGACGAGGCAGGCAGCTGCTTCGCTCGGCCATCAATTAAAATTGTCGGGGTGAAGCTAACGCTGGAGCTAATGAGCGGCAGCCATGAAGATGAATGTCGTAAACATTCCCGGCTGGTGAAATGATGGGAAAAAACCACGCATCTCATTTGGGATCAGTGCAGGATCTGTGTGATGAAACTGTTAAACGTGTTTTGATGGTGTTTTTCACCTCAGCGCTGAGAGACGCTAATGTTTTTGAGCCGCAGCACGTTTTCAAATTAGACCTGCTGAAGGTTGGTAGACCTGCTGAAGGTTGGTAGACCTGCTGAAGGTTGGTTGACCTGCTGAAGGTTGGTAAACCTGCTGAAGGTTGGTAGACCTGCTGAAGGTTGGTAAACCTGCTGAAGGTTGGTAAACCTGCTGAAGGTTGGTAAACCTGCTGAAGGTTGGTAGACTTGCTGAAGGTTGGTAGACCTGCTGAAGGTTGGTAGACCTGCTGAAGGTTGGTAAACCTGCTGAAGGTTGGTAAACCTGCTGAAGGTTGGTAAACCTGCTGAAGGTTGGTAGACTTGCTGAAGGTTGGTAGACTTGCTGATGGTTGGTAGACCTGCTGAAGGTTGGTAGACCTGCTGAAGGTTGGTAAACCTGCTGAAGGTTGGTAGATCTGCTGAAGGTTGGTAGATCTGCTGAAGGTTGGTAGATCTGCTGAAGGTTGGTAAACCTGCTGAAGGTTGGTAGACTTGCTGAAGGTTGGTAGACTTGCTGAAGGTTGGTAGACCTGCTGAAGGTTGGTAGACCTGCTGAAGGTTGGGAAACCTGCACCTTCATGTAGGACCGGTCTTTCTGACTCCTCTGATGGAGTGATACAGCTAGTGGTGGAGGACAAACTCAGATCCTTTGCTTCAATAAAAGTACCAATACTAAAAATAAGTATCAATTAGCATAAGAGGAAAATACTCACGTAAAATACAAGTATGTTGTATAAGTAGGGCCCCATCACCTCTCCAACATAGGAGCAAGACTTTGTAGTTGTCTAGCTCTTGCTTGTGTCTCTTTGTGGTTGTTTTGCCACTTTTAATTATAGTTGGGAGTCTCTTTGTAGTTGTTTTGTTTCTCTCTGTAGTTGATTTGTTTCTCTTTGTAGTTATTTTGCATTTATTTGTGGCTGTTTTGCGTCGTTTTGTGTTTATTTTCAGTCTCTTCGTAGTTGAATTGGGTCTCTTTGTGGTAGAAACCCCCAACGACTATGAGAATGGGGAAAAACCATTCTCATAGTCGTTAGGGGTTTCTATGTGTCTCTTAACAGTTTTTGTGTGTCTCTCTGTAGTTGATTTGTTTCTCTTTGTAGGTATTTTGCATCTCTTTGTAGTTTGTTTGTTTTCAGTCTCTTTGTAGTTGTTTTGCTCCATTTTCATAGTTGTTGTGAGTGTCCTTGTAGTATCTTTGCAGCTGTTTTGCATCTCTTTGTGGTTGTTTTGTGTTTTTTGTAGTTGGTTTGTGTCTTCTTGTCGTTTCTTTTGCCCATTTTATAGTTCAGTGCTAGAGTGTCTTTGTGGTCTCGTGGAGCTGTTTTGTATCTTTTTAGTTATATTGTGCCGCTTTGTAGTTGATTGGTGTCTCATTGTGATAGTTTTGCCCCTTTTTCATAGTCGTTGTGAGTCTCTTTTAAACTGTTTTGCGTCTCTTAGTCAGTGCTTTGGTCTCTTTGTAGTTCCTTTGAGCCTCTGTCGTTGAGTTGCTGGTTGGTTCGTGTCTCTTTGAGTGACATTCTGTAGATGTGTGGACCTCAGACACTTTGGGGTCCTTGTGCCCGGTATCAATCCATGCCTTCATGAGTCAAACATGTACATTTAGCATCAAATTCACAGCTTTAGTTTTGCTCTTTAAATGATATAATTATGATTATGTGTCCTCATTTGATATCGATTTATCCACGAGACAGCAGCTTTATTGCTCCGTCATCGCTCTTCTGTCTGCAATGCAAACGATGAATACATCTCTCAGATACATTCATGTATTATTAAATAGGTTTCACACATCCAGCGTCTATAAGGTAATTATGAAAGACTGTGTTGAGATATTGAATGGAGGATATTGTAGTGAAGGGTGTGGGAAAGTCCAAATAAATTGCTTGCTTGTTTTCCTATTTTTAAAATAAAATAAATGATAAGATTCAGCCTCTCCAGATCCAAACAATGTCCGTTATACATGAATAATGAAGCTGCTGTGCGATGGGTTTAAAAACGCTAATTTGAAGCAATTGAATCGCTGCTGCTGCTGGTTGATGTCCACATGTATTAATAATTAATAGTGAACTGATTATTCACATGACATGAACTTAAACTGAGCAATGTGAAAGCAGATAGAACTCCACATACATAAAGGTGTTTCATTGTCGCTGCTCATGAATAATTCAGTGACGTTCTGTGTGCAGAGGCAGCAGTTAACCTGTGAAACTCTGTATTTTTGAATGAAGTAGTTGTTTTGTGATTTTGTTTGGGCGCACAGAAACAAAGCTTAAAAGTACCCATATCACACCAACAACAACTTGCTTTTTTAAAATGTATTTTGGCTCATTTTATTTATTTATTTATACAAATAAAAGCTTCATCATGATGCGGAACAGGTACGATTATGTTTCTCAACTGATGGTAATTGAATATAACAATAAGCTCCAGTAGTCAGTCTGTCTGAGTTCTATATTTATTTTATTTTATTGTGTGAATTTGGCGCATTCATGTTCCCCAGAGGATGAACCCCTCTGACTTTGGTGATCCTCTGACTTCTCCTCTCGCGCCACCATGAGGTTGACTGTTGTGGTTTTGAGTGAAATGTCTCCACAGCTTTTAGATAGATTAGCTGTAATTTTGGTAAGCGTTCATGTTCCCCTTAGGATGAATCGTCATGAATTTGGTGATCCTATGACATTTCATCCAGCGCCACCATCAGGTCGACATCTTAAGTTGTCCAATACTTTGTTTTTCGGGCCAAACACAGAACTAACGAGCAACCCGGCTGAGCTACACTTTGTGTTTGGGGCACCGGCTTCAAAGCAGCAAGTGGGTCAGTCAGTGTTTGAGGCCTGGATGTGTTAAAGTGCGACAGCCCATATAAATACTACGTAAAGAAGAATATACTTACAATGCAGAACAGGCTGCTGGAGTTTCTCTCGGCTGTCGGCTGCTGACAGAGCGGCTGCCGGGGTTGGTTATTCCCCGTCGACTCAACCTGCTGTCAGAGAAACAATCTCTCCTTTACGCATTAAATGAATCTACCGTTTAATCAGATAATTCAAACTGAAGACTTTTAAAGACTTTGACACAAAGAGTATCGGTTGTAGTATCATGATGTTTATTATTTAGACATTAAAACATGACGAGAGAAGACCTCAACAGCAGGAATGCAAGAAACAAAATGAGCCATTTTCACCCACGTGTACAATCCTACCGTCGCCTGAAGTTTTGCAAATAGGTGTGAAATCAGAAAGTTTTTTTGTTCTTGCAAACAGCGATGTGGTCCTGTAGAATCCTGCAGTTTTTGCCACGTTGGTTTTGGTTCGCGGTCTTCTTGGGTCTTCTTGGGTCTTCTTGGGTCTTCTTGGGTCTTCTTGGATCCTGCAGTTTAGATTGGCTCGAATCTGACGGCAACCTCCGGGTCTGAACAAAGTGAAGCCAACGCAGAAGAGCCTAAAACTTGCATTCTTTTATTATAATTATAATTTATTACCTCGGTAAACATTGTAAACATGTGTTCATGGTCTCAATCTCTAGTTTCAAGTCTTCTTCAATGTCCTTGTTTTCGTCTTCCAATGTTAACCCTTTCATCGTCTGTTTTTCACTTCATGAATTATCTTATTCATCATTCGGTTGCACTTAGCTCCACGCTCTTGTGTCACTTCTGGTTGCAAAATAACAAGATGGCGACAACCTAATGTCGAACTCAAGGCTTCAAAAGCGCCAATGTCCACTTCTTACAAACAGTCTTTGGTCTAATTATCCTCAGCTCTAGTTAAGGCCGCTTCTGAGTGTCTTCTGGTCTCTTTCTGATCTGGTCTTCTTCATGTTCTGTTCGGTCTGTCACAGATTACGTAATCTCGTCCTTACTCGTCATATTTAGCCGCTTGGGCAGAAGCCTGCGGCGTTACTCAGCTCAGTGTCTTCTTGACGCTTGAGGTTCTTGAGTGTTTAACGTGAGACACTTGCGGTTAGGTTTAGGTAAAATTAAATGACTTGGTTTGGGTTTGATCATGGTTTGAGATAGAAGAAGTAGCCTGTCTAAATGACCTAACTTAAGCTAGAGACGTAACATCCTGTGGCTCAGTGACACAACGTTGTCACTAAAAGTAACTCAACTTTTGAGTTCTCTCTTTGTTCCGTTTGCACTACATTGCGCTTTGGGAGTGAGACCAGGTTGCAGATTAAAAACACCTGTGTTTTGAACATCTTCAGAACGTCTCCTTTGTAAAACACACTGAAGATGTGACGACAACCTAAAGCAGACGTTTACACATAAAACACACACAGTACACATCCTCCTCAAACAACTCCACGCCGGGCGAGGAACACCCACATGCCCACCTCGGTATCTGACTGCGTATCCATAATGCAGCAGCTCCTCTCCGCACTCCACTGAGCTGGTGGACACGAATGGAGACAATATTCCTGAACTGAAGGACCGTCGTCAGAGCCGAGCACTTTACATAATCCCCTCTGGGCGGAGACGAGCCGATCGCTCTGCGTCTTCAGCCCAGTGAGGATAGAATCTAAGCGTTAAAGGGACAGTCCCTCCAAAAACAATAGAAATCGTATATATAGTGTTCACCGGATGGTGTTACAGAGAGCGGATCGCTGGAAAAAATGAAAGCGTATCAGTAAAAACAGACTTTGATGAAGTCCGAACGAAAGCTGATAAAATGTTAACAAAAGTGGAAAATTCTTAAAGCATTTCCCCCCTTTTTGCACTGATATGCTTACATGTTTCGGGACGCTCCACTCTCCTTAACGCCACACGATAGAATGACGTTTTCTGGGACCATAGAGAGCCAAGAGAGGTGAGTACTAATCACAACTTCAACCCGTTTTCACTCCCAATGCGTCAAATACCACAGTTTGTTTTATCATATTCATTTTTCAATTCGTTTTATTCTGAATTGTGTCTTTACACGATTGCATAATGTGTTTATTGTCACGCACCAATCACCGAGTCAAATTCCTTTTGTGTGCAAACAAACGTGGCAATAAACCGTTTGTTATTCTGAAGCGTCCCAACACGCTGGGAGCACTAAACATTGACATTTGGTCCCGTCGGTCGTTAGTCACGTTAGGCATTAGTGTCGTTGGTCACGTGACTCATCAGAGTCACTGGTAACGTGAGTCGTCTGTCAATCAAGTTAATGTCAATCACCCTCTTTTCCCTCAACCGTACAAAGTGGTTTTGCTGCATTAACCCAACTTCCTGTGAAGATGGAGGTTTATTTTGAAAAGACACAATGTAACATCTGTATATTGAGGCGTCCAAAGTGACGCTAGAGCGGTACGTAGAGGGTCAAACGTTTGACGCTGAGGAGCACTGACCAAGCATTGGCGTGAGAACGTGTGTTGACATTTCCTCTTTTTTGGGGATGAACTATTCCTTTAAATCTTTGACGCCTTGGTGCGTTTGTTTGCAGACTCAGCAGGCGGCCTGGCCAGCTGAGGCGAGGCGTCGTGTGTTTGTTTGTGGTGGATCCAGCTCCTGCGCTGTTGACACCAAATGAGGTTCTTGGCAGCTGCTGTGTTCTTTATTTATCTATTTATTTATTCATGAGGCCAAAAAGCCAGCCGGCCACATCAGGACCAGCTGGCTGTGACGCAGAGCCAGCAGCAGCAGCAGCAGCAGGACGGACACATGAGACTGTGTCCTCGGACCGGTCCGACCGAGCTCAGAGCGACAGCAGGAGTTCAGTCAAATCGATTTCTGGCTGTCTGCTGGTTTCTATGTCTCTCCGATGAATAACGATGCTAAAATTAGGACGCATTGGCGCATTGGCTCTGATAGTTATTTCAGACTTTGGGAATGAAGGAAAAAAAAAAAGATGAAAACATTTTAATCAGGTGGAAGCAAACATGAGAATCCTCATCAAACATCTTTTCAAAATGGTGTTGTTTGTCCAAACCTTTGGTCGACTCTATTTTACATTCTGGTAAAGATCCCAGATCTGTCAGGTTGCATTTGGGGGAAATGCGTCTCTCAATGATGCCGGCAGCACGTCGACTATCTCTCCATCCGCACGATTCTGATTAATATTCGACTCAGCTGATGTTCCAAGCTGCTCTTCAAGGAACCGTTGTGTGCGTACTACTAATTTTTTCTTTTCGCAGAGATTTTGAGGAGAAAACGTTCCGGCTTCTTGGATTATTGCGCCGCACGGGGGTCAGAGGTCAGAGGTCAGGGTGGAAGGTTTGACGTAACAAAAAGTTCAAGACTTTGACACCAGAGGACATAGTTCACAGTCCTGCGTCTGGTTTGGTTCGGAAAACAAAAGCATGTTCAACGCGCTTTAGTTGCTGTGAGACGATATTGTGGGAAAACAAATGAAATAAACATGAAAGTGAACATTTTGCAGATACAGTCATGGAAATGTTTCCTCACTTTGTTGATTGTTAAACCGAGCTAAGGCAGAAAAGATCATTGTTTGGGTTAAAATAATTATGTTTGTTGTGCAAAATAACTAAGTTTGTTTCTTGAACGCTGTTATTTACATACGTAGTAACAAGACTATAGTAAAATGAGTCGAGGTTCTGAACAGTGATCTCCTGTCCAGCCTCTTCTCCTGCCCTCTCTATGGGGACCGTCTTGCTGTTAATACCATGTCATACGCTCTGGCCCTCTACTATCGATGCGGACTGGGTTGATGTTCACGTGAGGTGAGAGGCCGGTGCGTCTCATAAACGGTGCCTCGAAGCTTCGGTATCAAACCACACTGAGCAAGCGGCGGCGTTTGACGGGTGGAGAGTGAGAACCGGTTGCCCAACGGCCTCTGGACCGAGCAGGTATGTTCGATTTTTATTTGCCTTCCAAGACGTGTCTCCTCAGTAACTTAACTTTGACCAATAGGAGCACAGAGCGCTTTCACACACAACTATACACTGCAACGCAAAAGAGGGAAGATGTTGTGAAAACGGTGAAACAGAAGAAAAGTCACGATCGACAGCGAGCATCACTTTCTTTCACAGTTATTTAAAAATCAACAAGTTCCTTAAATGTTGAAATTCTCAGCCGTATACCCAAAACCTGAGCGTGAAATATAAAGATTTATTGACATCTTGACCACTTTGAAGCTTGTGGAAGGAGAAAGGAATCCTGATGAAGAACGTGGTGATCACATCATCGGCTCCATCAATATAAGAAGGCTCAGAGAGGTCGTTTCCATTATTATTATTAGTGTCGTTTCCTCCACAGATCTGTGTTTACTGTGTCATCGGAAACAGTTCAGAGACGTCTGAAGTCTCACTGTGAGGTCGCTTCAGAAGAACACAAACAGCTTTACTTTCCTCTTCTGATGCTGACGGAGGATCCGTTCTTATTTCGGCTTCTTTCTAATCAGGCGCTGAACTTCAGTGAACCCCGCTTCCTTCACTCGTGACCAGGTGGATTTCAGGGCCGTGTTTTCACTTCCTGTTCGCCTCCGAGGATCTGATTTCCTTTTTTTTAAAGCGCTTCAGACTTTCCTTTTGTCCAAATTAAATCCTGGAAATTAAATCCTGTTCAGCTCAGCTGTTCAGTGTTGTTTTCCAGTGTTGGATGTGGAAAGCCTCGTTCATGTAAAAGCTTTGTATTGATGTTGGAGCGGCAGACTGAAGTGATTAATGGGGCCCCAGTTGTTTAGGCCTCGCTTTACAATTGAATGTTTTTTATTCGTGTCATTATTCGTCAGAATGGTGCAGTCTTATGCTCTTTAGGTGCTGTAATGTTTTTACTGTTGAGTTCATAATTGTTACCCAAAGCTAATAGGCATCTTTTCCAAAGACTGTATATAAAAGTGGACGGACAGTAGTTGTTGTCACGCTTTGTTTTGTGGACTATCGTTTTGAAGTTTGGGAATTTTGGTCGTCGGCATCTTGTTTTTTGGCAATCAGTGAACAGAAGTCACCATGTCTGGACTGAGGAGTGACGTAGAGACGCCGTATACGACTCTGGTAGAGACCTGTCAATCACCGTGTAGCCCCGCCCTAAAGCATCCCCTGCTTTATGGTCTGTTTGACTCTAAATGGACCAAAATCCCAAAAGTTTTTTTTAACAAGTGGAAAAATCTGGCTGGCGGTTTGAAATATTTCAATCCATTTCAAACCAACTTCTTTCAATAATTTTCCAAAAAATTCGCTGGAAATAAGGCAAAATAATGCACAATCCTTTCGTCAATTAAGGAAAATGACTATTTTAGAAAACGTAGAGATGAATAATAATAATAAATTCATGCTTGATTAATACAAGTGATGTCTCGTAGAGTGATCCTGTGTGAAAAATGTAGTTTTACATGGTGAATGTTACAAAATATATCCACTTGGAGACGACAGGATGCAGAATCGGCTCCTTTATAGAGAAATATTCAGACATTAGACGACACATAAATCATAAATGTTGTCCCTCTTCTTTAATTTGCGGTATTGAAACATGTATTTAAAACCTGAGTTGCCTGGTTGTTGAGTTATTTCCTCTTCGAGTCATTCTGACTACATCCTGAGAGGGAAACGGAGCAGCGACAGCAGGAGTCTTATAGGATTGAACCTGGAGGGCGAAGCTGTTTGTTGTCCAGGAAAGAGACAGATGACAGTAAACTGAGCTTTACTTTACATAAGACAATCAGAGCGCAGAGCGAGCGATGACGGGCGTGAGCTGTCACCTCAGATGGATTTCTTCTGTCGTCGCTCAGCCGGGCAGAAAGCTCGAGGCTGTCGCCAGGAATGACGAGCATCAATCACTGTCGCAGGAAAACACCCTGAGACGGCGGAAGAAACGGGGTTCATGTCCTCTGATGTGAAACACACAGACGTCTGTCCTCAGTGTGAGACCGGGGATCCCATCCGGCCTCACCGGGGCTCAGCAGGCTGAAGTAAAGGTCTGTTGAGGAGATGAGCGCTGTCATCAGGACGCCGTCCATCTCCTCCATCTCGATGTCCTCTGATTGAGAAGAGCTTTTACTCTTCAGAAACCTCCACTCTGCAAAACGTCTCCATCTTTACATCTAATTTGTCTCTAGTGTCCACCAGGGGGCGACTCCTCTGGTTGTATAGAAGTCTATGAGAAAATGACTCTACTTCTCTCTTGATTTATTACCTCAGTAAACATTGTAAACATGAGTTTATGGTCTCAATCTCTAGTTTCAAGTCTTCTTCAGTACAGCATGATGTTCATTTAGTACATTATGGTCCATTTAGAGTCAAACAGACCATAAAGCAGGGGATGCTTTAGGGCGGGGCTACACTGTGAGTGACAGGTCGCTAACAGAGCCGTGATCGAACCTGATCGATTCGTGCAGCTGTGAATCTTTTGGTCGTTTTCGCTCAGATTTTGTGCAATAAAATAGGTGGCTGCTGGCAACGCCTCGTCTATATGTATGCGCATATTTTAGAAAACTCTCCTCCATTTCAATAAAAAGAATTATGTCCTCACGACCAAAAACTTGTGAGGCACTTGTGAGGTCATACTTTCAACACAGATCTGCTTCTGTGTTTTTGGTGTTTCTAAATGATGAAAAGAGTTTTCAGACTTCTTCCTGTTTCTGAAAGAGGTTCATGAATTTGTTATATCTGCAGGTTCGCCTCACGTTAAACACATTTCCCCCCAAAATCCATCTTCATAAACTGGAAACTTATATTTTGTTTCTGTTTTCAATCTTGACGAGATAAAAACCAAACCCTGAAATAAATACAAGGACTGCATTTTCTCAAAAGTGGCTCCAAACTGAAGAACAGAGCTTCTGATGTGCTCACATGTTTTCCCCTCCAAAGTAAAAGCCCTCTGTGGAGCCGTGGCAGTAAAAGACCCTCTTCGTTGCTTCACATTGATTGTTTGTCAGCTGCTGATAGCGCCGCTGATGGAGACGTGAGCGTGCGACGTGCTTATTTTCCGGCTGTCTAATTAGGCAGCTAATTAAAATTGCAGTCGTAGCAGGACGTTAGATTTCAATAAGTTCAATAACACGAGGAACACATGTATGACTAAAGCCGTCACAGTTGCTTTTCATTTTTATTATTCCTGCCATAATTTGATGACGTCAATCTTCTTACCCACAAAGCTTCGGTCATAATGCTGTTTTTAAATCACAGGCGGGTTACACATTAAACACATATTAGACGAGCTGATGAGCTTTAATGGAGCAGCAGCTGACGAACCGCTGCTGCTGTTCATTCAGCCCCCAACGCATCATTAATGCTAATAGGTGATCCCAATTATATTCTCATGCAGCTGCAGTTCTTGTAGTCTTTACTGTATAGTGTGTGTGTGTGTGTGTGTGTGTGAGAGAGAAATACCAGAGTTCATCTCGGCGTCACCTCATGCGTCTCAATGATTTCTGATGCAATCCGTCGCTGCTGTCACACAATCTGTCTCATAAGATGTTTGACTTTATGTTTGCTGTTGACACGGTCAGCAGGTTTTCAGGAGGCAGTTTGGTATAAAACGAAAGCAAATCAAAGAAATAAGTACAATACACATCCTGATGTACTGTACGTCTGCTCTTTTTGTCGTAAATAAATAAATCCAATGCGTTTAAAAGAGCGAATCCTTAGTACTTAATTTCATTGATTTGCTGTATTTTAGACATTGTACGTCCATAAATTGGTCCGTTTGTCTCAGAACTCTATGGATATTGATAAGTAAGTGTTTTGTAGGTTTAGGTTCTCTTTCCACATTTTCTTTTTGGACGAGTTAGTTCAGATTTCCAAATGATACGTATTGATCAGTGTTTCTTTTTGTTTTTTACTCTACATCTGCATTATTTCCAATCTCCTCGTCCAATGAATTACATGACAAAAGTAAATGATCTTAAAGTGAAGTTTAGTCGTCTAATTTAGACACTTGTTACCAGCCGCCATTTTAAAAAAGCAAGTCACCACAGCGGTATTAACTGAAGAAAGTAACGTTTGAATCTCTTCCGCTTGTTGTTAGCTGGGATCTTATTTCAGGCATCTGACCGAAAACCCATTCAGGAAATATCTATTGACGAGGGAACCGTAAAAACCAAAAGATGCGGACTTATTTCTGGGGTTTTCGGGCTCCTTCCTGCAGCGTCTCGAGATGTCCGATCAGACAACGCTCATGTGTCCGTCTGTCAATCTAACGCAGCCGTCGGACAAACGGGAAACACCTGAGGTCTCCAGAACCCGGTGCAGCATCGGCAGCTCAGACGTGTTCTTTGTGTTGTTGAATAAGCTTCCTGTCTGATGGATCAACCTGCAGCGCTCCGATAGCATCGCCTCTCAGACAGGTTTCTATTGACAGTAGAGGCCTTTTTTAATTTGCCGCCTGTTCGCCGTGCGAGTCGAGCGCGCTGACATTTGTATTGCTGCCAGGCCCTCGGCCGTCCGTCTTCTCCCTCCTCCGTGAATCCTGATGAGGCGTCCGGGCGGCGCTCGGCCTCCGCCTGAAGTGAAATCAATCGGCCCTTCAATCCTCCTCTAAAGGACCATTATGCAGCCCCGCCGGGGCCTGTCTGCTGCAGGATCTACGACCTGATCCGCCTCCCTAATTCAGAAGAGCAGAGCTCGCTAACTCGACCCTGACAAGGAACTGAACAGCCAGAGGAAGGTCAGCGCTCGGTTCAAATCTCAACACATACGCTGCAGGATGTCCAAGTGGAAGATCCCACCATGAAGATCTGTTTGACCAAGGCTTGATGGTGAAATAAAGACGTTGTCATTGTTTAAAGATTGAGTTTTCTTGTGTTTTAACATTCTAAAATCCAACTGAAACCTTATTACAGTCAATTCCACAGGTTTGTGTCACTTTATCACATATTAGGACTTCTTTGGTGGTGTCACGTATTCAACAAGACATATTTAATATTCAACATGTAATATAATGTAGTTTGGTAAACACCGTTTTATAAGGTATTGCAGTAAGGCGAGACTTTTATGGTGCCGCCGCATAACGCGCCGAGACTTTAATATTTGTACATTATTTTTTGCTTCGTGAGAAACGCACATTTCATTTGTTTTCCTACAATATCTTCTTGTAACTGAATCATGATGATCGTTGTCGTTCTGTTAAACAATGAGATGAGGAATAGTTCATTCTCCTATTTCAATCAAGTATTTTTACATTAAAGGAACACTTCACCATTAAAATGATTATTTATATCAATTACTAGCGATGGACGCCGCCGTGACCCTCCGCCGAATGTACTCGCAAAAGCCTTCAATCAACTTTTATTCCAGACTCATTTTTGTTTTTCTTGACCATTTACGTACGTTACTACACGAAACCACGGACGCGTTCGTCTGAAAGTCACCAGTAAACACGGTCACTCGTTAAACTGAAACACCAGTTACTCAGAAACAGTCGTGATCTGAAGAACTTGAGTCCGCTGTTGGACAATATCGATTGGAGGAGGGAGACGAAGCGAGAACGGAAATGATATAAAGAGAAGCTAGATTATTTACACAATATTACCAGATGTGTATTATTACATCAGGGGGCTGCACGGTGGTGTAGTGGCTAGCACTGTCACAGGTTCGATCCCCGATCCCGGGTGGTCCTTCTGTGTGGAGTTTGCACGTTCTACCCTGCCTTCGCCCAATGCCTTTCATAGTGAAACACCTGCAGGAAGATTTTAGTTTCATTGGCTGCGGCTTTACAAAGATAAAACAAAAGGTGAAGAGGAGCGACTCATTTATTGAGACCGCTGTTGTGTAAGTAATAATTCACTGTATTTTTATGTTACTTTGATACAGTCTGATGGGTGTAATGTGTTCCGATGCTGTTGAAACGTTGCTTGGATTAGACTGATATTAAAATGTCTTGACTACGTCTAGCACGGCTGCTGTTTCCCGCCTTCTGAAGCTAACGGTTGACCTTTCGTTGGTCTCTCCGCAGATCCCTCAGATCAGCTACGCCTCGACGGCCCCGGAGCTCAGCGACAACACCCGCTACGACTTCTTCTCCCGCGTGGTTCCTCCGGACTCCTACCAGGCCCAGGCCATGCTGGACATCGTCACGGCGATGGGCTGGAACTACGTGTCGACGCTCGCCTCCGAGGGGAACTACGGCGAGAGCGGCGTCGAGGCCTTCGTCCAGATCTCCAGAGACTCAGGTAGGGAAAAGACGAAAGAAAAACCTTGAGCGGTGAAATTTGAAAGAGTTTGTTTCGCTCGGAGATTAATTAAATGCCCCCGTGAGTGATGGAGGACATGCAGCATGAACAGCCACTGTGGGTTTCTAACTCGCCGTGTGTTGATGAGCGGACGGGAGGTCATGTAATTGACTCGTGATGTAATTACAGCAGAGGTCTTCTCGGCGGGTCACTGTGAGGTATCAGACTCTGCTCTCGCTGATTAAAACGTTATCGCACCCAGGAGCTCTGACACTGATTGGATTGTAAAGGGTGTGTTTGAGAGTCATCAGCTGGAGCAAGCATGTTGGAGATCGTGTGCGTGTGCGTGTGCGTGTGTGTGTGTGTCTCGTAGACCAATTGTATGAAGATGCTTTAATTAAGCAGAGAGCAAAAGCTAAAGTTTGTGGTTCAAAATATAGCAGTCGGCGGGACATAAAACAAATGCTCTGTTGATCTACTCCGTAGTCTAACAATGGCGTATCCCCAGAACAGAACAATCATGATAGAAGCAGAGAGAACTCAAAAAAATCACACAATTATAATGCCATAAATCATAAAAAAGCAACTTTGTTTTGGCTGCTTTTTCTGACCGAAGCGTTCGTTGCACATGATGTGTTCAAGGACCGTCGGAAAGACGATAATCTGATGATAATCATGGTTTTTACATCTTCTGGCTTTGATGAACAGTGTAGTTGTGGCAGCTGACTAAATAAAAGGTGCTTTTCAATCCTCGCGGTGGGTTTTGGGGTTCAAATGGAATCGCGGAGTTGGAGAATCCAGACATCCGTCTTCACCAGCGCTTGGTCAGGGCCTCATCTGAACCCATCGGTGGTCGGAAAAAGAGCGAGAAAGTCTGCTTATGTTGGATGGGAAGGGGGGGTTGGATGGTCGAATTGAAAAATGAATCCCATTGTGACTTTTTCGGGGGGCTTCGTATGAAACCACATGAGTGCTTTTGTGAATTTAACGCACCGACATAAGACATTTCTGAATTTACAGTTGTTGAGGTGGTTGAGCTGTCTGGAGCTCTGCTTCAGTAGAAGCGTTTTCCTTTATGTCTGAGCTCCAATGAGCCTCATGTTTCCTTTTCCAAACTTTTAGTTCACGATGACAGAAAAACACCAGTTTCTCTGAAGTTACCTTTTACGTTACGAAAGAAAAAACAGAAACAAAATCTTCTGTCAAATTAGATTTCCCCTGCCCAGCACGCTCTCCGGTTCCTCGCCGCCACATATTTACCTGCGACGCTGCTGTAACCACAGTGTAAATGGCAGCAGCAGCTGTAATCATGACGAATGGCTGCGATCGAGGCGTTTCCAAAAAGCTTCAGATTAATAACGAGACGCTGTGCGGAGAACAGCTGTGGCTCCTCTGTGGCATCAACGAGCTCTGTCCACACACACACACACACACACACACACACACACACACACACACACACACACGCGCGGCTTCATTAGCAGCCCCGAACATGTATTTCTATCAACAGGAATGAGGCGTGACGGTATGAAGCCTCCTGCTGGAGGACATCATCTCTGTGATCAGAGGATACATTGATTGGATCTGATTAGCTTCTAATGGGTAGATTGTGGGAAAGCGCTTATTTCCTCAATATCCACTTGTCTTTATTAAATTATCTTCTCACTCGACAGAAGATGACTCATTAAAAATAAACACGTGTTTAAGCTCCTGGTGTGAAAAGCGTCATCGTGTCGCGGTAATAATTAGCCTCCAACTGTTTTTTATCACAGCTGTTCAAAGGCAGCTGTGTTCCCTTAAAGGGGAACTCTATTTTAATGTTTCACATCTAAGTCTGGTAACAGGTGGGGAGTTCGTGTGTGTGTATATATATATATATATATTAGGGGTGTAACGGTTCACAAAACTCACGGTTGGGTTCGGTACGATACAGTGGAGCCACGGTTCGGTACGTTTCGGTACAGTAGAAAACTATAAATGCCAGAGAAATGTACTTGATTTTAAAATATATTTATTCATTACAACTAACATCATGACGTTATTCTTTGACTTTGAACAATGATGGAACTATACCTGAGTGACCCATCTTCTGGGGTGTCTTCTTAGCAACACATAAGCATAAAAAACAAAAACTGCTCCTTAATATTATGTAGTATTGTTACTTACATCTTGCAAAAGAGATTTTTAATCTCAATGGGACTACCTGGTTAAATAACCGAACGGTTCAATACGAATACGCGTACTGTTACACCCGTAATATATATTTATATATCTGTCGAGTTGCATTGTGGGTAATGTAGCAACAAGGAAACAGTAGTGGACTTAAACAAATGAGATGTGTTCTGCTGCTGCATTGATTACACTTCTGTTCACTGCCCATCGTGAGTCTATTTGTGCAAAGTCGTCCAATGTTTACTCACACAGCGGTTTGTATGATATATCACGAATAGTTATTTTTCATTTTTAACATGTATGCAGGCTTTTCAAAATAAACTTCCGTCTTCACAGGAAACAAAACTAGTTTTAGGAAAAGATTGTCATTTGGGTTTAAATAAATACGGAGGTGCTGTTACTGAAGCACGCAAGTTACGCGACGAATAAATCAACGTTGACTTCTTGTATCACACGGTGAAGGAACAGCGGTGGACCCATCCACCCCCCCCCCCCCTCTACGAAGTGGGGTACGAAGCTACTAATGCTGGATGAGACCAGCCTGAGTCGACGTTGATTCATTTGACTCGTGACTTCTTAATCATCTGAACATCTGTATTTATTTTAATTCAAACCACAATCTCTTCCTAAAGCTATACATAAGTTGTTTCCTGTGAAAACAGAAGTTTATTTTGAAAAGACTTGTCATGAGCTCAAATTGAAACGACGTCTTTCGTAGGAAAAGGCAAGGAAAATGAGGAGTAACTTTTCAGTAAGATATCCTACAAACCATTGTATCAGGATAGGTTGAGGGGCTCCAGGACAGTGAGCACTTCTACTGATACTGTCATTTAAAGGAGCAGTGTGTAGGATTCAGTGGCATCTAGTGGTGAGGTTGCAGATTGCATGCAGCTGAACACCCCAAGTCAAGACGAAAAGGAGGAGGTGGTGAAGTAAAGAAGGAGGTATGGAGGAAAGGAGGAGGTGGTGAAGGAAACAAATTGGTAGAGAACGAAAGAAGGAGGTAGAGGAGGGAAAGATTGAAGCATAAAAGGAGGAGGTACAGCGATTGAAAGGAGGCGATGGAGAGTGGAGGTCGAGGTCGCAAAGAAAAGAGGGAGGCAGGTGAAGGAAAGGAGGCGGTAGAGAGGACAGGACAGCATATAGAGGAGGAAAAGAGGAGATATTGACGGACAAGGAAAGGAGATAAAAAGGAGAAAAGGAGCAGATATCAGGGTGAAAGGAGGAAACACGTCTGTAAGCTAACTTCCTGCGTCCACTGATGACGTCATCCAGCTGCTGAGACAGATGTTGCTGATGTCACCTGAGTCCCACAGATGATGTAGACAATGGACACAGGATCACTGCAGCCCGTCTCCATGACAACAGCTGCAGATCTCCCAGATCCGAGCACCCCCCCTGAGAGGAGTGGAGTCGACATCAGGTGTGTGTTAGTGCGTTAACCTGCAGGGGGCGGAGCTGCGAGACAACCAACAGGTGGAGCGAGCCTCCTGACCACCTCCAACTACTACTACTACTACACTCTTGGCTTTAAAGGGACATTCCAGTGATTTAACAAACCAAGACAGAGAAGGAAAGAGGGAGGTAGTGAATGGAAAAGAGGAGGTGGAGGAGAACATATAGAAGAAAGGAGGTGGAGCAAGAGAAGGAAAGGGAGAGTTAGAGGAGGAAAACAGGAGGTAGTGGAGGAGATACGGAGGTATCGAGGACCTAGAGAATGGATAGAGGGAGGTATAGAAGGGAAAAGATGAGGTGGAGGGAAAGATGAGGTAGAGAACAACATGTAGAGGAGGAAAGGGGGAGGTATAGGAGGACTGGAGGAGGTAAAAGGGGAAGGAGGAGAGGAGAAGGTATAGAGGAGGAAAGGGAGAGGTAGAGAGGAGGAAAGGGGGAGATGGAGGAGAGGAGAATGTATAGGAAAGGGGGAGGTAGAGAAAGAAGATTTCAGGAGGTAGAGAGAGGGGAGGAGGAGGTAGAAGAAGAAAGGAGGATGTATAGAGGATGAAAGGGGGAGGTGTGGAGAATGGAAGGGGGAGAGTGCTTATGTGGTGACGCTAAACTCATTTTACATATTAGGACGAGATGTCTCATCAGTTGCTGGTCAGCCTGCGAAAACAAAAGCGGTGCCACTAAAAGCATTTACTCAGAGCTCAGGTAACACGGATTCTGCATTCATTCATACAGTTGGATCTGATTTGCCGAAACGACTGCAGCAATGGAGACAGAGCAATGTTAATAACAGCCGTTTCCATCTAAACGCAGCCTGTTCTAAACTGCTCTTCATCCGTGACGACGTTTAGTCACCGCTCTCCTCTTTTCATCGCTCCAGATGAAGGTCAGCTGATCCTCCCGGTTCATAATCAATCAGCGACACCTGGACCAAACCTCTGGGGAAAAAGAGTCTCTGCAATGAACCCAGGTGGGCCGACTTGTAGGTGTCTGTCTCCACCAGGCCGAGCCAGCCGGCAGATGAATAGTCAGTGACCTCATTGGCAGGCAGAATCTGTCACAGATTAAAGGACCATTTACATAATATCACCGCAAAAAGATTTTATTTTTTCCTGGAACTTCCCCGTCTCAGTCGTCCCCGATCACGCTTCTTTAAGTAACCATTTCCTCGGCTTGGTAATCCTATTAAACACAGATTAAATATCTGTTCTTGTCCATTTGCCTTTGAAGTCTTATATGGTCACTTCTGTTCAATTGTTGCAAAAAAGGAGATGGTGACGGCCGTAATCCAAGATGGCGATGACCAAAACGAACCGAAGCCGAACTCGAGGCTTCAAAACATCAGTCCACAAACCGATGGTTGACGTCGCGCCGACTACGTCCACTTCTCATATACAGTGAATGGTAACAGCCTTAAGATATGGAGGTTATAAATAAGAAATTGGTTGAAATTTCGCTTTTAATTTTGCTGCCCATTTTTGAGATGTTACGCTAATGCGCGGTGGAAATGCTAATGCTGGCAACAAAGCATAATAAAAGTTAAAGGAAGTAAAGACATAAAGGAAGAGTGTGCAGTGAAGGGGGAGGAGCGGCGGGACTCACCGTTTGATTTCTGAGAGTAAGAAACGAAGTCTTTCTGAACATTGTCGCCGAAACGAGAGCTTCCCCGCCAGGAGAAGCGGGATCCTCGTGCTCTCTCAGCGGGACCTCTGGGCCGACAGCCGGCTGACTCCTGTTTGAACTCCGATCCGACTGAGGCGCCGCTCGCTGCCTCCGACTGCTGAATGCAGCTCCGCAGCTGCTAATTATACGCTCGTCTTCAAAAACAATGTGAGCAGATGTTGGTTTGAAAAGCTGCGGCGGCGTCTGTCGGCCAATGGCGCGGCTCGTCAGAGAGCTGCTCTTTTGTTTGTCAGTTCGTCTCTTGAGTGTCATTTGTTGTCGTCTTGAGGCTGAACAGTTCACGGTAATCACAGCTTTGTGACAAGAGGAGCTCTCTGAGGAGTTCAAGAGTGTAAGGCCTGGAGACGGAGAAACCCCCAACCAATGAGGGAGTTTGTAGTTTTTAATATTTCGTTTTTGCCCTCTGGAGTCCGTCTAATGATGAATGTATTTATTTAGATATCACGAAGACACGAGCTGAGAAAAGTGTCAATGTCTGGATTCATGTTTTAAACTGTGAATTATTTGTACTTACATTATTCCAAACTTTAAATTGTTGTTGACAATGTGGCTTTGTCAGGGAGAAATAACAGGATGCAGAAAAGTGTTGAAGCACAGGTGTGTAGTACTAGTTTGCACATGTGCAGTAGCGATCAGGCAGCATTCACTTATCTCGTAACGAGTGACGTGTTGTCTTTGGTCCTGTGCATAAATGAGCTGATAAATGATAATATACAAACGTTTATACTCGCCGATACCTGATCCAGCATTCTAGACTGTATGACGGTTATTTCTGATACTGGTATCAGAAGAACTTTATGTAATACAACAGGTCCCAGAATACCAGGGGCAGCTATTGTTTAAATGAAGAAGTCAGGCAATAATTTACCTTTTTACTTCATTCTGCAAGCAACCTTTAGTCTGCAAACGGTGAGAGTGAAAGTAGTTCAGCAGCTCTTCATTTCTCAGTCCTGACTGTTTATTACTTCCTGCCTTATTCCAGATTGATCCGCTGCCAAATAAACACTACAATGACCGTTGTTTCCTTTTGTAGATGCATTTTGAATGATAGCCGTGAACGTCGAGCTCATCGATGAACACATTGCCTTTCCCTGTGACTCCTCCGTAACAGAAGTTCGATTATTTTAAGGTGAAGCTGCAGCAGCAAGAAAGCTCCGGTTTGCATCAGTAACTTTATACAGCATTTCATAATACTGCAATTATATAAATATGACAATACTTTCATCAGTGGGTTAATGCTCGGTCACTATTGTGTCACCTCACGACTTAATAGACATTTTATTTTCAGTGATTCATACTCTTTTTTTTTTTTAAGTTGTATTATTATTTTGTGATTTTATTTTGAAATTATATGAAGGCCACTTTGTTTCTGAAAATCACAAATGAAAAGTAAAAACCAGAAGTGTCCAGAAATGTTCTTTATTCGTTCTTCCGTTAGTTTCAGGAAATGAACTCTAAGTATATAGAAGTAATAACTTCAGTCATCGTTCGGTAAACAGAGAACAGCTGACCGCCGCCGTTTATCTGCTTCCTCCTCGACTCCGACTGAGCCTTTGATGTTTTAATGAAGACAACGTGTCACAGGAGAGAGTTCTCTTCTTCTTCTTCTTCTTCTTCTTCTTCCTTTCTCGGCAGCAGATACTCCTCATTCAAACAGATTTCAGTGGAATACTCATGTGTGTGTGTGCAGCAGATTAAATGGAGGATGTGATGGCGTTGTATTTTCCTTCTTTAGAAGAAGTGTGAAAGCCTGCAGGAGATAATCTGCTTTACTTTCTCTTCTTTCTCTCCGCTCCTCATCCTCTTCCATCTCATTCCTCCCGTACGTCTTCATCCCTCAAACTATTTTTTTCTTTCTCCCTCTCGTATGAGAGTCGGTACTTCCTGTCTTGCCTCACCTGTCTCTGTTAAGTTGGTGGTGGTTTCCTTTGGTCCTTTCAAGCCTCGTCCTGGTCGTCCATTCGTCCAACTCTTTTCCAAATCCCTTATTGTTCTGGAGAGCAGCATTTTGTTCTATGATGTGGTTCCTGTCCTGCTGCTCTGCATTCAGCCGGTGGAGCGGATGAATATTTCATGGCGAGGGATCCCTCCACCTTTCCTCCCCCGGGAACAAGATACCAGAGCAAAGAATTAATCATCTAGAAAGCAGCTCACCTTTTACTCAAACAGAGGAAACACGCCCCCGTCCGTTGGCGGCGGCCAATCGCCGAAGAAGTTCAAGAACAAACTGAGAAAGAGACTGACCATATCTCACAAAAGCAAAAAATCTGAAATAAATTTGAGAAATTTGAATTTAAGGTGAACTGGATGGTCCAACTTATTTCTAAAAAAATAGATTTTATGTGAGTTATTCATACAGAACCAAGCAGGATGTTAAATAATCTTTCTTTTGCAAACAACAGATGTAATTCCATGAAACGGGGAAAAACTATTTGTATCGTTCTGAAGTTTCTGTCTGTTCATCAACGTTACAAGACCCGAGTGCACGAAGGAGCAGGAACTCTCCGTCGTCCTCCACATCTACTCTGTGAGTGATCAGAGGCGTCAGCAGAGGCTGACGTCTCTGTGACAACAGCCGCCGCCAAGACGGCCTTGATGAAGATAAGTGAGGGGAACAGGAAGGAGCCAGTCTTCTTTTCAATCAAACACAAAACAGACTTATAACCAATAGGATCCGACGTCAAGCCCACACCCGGTCACTGAAATTGAACCTCCTCGCGTTGACTGAACCCAAAGCTTTGTTGGTCTGTTTGACTCTAAATGGACCATAATGTACTAAATGAACATCATGCTGTATTGAAGAAGACTTGAAACTAGAGATTGAGACATAAACTCATGTTTACAATGTTTACTGAGGTAATAAATCAAGAGAGAAGTAGAGTCATTTTCTCATAGACTTCTATACAACCAGAGGAGTCGACCCCTGGTGGACACTAGAGAGAATGCAGCTTTAAGACACTTCTTCTTTAGTTTCACTTTTCAGACCCTGAGTTTGCCGCCTGGTTGAATTATAGCTGATGTAAACCCATTATTTCCAGCTGTTGCTTCAAAACAAAGTGTTTATCACCAAACACTGTTGACCCAAAGTGGATGCAGACCCCCTCAAATTAAAACTTCAAGTCACTTATCGGATGATTAGTCTTTAGGTTTCTACACGGAAACTAAAATCCCCACAGCCGCTCCTCCTCTGTGTGGCGTTTCAATGACATTATAATTCAGAATGATCTGCAGCCTCTGTTTCTGTCGTGCAGTTAAAGGGACGAATGTGAAACGAGGATCACATTGTGAAGCCGTTTTCCTTTCTTTCTTTTTGTATCCGAGTCCTCGGAGCGAGGGAGGAGGCAGCTTTCTCTGGATACATCATCAGCAGCCGGAAACCCAGAGTGCTCCAATCACCCAGAACAAAGACGAGTACGCACAGAGAGACAAATTGGAACAAAGGTTTCTTTTTCTCCGCCTCTGTCAACACAGAAACACAGAGAAATACAGAGAAATACAGAGAAATACAGAGAAATACAGAGAAAGTGCTTTTTGTTGGTTTAAAAATACATCATAATAATAATGACTGGTAGTCACATCGCT
The DNA here is from genome assembly GCA_024529925.1 of Ophthalmolycus amberensis. Lineage (NCBI taxonomy): Eukaryota > Metazoa > Chordata > Actinopteri > Perciformes > Zoarcidae > Ophthalmolycus > Ophthalmolycus amberensis. The sequence goes on along the minus strand of JAFEUB010001001.1, from coordinate 772,819 downwards.
CATCAACAAAACGGTCAGCGGAATAACAAACAGGTCAGGTTTGAGCTGCGTCTTAACTTTAACATGTAAATCAAACAGACTTGGTGTCGTGAGAAGTTGCTCTTTTTTACTCCTTTTCTGGGAGCTAGGCTAGCAGTTTCCACCTGCTGCCAGTCTTTGTGCTAAGCTATGATAAACATATCCTGGATCTCGCTCTGTACAGGGTATACAGTGATACAAATGATATTCATCTGAAACATCTGAGCCAGTTGCTTGTTTGCAGGCAGCTAGATGATGTTAGCTTCCTAGCTAACAAATGTTAGCATTCTGTGAAAGGAATTGGGGATTCAACTAAAATGACTTTCATAAGAACACAACTTGCACATATTAGGTGTGCAGAAAATGCTCTTACACCTCACAGATACTTTACCAACATATTGTGATAGCTTGAGCTACTTTTCTTACATTTTAGAATTGGGTGTTAACATAATGGACCGTGTGTTTTGGATAACGACAACGATTCTGAGAGGAACTTGTGGGTTGGAGATTTATGATTTTATTTTTGTTTTGGTGAAGTCAAACTGCGACCATAATCTGGTAGGAAATACTTTCCCTCCAAACATAATTGAATGTGCAGTTAAGTTATGTGGAAATGTAATTTTGTGAGACTGGTTTGCAAAAGTTCCAAATGGCAGCTCCGTACACGTATCCATAATGAGGGGAAGTGAGGACGCATGGTCAGACGGCAACCTCCGCTTCTGCCGAGTGAAGCCGAAGCGTAAGTGTCTTAAAACTTGCATTATCTCTCCTGACCAGCAGGGGGCGACTCTTCTGGTTGCAAAAAGAAGTCTGATTTTATCGAAGACGAAATCAACGAACTTGAGGCTTCAAAATGACAGTCCACAAAGCAATGGATTCACATATAGTTTACAGTTTATGATAAAAAGCTATTTGAATCCATGAGAGCTCTGTTGTCCCTGTGCTGTGTGATGTAAGGGTTGATGCCCCTGACCTTCTCCCAGCATCAACGTGCATCACCTGACAGCATGAAACATGGTAGGTGTCTGACGCTTTGGCTCAGCGTGTCTCATAAACATCTGAATCAAAAGGAAAGGTTTCAGCGCGCTTCGTCCTCGTGTTTCAACAGAACAGCGTAATGATTTTCATTCATTTGTTCTCACCGTGACGGACGCACAGAACAACCTTGAGCGGTATCACGCAGGTCCTGACTGAGTCACGGCAATGAGCTGTTGCGGTGGATTTCATCACCCGCTCCCACTGTAAGAGGACCGACCCGGCGCCACCCTGACGCTTCACCCAGCAGCAGCATTGTAAGGTAACGAGGAGAATGGGTGCGGCGCTGCAGGCCGCTCGCAGGCTTCAAACAAAAGCATCAAGCCTCCGGAAACAATGAAAGACAGAAGCGTAAATCAGAGCAGGTTTCCTTCTGATCGCACATGAAGGAGGAGGACCTGAACCTGACGCCCCTCTAGCCTTACAATGAAAGAACCAGCCACCAATTATCAGAAGGTAGCATTCAAGAGTATTGAGATGGTGATATACAAAAGGGATGTCAGTAAGTATCAGGTCCAATCAGTTTCTCAGAGATACGGATACAGTCATCAGATTCATGAAATGAGCCCTGTTTATATTTTGTGTATGTCACCTAAGATGTAACTCATCTAGAGTAGAGTTGTTTTGTCTTTAACGTCCCTTGATCACTTAATGCTCTGATCATTCCATAGACTATACGAAGTGGACGTTGGTGGGTTGTTGTTTTGAAACCTTGAGTTTGGCATTTTGGACGTCGCCATCTTGGTTCTTTGGAACCAGAAGTGACGGAGAGTGAAGGGAAGGGTGGAGCCAAGTCCACTGAATATATGTTCTATACAACCAGAGGAGTCGCCCCCTGATGGACATCAGAGAGAATGCAGGTCCATGACGTGAAGTAAGGCTTCACTTTTCAGAACCGGAGGTTGCTGCTTTGTTAATTCGAGAGCATAATTGAAGTTATTAGTTGTATGTTATACACGTAATCATGAACGAGGAGGTACGAAGACTGCAAGAGCCCAAACAGGGCGGGAGGGAAGGTCTTACAGGAGACCACTGTTTGTTTTACATGAGAAATCTCAAGTTAACGTTGGTTTGTCTGTCACGCAAGTTGCATACTTCAGTAATGTTTGTAGTTATTTTAACCTCAATGACGATCTTTTCCTCAAACTCGTTTTGTTAATAACTGAGTTGTTTCTAGTGAAGACAGAAGTTTATTTTGAAAAGACTGTACGTGTGTAAGCAGCGGAAATTGACACGTGTTGCTGCATTTCGTAGGAAAACGAACAAAAAATGAACAACTTTTCTTATGATATCAAACGAACCGTTTCTGTTGTATAACTGCCTGGTGGCAGAGATCTGATAGTGAGGACTGTATTGCTATTTCATTTGCCTTAACAAGCAGCAGAAAGTTAAGAAATCCAGAGTCTGGACTGGTTTTTCTAAAGAAAAATCCAAACAAAGATTTTTGATGTGTGTTTAATTCTGCTCTCGGTAAAGAACTGCTGTTTGTTGTTGTGGTCAGAATCTGTCTGAGCAGATAGAAATCCTCAGTGAACACAAACACAGGACGCTTCTCCCTCATCTAACTGTATTCCTGCGTGTTGACTTGTTCCACCTTTCATGTGGTACAGCACCCTGGCCACCGATACGTCTCCTCTCCGCTGCCGGCTGGGTCCGATTGGTTTCTTCGTCCCATTTCCTCCTGTTTGTCAGCGGACTGGACAGATGTTGAGGCAGGCTGGGAGACACAGCCGGCAGAAGTATGGCCCATGCACCGTCCTCCTCACCTCCTCATTTGCTTCACTACTCGTGAAATGATGCTCTGAAGGGAAGTGGATTTTAATGGGGAAAGAAAAACTTTAGCTGCCTCAATTTATCAGATTCATATTGTTTTCATAAGAGATGCAAAGTTTACAAGATCTTTGAGATACTTTTCTGTTGCATGTTTCAAATTCATATTTGGAAAGTGGACCTTCAGTCGCTGAGTTGAAAATGTGGATTTGATGTTTTCTCTTTCAAACACAGGTTTCCCTGCAGCAGTGCAACATAGATGGATGTCATGAGTAGAAACCTGCGGGACACCTGATTCAGTTCATGTCAATCAGATGGACAATTTATTTTACGGGACATCATAACTTTACAAAACAAAAGTAACAACAATAACTATGTACAGTTTTCGATGTAGGCAACAAAACAAGAACTCTTTAGGACAAGCGGCTGTTTTACAACCTGCCACGATGCGGCTGCAGTGAGACGTATGTGTTTCCCTGTCAGTAAGACTGTATTTCCCCGACGTCAGACTCGATATCAACTTCTAACACTAATCATTTTACTACCAGCTAAATACCTCTGCTAATTAAATCCACGCTCTACTTGTCCAACAAGCAACTAATACACCTATTTGGGTATTACCTCCGCAATATCCAAAGCATTTCACCGACGTTCCTCACAGTCACTACCGGGGAGCGTTGGTATTGGCTGCGATAGAGGAAGTAGATCTGCTCCATGTTCTTTTCTGAATTAAAACTATTAACTGCTAATACTCAAACTGTTAATATTTTGAGTTAAATGTGAATCTGCTACGTAACCACTTGCACCACAGCTACGTGTTTGTACTCAATGCTGACCCCACACAGAAACAGTTTGTCCCCGTTAATTAGGCCCAGAGAGATGGCAGCATCGGGTCGAGGTTGAAGGCAGCGCTTTAATGTGGACTGAGAGCTTTGTTGACGGACCGCTTTGCTCGTTTCGTCGTCTGGCTTTCAAGTCCAGGCTGCGCGTGCGTCACCCAGGAAACCTTTCATGGCCGGGCGTTCGGCGGCTCAAAGGCGAGGAATGAAAGAGGACGAGCGGCCTCATGTTCCTGTTCGTCACTCCGACTCAGTATTTGGAGGAAGGGTAAAGGGGGGGGGGGTTAAAGGTCAGCGTGAAAGGCTTTGCCAGAAGCTATAGCTTTATTGATATCTGTTATTACCCATAATTCAATGAGACGGCATGCCTTTGAATGCTTCCGGCCGAGCTCATTTGGTCCGCGTGTGAGTTCAGTTGCTCACGCTGTGAGACTTTTCTCGGCTGAGTTGGAAAGCGAAGTGAAATTGCGTTATTCCCTCCCTTTGGTCCCGCGTCCCTCCGATGTGCTTCATTTGATGCCGTTTCATTAAATCTGTGCTGCGTTAGCGCTCGCGTTTGTGCGTGACAGACAAAGGCTGCAGCTTGAAACAGCCCATGCTTACAATTTGGACGTATTGTGTAGTTTTTGGCCATAATTTAAGAATTCATATGGTAATTATTGATGACATTTTGGACGTAAACTGTAACTTGACTGGTTGGTGGAGGTGTAGTATTTGTCTCCTTCCTCTGCGGATCAATGGAGGTTTGTCTGTGTCTTCATCCAAAGCTTATCTCACTTTATCTTCCGTGAGAGCTTAAGTGACTTTTACATCCAAAACATATGAAGTGCTTATAATTGAAATGTTTAGTTGAAAGAAATGGCAACTTTATTCTCAAATGTGGATTTACTGCTTTTCCATGTAATTAGAAAAAAAAAGTGAATCTATTTAAATTTTTAAAGCGGTTTAGACTCTTGTTTGGACAAAACAAACATTGTGAAAGTGTCACTATTTCTAAAATGTTCCAATCAATGGACTCGATTATCACCGTCTATTTGACTTTGATGAAATCCAGCTGCATGACATCGATGTTGTGAAAATGTGCAGTAAGTTCAACCCTCTGTGTGTTTAACCAGCTGATGCAGGAGAATGCAATGCCTTGCTCCACTTCCTTGTTTTCAGACTCTGGTTTTGTGAATGTTGAGGCAAAACTCCCGACACAAAGAAAACATAAGCTGCCGAAAGAAACTTCAACAAAGACGTCCATTAATGTCAAACACATCCAACACTTCAATTGTCTTTGATAAGGTATGCAGAATGATGAGCTCCAGGTGATCGTTTCCTTTTTTTATGAATAAAAAGTACATCTGTAGGAATTGAAGTTGAATGCAGCAGCTTACAGCAGAGATGTTCCCCGAAGAGCTCAAAGTAAGTCCTCAGCCTGTTAGAGGCTGCAGGGATTTCCTTATCTGTTTCCAAGGGAATGGGAGCACCCCCCCCCCCCGTGTGTGTGTGTGTGTGTGTGTGTGTGTGTGTGTTGCACGTTGGACTGTAAATTGCACATGACAACATCTCATGCAGGGTCTGTTAACTGATTATTTCCCACTTTGTCGCCCAAAGTTAATTCAGTGGCTTTCAGCGCAGCAGGAGAAGCCTCAGTCGCTGATTTTCTACTTTGGTTTTCTGTGGAATCGGAGAAGCCGAAGTCCCTCATTAAAATCAAGCCGCAGTGTGTCCATCTTTGTTATTTCCACATTTATCTGCAGTGGTTCCCTCAGGAGGCCCCAGAGAGCCTCTCGTACATTCATACAGATGAATGCGTTTATTGTCGGAGACGTTTCGGTCATGAAATATAATTGTGCAGTAATTTGCAGAATCGTCTTGATATCAATATACATTCTGTCTGTTTTCTCTTACCTGATAACTGACCCTTCGCTAAGTCCCGCCCCTCGAACGCAGGCTGGCCAATCACAGCGTAGCATTGTCCAGCTCTAACCACGGTCCGACCGCTCTCCGTCTCTGCTCCACAGACTCATCGATGGTTGCAGATGTTCTTCATGTTCAGGCTGCTTTACTGGATTTCTCGTCGTGGTTAAACGTTGTGTCAGTGATACTCGTAGAGGTTGGAAGGAGATGTACGTTTTTATGCTATGCTAGCTCCTGAAGTTAAACTGAATGTCTACGCATGTTGCTTTTGCTTTTTAATGATTGTAATTTTGTAAAGACCTACTCGGCTTTGCAGGAACAGTGTTGTTCCTTAATTTCATTGTCTTCTGTCTGGATCTCCAGCTTCTAGCTTCTTAAGTGTCAATTATGAACCCATCTACAACGGCACAAGATGCGAGCTGAAGGCCAGCATGGAGGCAAAGATAAGGACTGCTGAGCTCACTGGACTGTTCTAATGGGAGCTCAAAGTCCGATGTGTGTCCAGGCCGCTGTGTCTGTGATGGCTGATCTAACGGCCCGATGGAGTGTTGTGAATTACCAACTTATCTTGAGAAGACGTGCAGAACACTGAGCCCTCATGGCTTCCAGATGAATCCTGTGCTGCTCGTCTGAAAGTTCCCTCATAGCCGGTGAAGAACATCTCACATGCGTCATTAATGCGTAAATAGTTATAATCCGATGACATAATATTCTGAATGGGGCCGTTCTCATGTTGGTAAAAATGACGCAAAATGCAAGAACTAATTAAATTAACATTTAATTTGGATTATCAAATAGTGACACATCTGAGCTGAATTTGGAGAATGAAGAGAAAAAGAAAACCCTCTCTCTCTCTCTCTCACTCACTCACTCACTCACTCACTGAGATGTGAGGTGATGCTGCCTCTCTCTCTCTCTCTCTCTCTCACTCACTCACTCACTCACTCACTCACTCACTCACTGAGATGTGAGGTGATGCTGCCTCTCTCTCTCTCTCTCTCTCACAGCAGCTCGACCTCCAAACCTTCAGATATCTAATCCCGACCCCTCGTTTAAACACCTGGACCTGTACGGGACAGACGCCGCAGCTCCAATCTCTGCCGACTGATGGACCCGTGTGATGACTTCAGATTGGAATCAATTTCACTCTGAGAGCGTCTGAATGAAGCCGTGTCGCGTGGGAGAGAGAAAGAGAGAGAGAGAGAGAGAGAGAGACTCGCCTCCCAGCTGGCTGTGGATGGAGTGATGGTGATAAAAACATTTAAGACTCCGCTGCCTTTATCTCCATCTTTTTCCCCCGAAGCCTCCGCGATCAGCCTGAACCGATCTGCACTCACACAGACCTTCCTTCTTAAACAGACCTAACGCGTGACTTCTCCGTCTCATCATGAGTCCTGTATTAGTACCTTTACTTCAGTAAAGGACCTTCATGCTTCCTGCACCACTGCACTGATGCTTCAACAGTGAAGTGACCAACTCACTTTGTTTTACAGTCCCGTCATGTCTTGATCATTTCCTCCCAAGTTTCCTGGAAAGAAGTATTTTCCAAGAAAACGTTCTTTCAAACCAAAGTAAATATTCACCGATCATATATGTATTATGGTAAACTCTGCTCCACATGTTGAACTGTTTGCTTGAAGTTACATCTTTTGGTTTGCAAGCTGCAACAGGAACACAACATCTACCTGCTTCGGTTTCCGTGTGAATGTTTCTGTCATAGGTGCCGTCAGTCTTGCTTGAAAATAGTTTTACCTTTTTGTGTCTTTGCTGCAGTTCCACCCCCTTAAAAAACCTCTCAGACGGCTCCGCTGTTGAAACAATCGAGGTCAGACCAAACAGACCTGATTATTTTCAGCCTCCCTCGAGATTTCCTGCGACAATCGGCCGGCTAGTCGCCGTGCCTTCCAAAAACACACAAAAAACAAACAAAGAAAGACAGAAAATCCACTGCAGGAACGACTTCACGAACTTCAAGTGTGTTTGTAGCGGCGGAGTCTTCAGTTGGAGTTTAATGATGCGACGATGGAGAAAACATCAACTTTTGTTACCGAACCTTGAAGGGAAACCACAGAACAGGAAATTAAAGGAAATGAATAAAAGCTGTGATAAAGAAGAAGGCCGTGAGATTAAACCACATCCACCTTCTTGTGCCAGCTTTCTCAGGAGCTGAACAATCTCTCAAACATAGAGATGGATAATAAAACCTGCTTTTAAACCGTTTAATATTGTCAGTTAAGTCTTCTCCAATGGCTTCACCATTATATGTTGTCAACAAACACAGGCTCTGTTGTCAGATCAGACTCTTCATAGATGTGATCGTTACGTTTAAGAGTCACAAAGCAAACTGGAGTCGCAGCAGTGTCGTAAACAGCGACGGGTGGATATGTAGCGTCTCGCTTTTATACCTTCATCCTCAGCTTCAGCTCTCAGACCGAGAAGACTTTAACGTCCCTAAGGGGGACATTTGTGGTCCAGAACAGTAAAGAATAAACATAATTTAACAATATTAAAACACATAAAAACAGAGACAACAACAACGTTGTCAGTAAATACTCTTGCTGCTCATTCTATCTCCTGTACCTGATTTTTCCACGATATTAAAGGTGCTCAATGAAGTTACTACACTGTTGCTTCCACACAGCTCTCAACATGTCTCCAGTCTGTTTTCTCTCAGGTGGGGTTTGCATCGCTCAGTCTCTGAAGGTCCTTCGGGAGCCGAGACCCGGCGAGTTCGACAAGATCGTCCTGCGTCTGCTGGAGACGCCCAACGCCCGTGCCGTCATCATGTTCACGAACGAGGACGACATCCGGTAAAGAACGCACACGGTGTTTCTAAGTCTCCACCCTGAATGTGAGAATGTGCAAACAGACACGATGGCGACGACCTGAAGCCAAGATGGCGACAGTTCAAAACCAACGTGTGACGTCATGCTGACGACGCCCACTTCTTATGCAGTCTATGATCAAACGCAGGTTTTCTTAAATAAAGACTCAAAGACTCACAGACTCACGGGCGTCGGCTTTTTACCATTTGGTCCAATTTATTCATTTAGATTATTTAATTTTTTTGCACGTTATTATTTTCTAAACGTTTTTAGAAATAATTTGTTGCGTATTCCTAATTCGCAGTGTGACACTGCTTTAAATACACACTACTGACGCCCTCTTCCCTCCAGTTCATCTGCAACGAGTCTCTCAATATAACACACACTCAGTTCACACTTCAGTATAAAAACAGATTAAGATAACAAGCTTCCAATTATCTGAGCCGAGAGCCTCTCTCTCACACACACACACACACACACACACACACACACACACACACACACACGATATCACAGTAACAGCTGATGTTAATCTGAAGCTCTGAACACACACAGAGAGAGAAATCATCCGTCTCCTCGTCTTCTCTCGGGATGAGTGAAGAAATAAAGAACCAGTCTGATGATTTAATGTCATCAGTGAATAAAAAACTCAGATGAATGAAAATAAAAACACGGTGGACGAGGTTCACGGTGACTTCATACCTGCAGCAACATTCATCAGCCTCAGATGGACTTCATTTAGTCTTCAGTGGTTTAGTTTATACCTTCCTCTGCCTCCTTATTCCCTTCTCTTCCGCTCTTTCCTTCCTTTTTCTCCTTCTTCCCTCTCTACCTTCTCCTTCTTTCCTTTATCTCCTCCTTCCCTTCTCCACCTCCCTTTCTTTGTCTCCCCCTGCCGCCCCACATTTACATGTTAGCATTTAGCTCTAAACACTGCTGTGTGTCATTGCATCCTCTGAGGTGACTGCAGACTGGTGGCGTTATCAAGATGAACAGAAAATGTTCACTGGAGTTTATATTAAAAGAGGAAGTGACGAGACTGTCTCCCCCGTGATCCTCGACAGGCGAATCCTGGACGCGGCGAAACGCAACAACTTGACGGGTCACTTCCTGTGGGTGGGCTCCGACAGCTGGGGGTCCAAGATCTCTCCGGTGGTCCAGCAGGAGCGGGTGGCCGAGGGCGCCTTCACCATCCTCCCCAAGAGGGCGTCGGTGGACGGTGAGGAAGGAAGAGAGAGCCGAGGAGACCTCTGTGAAGGAGATCATCGTCGTAGTGATACACGTGTTTCATTGTCTTCTGTCCGCAGCGTTCGACCGCTACTTCAAGAGCCGCTCGCTCTCCAACAACCGCAGGAACGTCTGGTTCGCCGAGTTCTGGGAGGAGAACTTCGTCTGCAAGCTGGGGATGCACGGCAAGAGACCCGGCAGCCCCAAGAAGTGTACAGGTAGGAGACACAGGTGTACAGGTAGGAGACATGTGTACAGGTAGGAGGCACATGTGTACAGGCAGGAGACACAGGTGCACAGGTAGGAGACACATGTGTACAGGTAGGAGGCACATGTGTACAGGTAGGAGACACGGGTGTACAGGTAGGAGGCACAGGTGTACAGGAAGAAGACACGGGTGTACAGGTAGGAGACACAGGTGTACAGGTAGGAGACACATGTGTACAGGTAGGAGACACGGGTGTACAGGTAGGAGGCACAGGTGTACAGGAAGAAGACACGGGTGTACAGGTAGGAGACACGGGTGTACAGGTAGGAGACACAGGTGTACAGGTAGGAGACACATGTGTACAGGCAGGAGACACAGGTGCACAGGTAGGAGACACATGTGTACAGGTAGTAGGCACAGGTAGGAGACACAGTGTGTGCAGGTAGGAGACACAGGTGTACAGGAAGGAGACACAGTGTGTACAGGTAGGAGACTCAGGTGTACAGGTAGGAGACACAGGTGTACATGCAGGAGACACGGGTGTACAGGTAGGAGACACAGGTGCACAGGTAGGAGGCACAGGTGTACAGGTACGAGACACAGGTGCACAGGAAGGAGACACAGGTGGAGACTCAAGAGAGGTCAAAGGACAAGGGGGACGTCAGTATCCCAGAGAGAGTTTAGCTACAGAAGCAAAAACTTTTCTACTTCCTCCTTCTCGCTACCTTCAACTATTCCTTCTGTCCTCTATCTCCTCATTTCTTTCTCGCTTTGCTTCTGCACCTCCTTCTTTCGTTCACTACATTTCCCATCCTTACCTACATCCTCCTGCCTTTCTCTGCTTTGCATTCCTTTCTCCATCTCCTCCTCCTTTCCTCCTTAACCTCATCCTTCTCTTTTCTACCTCCTCCATCCTTCCTTACTCTATATCTCCTCCTTTCATTCTCTACTTTGCGTTCCTTCTTCCATCTTCTCCTCCTTTCCTCCCTAACCTCCCTCTCTTCTCTACCTCCTCCTGTCTTACTCTGCTTCCTTCTTTCCTTGTCTGCTTCCTTCCTCCATATCCTCCTTCCTTCCTCTACCTCCTCTTCTCTTCTTGACATCCGCCTTTACTTAACTATATCCTCCTTCCTTCCTCTTCCCTCCTTTCTCCATATCCTCCTTCCCTCCTCCACCTCATCCTTTTCTTCTCTACCTCCTTCCTTGCTCTGTTTCCTTCTCTTCTTACCTAATTCTGTCCTTCCTCCACATCCTCCTTTCTTTCTCTGCTTCCTTCTTTCCTTGTCTACGTCCTCCGTCTTTGCATCATCTCTTCCCTCCCATCTCCCCCGCCATCTTTCCTTCTCCACCTCTTCCTCTCCTCCTCTGTCACCTCCTTTCCTTCTCTACCTCCTCCCTCCTTCCTCTATCTCCTCCTCTCTCTCCTTCAACAGTCAAAGTGTTTTTGGCCCTTTGAGGCAGATTTGTGATCTCAGGCTACAAAATAAAACTCACTCAACTAAGAAAGTTAAGTATTTACTCTCTGCTGCATCCACACACACACACACACACACACACACACACACACACACACTCTGATCCTCTCCCTGAAGCGACGAGCACAATCACATCAGTGAAGTCAGATGTGTTCGTCTGCTCTCAGCCTGCAGTCAAAAGCCTCAGAAACCACAGAACCATGACCGGGTTAAGTTCTTTGTTCCTGACTCGGCTGTTCTGAGGCTGAGAGCCACTTCAGGGCAGAAACAGGAAGTCAACACGGCTTCTGAGTGCGGAGCGTCCTTGGATCCTTTACTTAAGTAAAAGTACTACTTTTACTTTTAATGTTGGAGGAGCATGTTTCAGCTGTGACTGTTGGAGGTGGAGTAGTTTTAAATATATATTATAGTTTAGTCCAGTGGTTCCCAACCTGGGGGTCGGGGCCCTTCAAAGGGTAAATCAGGTAAATCAGAGAGGTCGTGAGATGATTAATGTCAGACTAAAGAAGTTCTGCTTCAAAAATCTGCATTTCTTTTGTGAAATATTGGATCATTTTACATCTCTTTAAAAACGCCCCAAATAGACTTTATTTTCACAATAAAGGTCAAATAGCAAAATGTGAAATGGTTTAATCTTTAATAAATCATTGCAATTAATACTTAGAACTCTTTATCTGAAAGGTAACTCTAGTGGAGTAGAAGTTAAATCCCGCCGCTCCTCACAGCACTATTTTTTTCCATCTTTTGCATCATCTTGTCTTACGTCTGTTTGTTAAATCAGACCTACAAAATGTTAGAGTGAGGCGTCTCTCCGGTTCATCCGTCCGACATGCTGAGAGGAGAAGATTAAAGTTAATTAGTTTGCGTCAGCCAAACATGCCGACTCTCTCTGTAGGTTGAGACTTTTGCACTCTCTCAAATCCTCGTTTTGACATAATAACAGTTAATCGCTCAGACCTCAAACCAGACCTCGTCAAGTCTCCATCACAGAGAGATTTAGTTACACTTCTCATGTTGTTAAAGTCAGTTTCATCTCGCGAGATTGAATCTACATCATGAGGTTAATAATATATTTCAATCAGGAGACACAAGTAAGATAATTGTTTGTTATAACAGATGCTTTGTGGTGATAAAGTCTTTGGCATCTTTGGTGCTTGGAGATTTGTAATCCAGCGGTGTCTGCCCTGAGCAGCAGGAAAGATAAATCCCCCCCGTGGAGTCCAGACACTGGTGGTGGTGGTTGCTGATAAAATGATGAAGCCGATGAATCTGCAAAGACTGGGCGGTGAGGAGGTGGAGGGGCGCGTGTAGCAGCAGCATGAATACTAACGGCAGAGAGACGATCATATCTTTAAAAAACAAGAAGACGGCAGCAAGACGATAGGCTGACGATGTGTCGCTGTGCTCAGCAAGGACATTATGAGTGAGCATGCATGAGAGGAGTGAACGGCACATGTATGAGAAATAAATAGGCCTGAGCACGTGAACGGGAACTCACGCCAGAGCTGTGTTTCATTGCAGTTTTCATTAACGTAGAATCATGCCAACTGGAACCAGGTGGACAGTCGGCAACCTCCTGTTCTGATGAGTGAAGCCGATGCTTCAGTGTGTTAAAGCTGCATTCTCTCTAATGTCCACCAGGGGGCGACTCCTCTGGTTGTATAGAAGTCTATGAGAAAATGACTGAAATGAAATGAAAGCAGGTTATGCTTTAGGGCGGGGCTACTGTGATTGACAGGTCTCTGCCGCTACCAGAGTCGGACAGGACGATGACCAGGCGTCCCACTATTGACAAAAACAGGCCGTTAAAACAATGTATATGAGTAAGTCTTCATCTTGGTTCACCTATATTTACTGGAAGCCCAAAATAATCAGAGGGATTACACTTAAAGATGATGTAATGAAAAGCCACAGAAGCTGAGAGACCGTGGGCGTGTTGCTCAGGGTTAACAGGGTCTGTTGTGTCTTTCGGGCCACTCCATCGCTCAACCTCGCTGCCATTTATATTCATGGGCTGGATTTCTGACCGGCGCTGAATACCAATTAACACGCTGGATCATCATTTTTTGGGGGCTGGAGCTCTCGACCCGGCAACACGGAGCGTCTCTGACATCCTCAGTCAGTAATTAATCCAGAATTCACTTGATCCAGCCGAGCGTAACAATGAATATGAAGAAGTGTTTGTCATCCCCAGGAGAGACAGGAGGTTACGTTTGAGTGTCAGAGGAGAGCTGTGAGTTCAAATACAATCAGCTGGCGGTTTTTTCTTAGCTTGAACCTTCTGACGGAGTCCTCTGGAGTCCTCTGCTTGGATTTACAAGAAGATACTTAAAGGTACAGTGTGTGAGTCCGCCATGTTTCTACAGTAGCCCAGACTGGACAAATCAATTTGGCTCTTGAGAAACATCCACGTTGGCCGCTGTAGCTCTCCCGTGCACTTTGCACATGAAGGAAGTTTCAGTTGGTTGCGATCTGCAGCATCACCGCTAGATGCCGCCAAATGCTACACACTGGCACTGTCAGAGCCTGGATGTAATAGTGATGTGTCACCTTTCTCACAAGCATCCACGAGATCTAACAACAGCAAACAAACAAGAATTGTGCAGATGTTTCTGGAGGACGGATGGAATCCTAGAAATGTAACCAAGACACTCTTAAAACTGTTTTAATGTGTACCACTAGGGGGCAGAATAACGTTTATTGCGTACAAAGTCAATGGAAAGACCAGATTAGATACATAAATGAACCCAGAGTGGCTCAGAGTGACGCAGACACATGTCCGCAAAAGATCAGAATGTTTCAGCTTGAGTGAAAAAACACCCAAACGCAAAAAAACACCACCTCTGTTCACTGTTTTGGCTTCTGTTGAATTTTCAACGTCATGGATCTGTTACTCAAACTGGACCTTTCTGGATCGTGCATCGGTTCTGACTTCTGTTACCACACAGCTGTTTCTAAACACACGCTTATAGAACAGCTCGGTTCCTTCGGTGAGAACAAATGAAAACACTCGTATAAACTGTTGAAATAGTTTTGAACCCAAACCAGCAGCCTAATTATAAAGTACATATTGTACTTCAGGTTTGTCGTCATGGTAACTTTGCTGTAAGGCAGCTGCATTTCAAAGCCTCACTTTTATTCATAATTTTAGCATCGGCGGTGTCGAATCCAAAATGTTTCCTCACATCACCTTAAAAAATGATTTCCCGATTATCCGTCTCATGTTTCCTCTATCTAACAAAGATCAGAAACTTATGCTGCATGTTTGTACTTTAGTTTGAATCTCAAGTAAAGAAAATGTTCTCGGTGTGTGAAGAGAATTACATCAATATTATAGGATATTCTTATAGGATAAATGCAACTTTGGAGGCAGATGAAAAGAATCCTCTTTTTTCATGCAGCGGACTGAATACTGATGAGACCTTCAGGATTATTTGAGTGTTTTTGAGTAAATATTTCAGAACTCTGTGACTCACATGTAATGAGATTACCTGAAGTGTGTAAACTGGGGTTCCTCTGCTATTCACGCCTCAACTGGAGGCAGAATCTGCTGAATTTCTTCTGAGTTCTTCCTCTCCCACCACATGCAGCCGTCGCCTGCTGAGTCTGTGGTTGCTGACTGCAGGGACCCTGCAGCAGCATGTAATCCTCCCTGATTCAGGAGGGCCAACGAGGGCCAGAATCCTTTACAAACATGTCCGACACACGAAAGGGGATTAGCGGGAAGTTGTTGGGTAAATACAGGAAGTGAAAGAGCAAAACGACGGCGTCAGCGCTCCGAGAGTAGCTGCTCCGTCCCAGCATGCCGAGCGGCTTTGATCTGGTCCGCTGCTGTCGGGACGCAGCTTGCCACTGATTCTGTTACAGCCTCCAGATCTGCTGCAGAGTCATCACACAAACAGACAAAACAGCTGAGTCAGCAGGTCAGCGTTCACCTGCGTGTGTGTGTGTGCGGGTGTGTGTGTGTGTGTGGTTGCAGCTTTTGTTGAGAGCTGTGAAGAGCGATGTAAGCTCGGCAGTGGTGGAAGAAGCACTCTGATTCCTTTACTTTGAGTAAAAGTAGTCAAAATGTTACTCAAGTAGAAGAATTGTCAGCAAAATGCAAACTGAATTAATGATGAGACCTTCAGAATGATTTGCTTTTGAGTAAATATTTCAGAATATTTAAAATATATATATATATATATATATATATATATATATATATATATATACATTGCACGTCCTAGTTTAAACATCGATGTTAACTAAATGTAGTTAACTAAAGTTTTCTGAACCTCTTGACACATCAACGAATTATTATAAATTATTCATTATTATACATCTTACATTTCATTTTGCATTATCATCTCTTAAGTGGGCTCTTAGGCCATGAACAAGAAACAACCTTTGCCTGTTTTAACTTTAACTATTGACGGATGACATCATGTTATTTGCAATGGGCACTGAGCTCATGCACATACTGTATATAAGAAGTAGACGTCGTCACTGTGACATCACCCATTGGTTTGTGGACTACCTTTTCAAAGCCTGGAGTATTTTGGCCGTCGCCATCTTGGTTTACTGTCAGTCACGATCTCGTTTTTTTGCAACCAGTAGTGAAACGAGAGGGCGGAGCCAAGTACAACTGAACCCTGAAACAGACATTTTGAGGAAACTAACAATGTGACCATTAACTTTCATGAACTGAAAAAACACTTTAAAAGGGTTCAAGTTCTAAGATGTAAACACGGACAACTCCCAGACCGGACAACACCGTGGTAGAGACCTGTCAATCACATTAGCCCCGCCCTAAAGCATCCCCTGCTTTATGGTCTGTGTGACTCTAAATGGACCATAATGTACTAAATGAACATCATGCTGTATTGAAGAAGACTTGAAACTAGAGATTGAGACCATAAACTCATGTTTACAATGTTTACTGAGGTAATAAATCATGAATAAATAAAATAAAATAAATACATTCTGACGTTTTGCAACCAGAGGAGTCGCCTCCTGACCGCCATCAGAAAGAATGCACGTACTTCAACATTGTCTTCACTTTTCACACCCGGAGGTTGGCCATGCACTGTATTAATTAGTTCATTTAATTAATTTAAATTAAATTCCAAACAGCTTAGCAGTGTTTGGTAACATGAAGGTTCTATGTTACGCGGGGTTCTCTGGTCTAGAATCACTGATTTGTTTGCAGTGTAACTGACTGAAAACTAGCTATTGTTTTGCCCTTGACTCCTTATATTCTCCTGTATATCAGATCCTAAAAGGTCCCCCCGTACTAAAGTATCAAAAGTACTGAGTATGCGGAATGGCTCCTTCCAACATGTTATTATCAAATATTACATTGTATGTTTTATCACCAACACAGCGTATCTGTGAACGCCAAATGAAATGATATTGGGCCCTGAATGAACCGTGGCCTCATCGTTTCCTATGAATTTTGGGATGTCAGGCAACATGTCCGACTCTCTGTGTGTTGTCAACCCTTCGGTATTTTTACAGCAGTTCTAACCCTGCAGCTTCAGAACCCTCCAGCAGAGAAGGAGAAGCAGCCTCGGCAGTCTCCGATTAGAGCTCGTGTTGAGTGTGATCCCTCCAGACGGCACAGGGGAAGGCCCGCTGCTTAATTGTTATTAATTATAATTAAATATCCATGAGACACGGTGGCCTGAGGTCTAAAGGGTGGCGATCCATCACCCCTGCGCTCAGGGATAATGTTGATGCGCCGCCATGCTGCCCCCCCGCCACGCTCACAGCCGCCACCTCTGAGCACCTCATTTCCTGCCAGATAGTGTGCTTTTAAAACGCAATCCAATACTGTAATTACACCCCACCATTAGAAAATCTATTTCTTTCTTCCTCGCTGTCCTCCATCTTTAACACATTAATGTCATAAAGCAACAATCCCATAATAATCCCCATAATTAACCTCTTTAATAAATTAAGTCTTGACATTTCTTAGTTTTTCTTCATTCATTTCAAAAGCACCTGAATTTGTAAAGCCTGTGATTTTAAAGGGTGCATTACTTAATTGGCACATTCAAATATTGTAGTAATCAATTAAGGTCGGGATGTTGGTTCATGTTAAAGCTGCAGAAATATTTTTAGCTGCAAAATAATGACATTCTAGCCCAGGGGTGTCAAACTCATCTTCACTCTGGGCCACATCAGCATCACGGTCGCCTCAAAGGGCCGGTTGTAAATGTAAGACTGTGTAAATGTAACTACTCCTAACATATTGGTAAATAACTCTCTGCATTTGATTATTGTTTATTCAAGTGTAAAAATATTGTACATGTAGTTATATAAATGTAAACATATATTTAAGCACATTTCTGTTATTATAACTTAAATCCTTTTAATTTAGGGTTAAGAAACCCACATTACTCTGTCAAAGATCAAACTATTCAAGAAAATATCAAAGACAAATATCAAACAAGTTATTACAATAACTTTGTTCAATGCTTAAAATCCTTTCAAGGCTGCGTTTGCACAATCCCACGTGAAGTATTTCATGTGTTTTAAAGACACGTTTAAAGTAGTCTTCAATGTACTCGCAATACAGTTCAATACAGTAAACAGCCAAAGAGCTGCTTCTGTGACTGTATTCAGAATCAGAATCAGAACCGTTTATTGCCAAGCAAGTTTTCACCTGCAAGGAATTTGTCGTGGCTGAAGGTGCATAACATTCAACAATAAACAATAACATAAACTATCAAATAACACTTAACTATCAAATAACATTTAACTATCAAAAACAGTCAGCACAGTGCAGGAAATAGAAACATATTTGAAATGTAGAATAAGATATGTAATATAGGATATGGAATAAAGTGCACACAAAAACAGATAACAGGACTGTAAACCAAGTGAAGTGTATGAATGTTAAAAGTGACGCGTGTGTTTAAATAGAGAGACAGTGGCGAGTGTGTTTAAATAGAGAGACAGGGATGTGCAGGGGAGAGACCAGAAGGAAAGAGACCAGAAGGAAATGTCCTGGGGATGACAGAGTCAGTGGGGGACCCGGGCTCTGTTAATGAGCCCGACTGCCAACGGGAAGAAACTGTTTGTGTGGCGTGAGGTCTTGGTTCTGATGGTCCTGCCAGATAGGAGGGGCACAAATAGATCATGTCCAGGGTGAGAGGGGTCGGCAACAATCTTTCGTGCTCGCTTCAGGGTTCTTAAAGTGAACAAGTCCTGGAGGGACGGCAGATTGCAGCCAATCACCTTCTCAGGAGAGCGAATGATGCGCTGCAGTCTGCCCTTGTCCTTGGCTGTGGCTGCAGCGTACCAGACTGTGATGGAGGAGCAGAGGATGGACTCAATGATGGCTCTGTAGAAATGCACCAACATTGTCTTTGGCAGGTTGAATTTCTTCAGCTGCCTCAGGAAGTATATCCTCTGCTGAGCCTTCTTGGTGATGGAGCTGCTGTTGAGCTCCCACTTGAGGATCCTGGGATATGATGGAGCCCAGGAAGCAGAAGGACTCCACCACGTCGACGGGGGAGTCACACGGGGTGATAGGGGCTGGTGGGGCTACGTTCTTCCTGAAATCCACAACCATCTCTACTGTCTTTAGAGCGTTGAGCTCTAGGTTGTTCAGACCGCACCAGGTCACCAGATGGTCAGTCTCCCACCTGTAGGCGGACTCATCCCCACCAGAGATGAGTCCAATGAGGGTGGTGTCATCCACGAACTTCAGGAGCTTGACTGGACTGGTGACTGGAGGTGCAGCTGTTGGTGTACAGGGAGAAGAGCAGAGGGGAAAGAACGCAGCCTTGGGGGGAACCGGTGCTGATGGTCCTGGAGGATGAGACGTGTTTTCCTAGCTTCACAGTGCTGCTTCCTGTCAGACAGGAAGTCTGTGATCCACTTGCAGGTGGAGTCGGGCACGTGCAGCTGGGAGAGCTTATCATGCAGCAGAGACGGGATGATGGTGTTGAAGGCAGAGCTGAAGTCCACAAACAGGATCCTGGTGTAGGTTCCTGGGGAGTCCAGATGCTGGAGGATGAAGTGATGGGCCATGTTGACTGCGTCATCCACAGACCTGTTGGCTCTGTAAGCGAACTGCAGGGGGTCCAGGAGTGGGTCGGTGAGGGTTTTTAGATGGGACAGGACAAGGCACTGAAAAGAATTCATGACCACAAAGGTCAGGGCGACGGGCCTGTAGTCACTAAGTCCTGTGATCCTTGTTTTTTTAGGGACAGGGATGATGGTGGAGACCTTGAAGCAGGCTGGTACATGGCATGTCTCCAGGGAGGTGTTGAAAATGTCTGTAAACACCAGAGACAGCTGGTCAGCACAGTACTTCAGGGTGGAGGCGGAGACCAAGTCTGGGCCGGCTGCTTTGCGGTGATTCTGTTTTTTAAAGAGCCTGTTGACATCGCTCTCCTGAATAGAGAGAGTCGTCACTGGGGGTGGGAGGGGCGCTGGAATGGGTGGTACATAGGCATGGGCCCCTGCTGAGCTGGGGCAGGGGGGGCTGGTGGTCTGTTGTTGGTTGATGGGGCTGTGGGGGATGGAGTCAGGACTGTCCCATTGTCTTTGAAAGCGACAGTAGTGCTCACTCAGCTCGTCTGCCAGGCGGAGGTCGTTCATGGAGTGGGGGGGTTTTAGGCATATAATTGGTAATCTGTCTGAGACCTCTCCAGACAGAAGCAGAGTCGTTGGCTGAGAGCTGATGTTGCAGTTTCTCCGAGTACAGTCGTTTAGCATCTCTCACTGCCTTGCCTGTATTTTGACTCTTTATAGAAGTCTTTGTCCCCACTTTAAGTATCTCATCATTTTGACTTTCTATCTCATAACTTCGACTTTCTGTCTCAGAATTATGACTGTCTATCATAATTTTGACTTTCTATCATAGTTATGACTTTCTATCTCATAATTTCGACTACGGGGATATTTTTATTATCAAGTCTAACTTTTAATTATTCTTTTTTTTTGAAACTTTTTTTTTTGCTGGCGGATTCGTGGGCCACATAAAATGACGTGGCGGGCCGGATTCGGCCCGCGGGCCTTGAGTTTGAGACCCCTAATCTAGCCCAATAAATGTGCATCAGTCTAAAACCTCTTCCCAGTCGAGCTCCAGTTCCTGTCTGAAGGTCAAGAGCCTCTGCGGCTCTAACCGTCCTCGCTCCCCGCAGCCTGTCAGCAGCCTCCAGCAGCCTCCAGCAGCCTGTCAGCCGCCTGTCAGCCTTCCATTGATTTGGATCTATAATTAGTGCTCTGTTTGTTTGTGTGCGAGCAGCAGCCGGCGATAGAGCGGCTTGTTTGGAAAATGGAGGCACGTTTGTCTTTTGAACACCTGATCCAGGTGTTTGAGATCCTGGTGACAGCGTGTCGTTCTCGGTTGATCGGCTGCAGCGAAAACAAAAGAATCGTTGTTTATTGTCATATCCAACCTTCATGGATGATTGCTTCAAGTCTGAGGATGGAGATGCTGCAGGTTCACCACTTTCAGAGCAAAACATCCTTTAAACTGCTGCACAGATTTACGTAAAATCGACTGATGCGTTTGGCGACCCTCAAGTCTTTCTTCTAGCACCAATCAGGACTAAACCTGATCAGGTGCTCAGAAATGAACCTGCTTTCATTCCCTTTGAACACCGAGATGTTTGGTTTCTCTTTTAATGCACAGGACGTCGTTGGGCTCGTTGTATACATGTTTTAAAGACAGATTGTATGGGAAAGAAAAACTGTCTCATTTGGTTCTCAATAGTTTTATGTCCTCAGCCTTAAAAGTCTAATACTATTGAGGGTGCAACATAAAAAAAAGGTTAGTATTGATGGATTTCTTTCTCCTTGTCCGCCCTGTATTTCGGGGATACTCAGAGGCTAGGTATTGCAGGATGTAAACAGGAAGTATAACGTTGCCATGGAGTCTCTGAGTGATGATGTTGGCTGCAACTTAAGCCACACATTTTCTTGAGCCTATGTTTCTCAAAATGTTTGCAAGTTTGCACCGTTAAAAGTTTACCAAATTAGCTGTTAGCATTTCCTGTTTGCACTGAGCCCATGGAAGTACAGACACCTATCACTGGATTACTGTGATGCTCAAGAAAACATAAACATTTGGCAAGTCCTGGATTCATAAGGGACATCTTTTATTTCTATGATCTCGAAGCAGAGTTAGACATGTATGTACAATCATTGACGGTGATGATGATGATATCCTCAGAAGTGTAAATCAAGCCTCATCACAAAATATGTCTTTGTGTTCAGATTACACTGAGTTATGACTCCGAGCGTGATTTTTGACACAAAGTGCAGCAACTGGACACAGCGGTTTCACACAAAATGTGACGTATTTGTGGATTCTGTAGTCCAAGCAGCAGTTGAAGTACACAGATATTTTATTTGAGTATAAGTATCATAGTGTTCTTTCTTGGTTATACTTCCGAATTCTTTTTTTGCATATTCAAAGATCCATATATGATTTCTTCTAGCGTCACTCTAAAACATTCTGGGAAAGCTCAAACAGCAGCTGACACATGATCAGGATGTTGTTTCTTGGTGGCGTTTTGTTCAGTTGCCTTCACTTCCTTTAGTGCAGCAGGGATGGAGCTGTGGAGGATGTGGAGTATCTTTTACTCAGTTGAAACACCGTTTCACCAGAGAACATGAATATTTGATTCTATTCTTCTGCTCTGTTGATCAATGTGTTTGCTGTATTTGCAGCCTCATTGTTTTCTCACCTTTTTACAGCAGTGTTTCTCTCCCTTTGTATTCCTCTGTTTTTTCAGAGTCCCTTGAAATACACTGAGTGGATATAAAAGCCAGATTTGCATTGAAACGCCTGTTTGTGCTTTCTTGTGTATGTTTCTTTTTTCCCCTCTTACTGTTGTGCTGCAGTTCGTTTGGTTAGAAAACGCAGCGGATGAAAAAGTGATGTCGACAGAAGCCGGGCGTCTTTCTTTCTTCTGTGAGAGCTGCAATGATCTCTGGGGGAGGAAAGCTTCTTCCGTATCAGAGATCGAGCAGCTGTTTGGAGCTCGGAAGCACTCAGGAACGATTTGCAAAGTGTGTTTTTTGTCAGCGCTTTGAAAAAGGAGAAAGTGGCTGTAGCTTTCTATTTGCTTCTTAGTGATACCTTTACTAAGAATGCCTCAGAAATGGAGCTGCTGCTTTTTAAATCAAACTGATTTTATCCGACCTATAACCCCTGAAAACTACAAGTTACAATCATGAGCTCGTGAGTCGTCTGAAACACTCAGCTTTAAAGGACTATCCGGCAGCTTTTGGTTTCATCAGATTAAACCCTTATAAGAGCGTCTGCGTTGACTTGGGATTTACCGATGCTGACTTGGGACTTGTTAGTCATCAGTTTAGTCTTGTTAGCCTTGACTTGGGACTCACTTGTCATGACTCGGCTTGAGACGTGTCAATCTTGACTTGGGACTTTACTCAGGACTTACCTGTTTTGACTTATTGGTCGAGACTTGGGACTTACTATTGACTCTGGATTTACTGGTGTTGACTTGTTATTCTTCACTTGGGTCTTGTGAGTCTTTTTTTTGTAAATGTATTTATCGGGACTTGTTAATCTTGGTTTGGGACTCGTTAGTCTAGACTTGGATCTAATTGGTCTTAACATGGGACTTACAAGTCATGACTTGTTGGTAATGACTCAGGAATTGACTCAGGATTTACCTCTCTTGACTTGTTGGTCTTCACTTGCTACATGACTTGGGACTTACAGGTGTTGACTTGTTCGTCTTGACTGAGATTTTGTTGGTCTTAATGTTACCTTTTTTGCTGCTCAGATGTGCAGTGGTGCTTAAAGATAAGCAGAAAACTGTGTTTTAATATTAAGTAAAGAATAGTCTCCGTGGACGCAGGATGCACTCACGAATGTTTGAGCAGCTCTCAGCTTGTCTGTTATCTTTGTACTCAGTCAGAATCAGTGTTGTCACATCTTTATTGATGTGACACAGACTAACGCTACTGATAAACAACCGAACAAATGCAAGAACTCTATCAATGTAAATATATTCAGGCGCGTGGGACGACACAGCCACGCTGGTTCCCCCTGAACTCATCCCATCGCCGGTAACCTCTGTAATTAGTTTGCTGTTTATCTCATTTACAAATCGAATTGAAACAGACGGATGCCTGCGAGACAGAAAGAGAGAGACGTGAAAACAGAAACACGTCGAAGGAATTGCATTTACCCTGTTAGTGATGTGTAATTGAAATGCCAGCAGCCATGATAAAGCTGTCTGTCTCACCTCAGTCAGTGTTATTGTTCCTCCATCATCAGCAACGACATTCAGGTCGCCACATGGCCAAACATGCTGCTCACTTCCCTCTTTCTGTCAGAAAACATGCTCGTTCATTAAAGCTCCTGCGGTTGGTGGATAATTCATAATGTTAGTCTTGATTGAGGACTTGTTTTACGTGACTTCGAACTTATTAGTCTTGACTTGGATCTTGTTGGTCTTCACTGAAGACTTGTTGGTCTAGACGTAGGACTTATTAGTCTTGACTTGTAACATGTTCGTCTTCACTGAAGACTTGTTGGTCTTGACGTAGGACTTATTAGTCTTGACTTGGATCTTGTTGGTCTTCACTGAAGACTTGTTGGTCTTGACGTAGGACTTATTAGTCTTGTAACATATTCGTCTTCACTGAAGACTTGTTGGTCTAGACGTAGGACTTATTAGTCTTGACTTGTAACATGTTCGTCTTCACTGAAGACTTGTTGGTCTTGACGTAGGACTTATTAGTCTTGACTTGTAACATGTTCGGTCTTCACTGAAGACTTGTTGGTCTTGATGTAGGACTTATTAGTCTTGACTTGTAACATTGTTGGTCTTCACTGAAGACTTGTTGGTCTTGACGTAGGACTTATTAGTCTTGACTTGTAACATGTTGGTCTTCACTGAAGACTTGTTGGTCTTGACGTAGGACTTATTAGTCTTGACTTGTAACATGTTGGTCTTCACTGAAGACTTGTTGGTCTTGACGTAGGACTTATTAGTCTTGACTTGTAATGTGTTCGTCTTCACTGAAGACTTGTTGGTCATGACTCAGGACTTGTCGGTCTTGACTCAGGACTTGTTGTACTTGACTGAAATGCTAAATCAATCCATGATGTAAACAAGTTAGATTGGATTTAAATCTAAATATAAGAACAAGACGTGCTGAACACCTGCTTGTTTGTGAATTCCTCTGTTCTCCAGCACAGAGAAGCTTCTCCAACATAACTCCTTGTAAACCATTCAGAGTCAGACTGGGAGACACAGAGCTTCTTGTAAATTCAAAACGATGCATTCAGGCACCATTAGAATTTCCAGGATCAAACATGTGTATTCTTTAAATATTGAAGAGACTGCAGGGAGCAGCGATCATCTGCATCTTGGCCGTACATCTCTTCTCTGCCTCGGCTGGTTGACATCCTCGGCTCTCTCCGGTCGCCGTTCGAGGCTCATTTATTGCCGCCGTACAGACGTGTAATCAGTCTTTACTGCCGGAGCAAATGTCTCCCATCGGACAGATCCCCCGCCGCCTTTCTGCTATTAAAATTAAATTGGATTTCATTTCTAAACTCCTATTAATTCAGAGAAGTCATGTCTGTTGATGGAGGGTCCAGTCCAGCAGTTGGTTTTCCTCCTCCTCCTCTCTTTCACATCCTTCTATTGCTTTCCGGCCGGCGGCGTGATCGCAGAGCTCCACGGCTCTAATAACGTTAATTAGTCAGTGAAACTCTTTGGACGGACTTTACAGTCTTCAAATAAAAGATGACAACGTCCTCTCCACTCTGTTATTCAATCATGGCTAATGAGATGGAGCCAAATGTATTTCTTTCTGTGAATGGGTTAGTTATAGGAAACGTGTGTGATTTCACCTTCCCATAATCCTTTGTGAGTTACTTTCTGCCTGGCGGCAAGGACGAACTCGGGAACCTTTGATTCAAAAAAGTAAAGAGCTTACACAGAATTTAGTTAAGTTTGTTAACTTGCCTCGCTGTTTCTTTCTGCTGCACCTTCTCAGTGTTTGATGTTTTCTGTCATATTTCTGCCTCATTAGAAGCAGATTCTAACGATGATGATTAATGAGTCCGTCGATCACTTTCTCAACAAATACTGTCATGAAATCCACGGTGATGTCTTTGGTCCCCAGAGGAGGAAACTTACTGAAGCATATTATATGGAAGCTCATTGAATTCACCAATGGGAAAAAAAACTGTCATTAAAAAATATATATAATTTCAAAAAAACATTATTCTTTTCATTACAAGATCTGTACGGATCCGTAGCAAAGTGTTTGTGTTATTGAGCAGCTGAAAGCCTCATGTATCCCCCAAAATAACATCAGTGTTCATCAGCACATCGCTAACGACGCCACTTATTTTTAGACCACAAATGAGTTTCTAGGAGTGGAAGGTCCAATGGGGATTGCTAATGGATGGAGGTGCGGAGGGTAACACATGATGATGATGATGATGATGATGATGAGGTTTGGGTTGGATGAAATTAAACAAACAGGAATGGGACGGGGCTAAAAGTACCTATACAAGGAAATTAGATGAGTATCGATTTTTGTGTCGGACCATAACTTTCGCTGACAATTACATTTTCTTTCCAGATTTTGATTGGTGTGTATCTGAAACGGAAAAAAATGCATTAATCTAAAAACTGAACCTTTGTTCTTTTTTTTATAAAGACCTTACAGGTGTCTGTCTATCATATCACATGATCTTCATCATCTGCATTCTTGACACTTGAAACAGTACAAAATACATGTTCTGGAGTTTTCCATCGTATCGCTCGACGACCCATCGTGTGTGTTTCTATTGTCTTTGATCATTTCAGTGACCGGTCAGCTGACGCCTCTCTGTCTCTGTTCCAGGGTTGGAGAAAGTCGGCCGTGACTCCACCTACGAGCAGGAAGGGAAGGTTCAGTTTGTGATGGACGCCGTGTACGCCATGGCCCACGCTCTGCACCACATGCACCGCGAGCTCTGTGCCGGATACCCGGGCCTCTGCCCCCGCATGGCCAACATCGACGGCAAGGAGCTGCTGGCCCACATCCGCGCCCTCGGCTTCAACGGTAGGACCTGTATCATTGTTCATTCACCGTGTGTCGTGTTTCTCAACTCATTGGCATTTCTTTTAATGCGACCGTTGGGCCAGAGCGCTTCTGCAACGTTGAAAATGAACACAACACACTTCATAATCCCATCGTTTCCTCCCAAATGTCAAGTTTTAAACGTCTTCAAACTTCCTTAAAGGAGACATTTTCAGGTTCATACTTCAGGTTTCTACTAGATTATATTTAATGCTTCAATGTTAAAAACATAGTTTATTTTTCTCAAACTTTCTGAATAACCATAGAAACAGACAATCTTCTCTCTGATGGTCTTATTTATTGAAAGTCATATACATCAGCATTAAATTGTTTCATAACCAGTTAAACGTTCCTCGCAGTAACTTTAAGTAAGCATTCTGAAAACTTCCCCACTTATAGGTCCAGGTGTAAAATGCATCAGGAACGTTGGCTATTTTCACAAACAAACATCTTTAGAGATAACCACCAAACTACATGTGCAGCAGCTCAGTGGCTGTTTGTGCCGGACAGCTTCAAGTGTGATCAACACCAACAGTGCTCTCAGTGAAGTCTCCCTGGATGAACGAACTTATACATCCTTAATAGAGAAGCTGTTTCAATCCCCCCAACCACACAAATATGTGATGCATCACCTAAATTGGAAAATCAGAGTTGAACTCAGAACATTTTGATGTTGGTACATTTCTTAAAGCAAGTCTGTGTAACTGGTGATGGAGCCATTTGGTTTGCTGTGAGTTTGAATCATCACCGCCTCCACAGTCGACACCTCAAACAAGTTCTCTGCGTCTCAGCACTTTTCTGACAAATATTTCTTCTTGAATTTCTTCCGGGTTTTCGTGAGCCGAGACTCGAAATTCCAAGATTGACGACGTTTTAATGTTAACCAGGAACGAGGAAGCGGTTGACTTCGGTCATGAGGTTTCTCTGATGGAACAGTGTGACGCTGAAGCACGAGAGAGAAAAAGACCAGCAATCGCAGGAGGAAGATGTGAGAGAAGACGAGAAAAAACCTTATTAGTTGTCCCGAACTTCGTCATGGAAGACTTCCCTCCTTCTGTTGTTCATTTCCTTCATTCCTCACCATCTTTCTTCCTCATCACTGCGGCCGACCTCCTTGCGGGTTGAAGGCTCTCGTCAGCAGGACGTGTGAATGCTGACGCCCTCATCAGGGAATCCTCCCGCTCGTTATTAAACACCAAATATGGTCGCCGGGTTTTTATGTCCTCCTGTTTCAGTGTTTTCCCCCCCCGATTATTCTCAGCTCAGTGGGAGCTGCTGCAGTCTGATGATTCGTTCACACAACTTTAATAATCACGAATTATCACTTACCTGCTGCAGGTCTATCAACAAGGTTTGCGGTTCGTGCAAGTTCAGTTTCTTTAGTTCCTCTCACAATATTCCATCACTCATTCCTGATCAACATTATCCTCATACAACGAGTCGTGTGATATCTTACTAGCAATTTCCTACGAAACAAGAGAACAATTTCAATTTCAGAATAATTCATAATTCATAACAAATGACAGCAAGAGACACGAAGAGAAATATCAAAAGGTAAAAGGCAAATAACCCCAAATCAAAGGAAACTACATCATGATGGATTCAGCAGCTGAGACTCAAACATCTTCAACTCTTTTCTAAAAAAGAAAGTCTTAATATGTACCTCTGAGATGTAATACAGTAAAAAGTACAATATGTACCTCTGCGATGTAGTACAGTAAAAAGTACAATATGTACCTCTGAGATGTAGTACAGTCAAAAGTATAATATCTACCTCTGAGATGTAGTACAGTAAAAAGTACAATATGTACCTCTGAGATGTAGTACAGTAAAAAGTATAATATCTACCTCTGAGATGTAGTACAGTCAAAAGTATAATATCTACCTCTGAGATGTAGTACAGTAAAAAGTACAATATGTACCTCTGCGATGTAGTACAGTAAAAAGTACAATATGTACCTCTGAGATGTAGTACAGTCAAAAGTATAATATCTACCTCTGAGATGTAGTACAGTCAAAAGTACAATATGTACCTCTGAGATGTAGTACAGTCAAAAGTATAATATCTACCTCTGAGATGTAGTACAGTAAAAAGTACAATATGTACCTCTGAGATGTAGTACAGTCAAAAGTACAATATGTACCTCTGAGATGTAGTACAGTAAAAAGTACAATATGTACCTCTGAGATGTAGTACAGTAAAAAGTACAATATGTACCTCTGAGATGTAGTACAGTCAAAAGTACAATATCTACCTCTGAGATGTAGTACAGTAAAAGTACAATATGTACCTCTGAGATCTAGTACAGTCAAAAGTACAATATTTACCTCTGAGATGTAGTACAGTCAAAAGTACAATATCTACCTCTGACATGTAGTACAGTCAAAAGTACAATATCTACCTCTGACATGTAGTACAGTAAAAAGTACAATATGTACCTCTGAGATCTAGTACAGTCAAAAGTACAATATGTACCTCTGAGATGTAGTACAGTCAAAAGTACAATATCTACCTCTGAGATGTAGTACAGTAAAAGTACAATATGTACCTCTGAGATCTAGTACAGTCAAAAGTACAATATTTACCTCTGAGATGTAGTACAGTCAAAAGTACAATATCTACCTCTGACATGTAGTACAGTCAAAAGTACAATATCTACCTCTGACATGTAGTACAGTAAAAAGTACAATATCTACCTCTGAGATGTAGTACAGTCAAAAGTACAATATTTACCTCTGAGATGTAGTACAGTTAAAAGTACAATATTTACCTCTGAGATGTAGTACAGTCAAAAGTACAATATTTACCTCTGAGATGTAGTACAGTCAAAAGTACAATATTTACCTCTGAGCTGTAGTACAGTCAAAAGTACAATATTTACCTCTGAGATGTAGTACAGTTAAAAGTACAATATTTACCTCTGAGATGTAGTACAGTTAAAAGTACAATATTTACCTCTGAGATGTAGTACAGTTAAAAGTACAATATCTACCTCTGAGATGTAGTACAGTCAAAAGTACAATATTTACCTCTGAGATGTAGTACAGTCAAAAGTACAATATGTACCTCTGAGATGTAGTACAGTAAAAAGTACAATATTTACCTCTGAGATGTAGTACAGTCAAAAGTACAATATTTACCTCCGAGATGTAGTACAGTCAAAAGTACAATATTTACCTCTGAGATGTAGTACAGTCAAAAGTACAATATTTACCTCTGAGATGTAGTACAGTCAAAAGTACAATATTTACCTCTGAGATGTAGTACAGTCAAAAGTACAATATTTACCTCTGAGATGTAGTACAGTAAAAAGTACAATATGTACCTCCGAGATGTAGTACAGTAAAAAGTACAATATTTACCTCTGAGATCTAGTACAGTCAAAAGTACAATATGTACCTCTGAGATGTAGTACAGTTAAAAGTACAATATTTACCTCTGAGATGTAGTACAGTCAAAAGTACAATATGTACCTCTGAGATGTAGTAAAGTAAAAAGTACGATATTTACCTCTGAGATGTAGTACAGTCAAAAGTACAATATGTACCTCAGAGATGTAGTAAAGTACAATATGTACCTCTGAGATGTAGTAAAGTACATTATGTACCTCAGAGATGTAGTGGAGAAGTATAAAGTAGCATAAATGGATAAACTCAAATAAAGTACCTCAGTTTATACTTATGTAAGGTACTGTTGATACTCGTTGATTAGCAGAAATTTAATCTGCAGCTATTTTGATGATCGCTGAATCTTTTTGAGACACTTTTCAAACATTTGCAGCTTCTTAAATGTGATTTTTTTCCCCACTTTTATCCGTCTTTAAAATCATTTTCAAACAATATTTTGAGGTTCTGGACTGTTGGTCGAACAAAACGCGACATTTGAAGACGTCACTGCGTGTCTGCACACATCAGTTCTGGTGAAATATTTTCCGGTAGCTTCCAGCTCCACCGTGAATTCCCGTAAATTATAATACTTGAGATTGGAGATCTTCTCCTCCTTATAGCCCCGTATGTCTCCTCCTCCTCTTCCTCCTCCCAGCCTCCTACCTGCACACGGGGGATAAATTGAAAAATTAGAATCATTTTTCTTTCCACCTGCTCAGCACAGAGAGATGCAGGACGCCGACAAAACGAAGGAAGAGGAGGAGATTGAGCCGATGTGCTGAGCTCTCAGGGATTCATCTCTCTGATGGATGTGAGGAGCTGCTGGATGTTATTTCTGCAGGAGGAGGAAGAGACACATTAAACATTGAATCCGCGGTGGGTTTCACCCACCGGCCTGAAACTGTAAATCTGTGCACAGTTAAAGTCAGCGTTGAGGCGCCGCACGCCGTGGTTTTTTAAACATTAAACAGATATTCGCCTCGTTCGGTGAATTAAAAGCAAACGGGGGCAGAGACAGGAAACCTGTCACGGAGGCGAAGATTAGTCAGTCATCTTTCAGATTAAAGCCCGGAGGAGGAATCTTATTAAGAAGGAATTCAGGACAACAAAGCACATTCAGCAAATGGTGTGTGTGTGTGTGTTCCTGTTCTTGTGTCTTTGTGAGGACCAGTGGGAACTTCGGGGTCTCTTGTCTCCCAGTTGCCTTCTGCCGGTTTTAGACACAGAACTTGCTTTAGTTGTGTGATACATCACTTTGACAGGACTAATGCGGCCTCTATGGTCAAAGTTGCATCACTGTTGCTTGGTAACACTTACAGAAGTTAATGGAAATCAATGGCTTCCAAGAATCTGCAGGTGAAATGGAAACAAAAATTAAACTGCAAACAAGTACGTGATGTGTCGTACGTGATGCAAATATAGTAACTTTAATTCTTCTGGTAAGGATGGAGGTACACCTCTTAACTGGAAGGCCTCTTTCTCTCTGAAGTCGTTTTGTGTCTTTCGGTCGTTTTGTTTCTCTTTGTAGTTGTTTCGCATCGCTCCCTCGTTGTGTCTCTTTGTGATTGTTTGGGACCTTTTCATAGTCTTTGCAAGTCTCTCTGTGCTCTCTGTAGTTCTTTAGGAGTGTTGTATTGCTGTAGTTTGTTATTGAGTCATGTTTCTCTTTAAATGACATTTTGGAGGTGAAGGCCCCTGACACTGTTGGCCCTTGGGTCTGTGCCCCCTAGGCCCGTTCACTAATCCATCCATGCCTCCAACCTATTTTCAAAATTGACATAAGTAACTGACAGTTAAGCAATATCACTCTTTATTATAGCCTACATAATTATAAACCTATATTTAACTAACTCAATGTTTTCCACTTTGCTGCTGTAATCCTGCAAATTTCCCCGTGTAGGACCATAAAAGATTATCTTATCTTAAAATTACACATTTGCTGATAACAACGGCAAATCTTACCTCCACTGGAGGATATCGGGGTTAAGTGCCTTGCTCAAGGGCACCTCAGTGGTGGTAATGAGGGAGGAGCAAGAGCTTATTGCTGAAACATCAATTTATTAAGTACATAAACCTTCCTATTATCGGTTTCTTTGAGGAATTACTACTCCAGAAGGTGCCAAGAGTTCTCATCTTCACTCTGGGTACCAAAGATCGCCCCCCCCCCCCCCCACACACACACACACACACACACACACACACACACGTGTCACGCTGCTGTTGGGGCTTTATCCTGCATGAATCTGTGAACAGCATGCTCGGTTGAACCTTCACATACATCAAGCGTTGACATAAATCAAACTGGAGCTGCTTCTCCGTCTTTTTTATGCTTCACTTCTCTGAACGCGGGGGCAGCGGGGTTACCCATAATTCCCATAATTCCATGTATGAAATGCAGCGAAATCCAGGACGAAGCGACGGCGGGCCCGGGGGCTGATCGCCAACTCACCCATGCTTTCCTCGCCCGTGTGCTTATTTTTAGAGGAGCGTCGGGAGGCCAATCGAGACACTTGTGCTAATGTTAGCGCTCGCTGCGCTAAAGCCGGCCCCCATTGTAATGTCCTGGTTGAACAGATCGGCAGAGCGAGGCATTGGGGGGGGATGTCGGAGAGGTTCCCCCCTGATTCATTTGGACAGCAGATGCTTACTAAGAGGCGATAAAAGCTTGTTGTTGCCGTCTTTAACAGGGATGCAGCGTGACTGACCCTGTGGAGCTGCAGGAGGAGAAACCCTTTACAGTCGGATCAGTGGTGGGGGGGGGGGGGGGGGGGCAGATACTGTAGGTGAGTGAAGTGATTATGTGAAGAGCTCATCTCCCGCTAGCACTTCACTTCAAATATGCAGCTTCTTCACAAACTGCTGAACAAAGCAGGAAGAGCAAACAAGCAGAAAGAGCTCAGCGGCTTTGTTTCTGCACCTCGAGATGAAAGGAGCAGTTCTCCCTCTCCTTTCCTTTCTGTTCTAGATGAAATATCTTGCTTCCTAAAGACTGTTGCTCGGAGTTCACAGGTTTATTTCAGTGTTCTCTATATTCAGTGTGGTTCGGTTTCTCAGCCTTCATTAAACCATTATGAGGTCAACTGTTGTACAGCCTGAGCTATTATGTCCAGGGCTGTTATCGTGAAAGGTGAGAATGCAAGCAGTGGATGTGATGCCGTCCGGTTCAGACTACGGAGCCTCAGTGTTGCTCTACATCTATAGATTCGAATATGTCCGTTCAACAAAACATGATTGGTTGATATCCAACCTCAGGAAGATCGACCTCGTTCCAAAAAGAAACGACTTTGCTGTTTCACTGCGTACAATTTTACTCATCAAACGTGCGGATTAATCGTACAAAAAAAGTTCTTTAAGCTTAGCTTCATTTTGTTTATCTATCTATATATATATATATATATATATATATATGAAGATATATATATATATATATATATCTTCATATATATATATATATATATATATATATATATATCTTCATATATATATCTTCATATATATATATATATATATATATATATATATATATATATATATATGCAAATCATTACATGAAGTCGTTCATCTTTCATGACTTTTAGTGACTTCTAACGACTTCTACAGAACCTCCTCCAGGTTACCGTCTGTTTGCAAGAGCTTTCAGTTCTCTGTGTGTTTTCTTGAGGAGGGTTCATTTCATCGCTCTTTCTGAAAAGCTGAAACATGATTTCAGGTTATTAGTTATCACAAAATCAGCAGCCACCTACTGTGTTGTGACATGATTAGAATTCTGCCATGGCAACAACTTGGTAAAGAGCAGATATTTCTTCAGATTTCTGAGCTCGAATGAATAAAAATCTTTCTTTTATTCATGTGAGAGATCAAGACATCTGAAGGGAATATGTTGAATCAAAAATGATCAAAACTTTAGTGGGGCTGAAATCCAACAAAACAGCTGAATGAGGAGTGAAGGAACCTGAATAAGCTGAGGATGCAGAGCGAGAGCGTATTATCACACGGATGAATGGACGAGCTGCAGCTCTGACCGCCCACGCCGCCCGCCAAGGTCTCCCAGGAAACAATCGATACCGAAAGGACCGGTTCAATAAAGCTCTGAGGCTCTCGCTCCGCTGTGTTTCTGGGCGACACACACTTATAGGTGGATTAATGGAGCGCCACGTCTCTTTCTGCACTGACTTGATGACAGACTGCAGCTGTGACAAAGCATGTATCGACAGTCTGGCAAGTAAAGTTCACAGCCGTCAGAACTTCCCTCAATACCTTGAAGGAGTAGTTGTGGTTTAAATCTCAAGGGATGGTCGAAAAACAAGTATTTGTCTGTAACAGAGGATGACATTTCTTTTAAGTTCTTGGTGATCTTCGAACATACCTATCGGCTGTCTCTATCCAGGCTGTTCTCAAACACTGTTTTACCATAAACCGTATATAAGAAGTGGACGTGGTCATCGTGACATTATCCATGGTTTGTGGACTGACGTTTTGAAGCCTGAAATTCGGTGTTTGGCTGTTGTCTTGGATTACGGGCACCATCTTGGCTTTTTGCAACCAGTGAACAGAAGTGACCATATTTGGACTGAGGAGGATGGAGGTCTCTGGTAGAGACCTGTCAATCACTGTGTAGCCCCGCCCTAAAGCATCCCCTGCTTTATGGTCTGTTTGACTCTAAATGGACCATAATGTACTAAATGAACATCATGCTGTATTGAAGAAGACTTGAAACTAGAGATTGAGACCATAAACTCATGTTTACAATGTTTACTGAGGTAATAAATCAAGAGAGAGGTAGAGTCATTTTCTCATAGACTTCTATACAACCAGAGGAGTCGCCCCCTGGTGGACACTAGAGAGAATGCAGCTTCAAGACACTTCAGCATTGGTTCACTTTACAGAACAGTAGATTGCCGCCTGGTTAGTAGCTATATTTACAAAAACGTTATCTATATCCCACAAAATCAATTCGTATGAAATCTACGTAATGGTAAACCAGGAAGTATAAAGAGCGGCAAACTCCGCTTAAGAAGGAGGTCGAGGTGAACCGGTGGGTCTAAAAACACCGGCCTTTCAACCAAGTCACTTTGACCTCACAAAACATGTTTTTCAACATAACTCAAGAATTAAAAAGCCAAATATGACAATTTCACAGAAATAACTAATAAGATAAAATGATGAAGTGATGACATTTTGGACAGACATTAATGTAAACTGTAGTACAACCAGCTTAAATTCTAGTTTATTCTCCACAACAGACTGTTTGTGTCTCAAAGCTGAACCATGTGTCACCGCAGAGTTATCATGATTACCGCGTGTGGAAATGATGTCGAGCGAGGACGTTCATTTTGCATCAACACAGATTCTCTGGAGTGAAATGAAGGGAAGTGAAGTGGGGGGAATAGAGAGGACGAGGTGGTGTTGAGGATGGATGGTGGGGGGGGGGAGTTCACCATACTGAGGCGAGTTTTGGTGACTCATCGCCACGCTTACGTGATTTGTGATGCTTTCATTCGTGTTAAAGAACTAAATCAGGGCAGGAAAGAATCAAACCGGCGCCCACTCACGTCATTATAAATCTGTTTCCTTTTAGTTGTTGTTGTTCGGCTCTTTAGCTTCAATCTGCTTCTCTTCCTCTCGGCTTCAACGACTCCAAAACTAATCCGCTTCCAGTTCGAGACTCTGCCGTCCCCGGTGTTGAATCCGCCCCGCAGGGAGGAGCGCAGCACTACTGTACGAGAGCAACACAATGCCGTGAAACAACAGCAGCTGGAAGAAAAATTCAAAAACGAGGCTGAATCTGAAAACAAAACATCAAGTTTAGGAGGATTAAGTGAACATCTGTGTTCTTTGCAACATGAAACAAGTGAAAACACTCCTGAATGAAGAAACGGACGATAAACAGATCAGATATTGTGTTTCAAACCATCTCCTTAACCCTGAGACCTGCAGGACCCGTCTTTAAAATGTTGCAGCAGACTCGGTCTTCAAGCTAAAGTGAAAGTTCCCACGAGTCTCCTTTTTACACACATGCCCACTTTATGCTAATCCCATGCAGTTTGTTTTGCATGCTGTTATTTTTGCCTCTTCTTAAAATGGTATATTTAAATATGTCTGCATACTCGGGTCCCTGAACGGTCTTGGAGTTGCATAACGTGGGCATGAATGGAAAGCTGAGACTCTCGTGGATCCAATGAGTCCATTTGTATTCATGTGTGTAGTCCCCATCTTTGCCATTTCTCATAGTGAGACCATTTTTAAAAATGTGGCGTCGCTGTATAAAATGACCTGTTGTAACCTCTAGGATAACACAGCCTCATGACACTTTGTGTGGCTTCTCTAAGAATATTGAAAATAAAAGGGGTTTCTGGACAGTTTCCGGAACAGAGGTGCTCGCCATCCATTTGGCGAAAAATGCAATTCTTGCAGAAATCTCAAAATGTCAAAAGTTTTTAGAGCCTGGGTTTTCTATAGTCTTCCCCAAGCTGCTTGTGTCTTTTTGTGGTCATTTCTAGGGATTGTCTATACATTTTCGTTAATTCTCTCGTGGTCAAAAATGGTTAAATTTAGCACCATATCTGTGATACAAATGACATCGACCCATAAATAGCTGCAACAGCTTATGAGACGTAACAGAGCATGGAAAGACCATCGTATACATCCATCACGATGTTCTGGGCCCGAATTAATTCATCATTATTTCTGATTCATGACTTGAACGACTCGACATGTTGCTGAGCTGCATCTCAATCTTCTCTATCAGTCACAATCTCTAATCTGCAGGTTCCCTGTCCCCCTCTAAAAATGAATAAGGGCTTAACAATCATCTCAAGTGCTTCTACTGTATTACGCTTTTCTTATTTCGCTTTTTTGAGCTCTTGCGAAGACGAAGAAATGTATTCAAGAAAAATGTAGCAGATCCATTCAGTATCAACACTGTGACTTGCAACAATTAGTTTTGTCAGCATGCCCATAGAAATGAATCCCTCATCCCTCAATTACAATTAGCAGGGTTTACATTTTGGATAAAGACTTAATTATTATAGCAATAAATGTTCTGAGCACTTAAATGTGTCTTCAAAAGTTATTTAAACAGTTTGGTTCAGGTTAGTTACAGGTTTCTGCACGTCTCTGCAGCTTCAATTTGAATCTGATTTAACACGAAAACAGGTTTTTGCAAAAATCTGTTTTTGTATGTCTTTGTTTTTTCTAAAACTTGTCAAAAAAAAATCAGATTCTCATCTAGATTTGCATGAAACGTAAATGTTAGACTGTCAGTCTCACTGAGGCTCATTATTTAAAAAAAAAAAACAAACATCTGAATTAATTTATTTCTGTTATGAATAATACAAAATGGATGCTACGTTGATGCTCCTGTGCTATTTCTACGTATAAATAAAATAATATTCAGACATTTTAAGCAGAATTGGACCCGTTCTGTGCAAATGGCAAAAACAGTCCAATTCACAAAGATCAGCGCTAATTGCCGGATGCAGTTGCAGTGAAACTATAAGCGTATTCTGAGAGTTGGTGTAACTGCAGCACATTTGTAAAGGCTGTCGTTTATTTTGGGACGCAGCGTCAGGACGCGATGACAGCTGTGCCATGAAAAATAAATGAATTCGGCTCCTCTACGCGTCATTTTTGAAAATACATGAGAAAATAAATAAGATTGATCGAATCAATGAATTTATGCTGCTGTGCTTCTCCTTAAGGGAAGAAACACTTATCGTAAATAAGAGAATGTAATTGATATTGTCCGTATTGATGTATTTCTTTCCCCCAACAGAAGAGGAGTGTATGGCCTCGAGCACATTCATACTTTGCCACATGGATAATAGCAATTAGATGCAACCAAAGTGTGAACTCCATTCAGCTGCAAACCTTTGTGGCTGTTTTTGGGCTACAATTACATGTGCATGATTTTATTTTGTAAATCGGACCTTGAGACGCGGTTGACAGAAGTTTTTCAATGATCCGCAATTCAGGGTGCCATCATTTCTTCGTGGATTTGCCCCGAAGTAGTTTAAAAACCCATGCATGTATCAATCAAAATCTGTTTGTTATCTCTTGTAGACTCATGAATTAAACTAAATAAAAGCGTAATGCATCATTAAAGGCAATGAAGACGTGACAAATCACTTTACAGGATAATATAATTGTATAAAAGCTCATAATATTATTATTGTACACAGTATGTGGCAGTTTTTACATCACTGCTCAGGAGAAATTACAATGGAAAGCAGAACATTTGAGTCGGTCTGAAGGTTCAGATGATTAAAATAAAAATAATCTGCAGGCGTAGTGTGAACAGCGTTAGACAACATGAGATTTTAACTTGGCAGGAAGGATTTAGACAATATTGCAACAAGACGTTTGTGTGGTTGCTCTGGTGACGAGCTGGCGAGGAAATTGTGATAAGATGACTCAAACCTGCAGAGAAAATAACAGCTGACTGCTTTAAGAGACAAAACAGACAGACAAAACAGACGGCAACAAAACCAATAAGAGTTGTTCAAAACCACACCGGCCTCATCTCTTCGAGTCCTGAACTGAAGGCAGTCACTGTGGTCAGTTTGGTTTCATGTTACAAGAACAGATTCAATCGTGATGAGAAAAATCAAGCAAGGGGGAATTTATCTTACATGGCAAAGCAGGTTGGTTGGTAGTTCCATTCTCCACCTGTCCTCATGTTTAATTTTCCTGGAGCAAGATACAAAACCCCAAATTTATCCAGATGAATGATATGGTAGAAAGAAGATTGAAGACACCAAATGGCTGAATGAATGTAAAATTGTTCAAAAACTTCCTGCTTAATAATCTACTTCAGAATGTCCAAACAATCGCCACACATTGGCACATTTCATCCCCAACCTCCATTGGTGAGGATAACTGTTTGTCTTGCATCTCATTTTCTTGGAGCACTTTGAGTGACATGACCAGGAGCCAATCAGTAAGCTGAGATTCAGACAAATGACCCAAAGTTACATTTGTCAACGAGTGATCTAAGATTAATGTAAGAGCAGCAGACGAGCAGTCTAGCATCAAGAAACGAATGCTCACAAGCTTGATCACATGATTAGAACACAATTGTGTAAAATGACTGTCCCAGCGAACAGACACCTAAATAAACTACGTCTGAGCCAGGAATCTGTTCTTGTCTTTGTGTTTTTGGCAGGAAGTGCAGGGACTCCCGTCACCTTCAACGAGAATGGCGACGCCCCCGGACGCTACGACATCTTCCAGTATCAGATCAACAACAGGTCGACGGCAGAGTACAAGGCCATCGGACACTGGACCAATCAGCTGCATCTCGATGTAAGGACCAATCAGCTCAATCTGCCATCGCTAAAGTCATGATGGTGATCATTTTAATAACCTTGCACGGCAGCTGGATTCTAGTGAAATCCATCTTGTCAAGTAATGCGGCCAAACCACTCTGTCCCAACCGCAGCGGGCCAATCAACGACGCTGGCATAGATCCTGCTACAGCATCAGATATATCAGAACCGGGGAGTATTAAAGACTCTTCTTGATGGAAAAGGTCTTTTTGATCTTCTCCTGACTGACTTTGTTAGAATTTGATTGACAGATGGTTCATCCAATCACCTGCAAAGTATTAATTGAAAGAGCCTGCCCTTTTTCCAAAACACTTTCCAATGATGGCTTCTCAGATGGTTCTGTGTAACGAACCATCTGAGACGTAAGGTTTGATTTCAACAGCCCAATAATGTAGATGGTGATAATGCCAATTCTATGCAAAATGAAAATGGTAAATAGTAAATGGATTACTTATAAAGCGCCTTTCTAATCTACCGACCACTCAAAGCGCTTTAACACCACATGTCATTCACCCATTCACATCCATTCATGCATGGACGGCAGCGGCTACCATGCAAGGTGCCAGCTTGACCATCAGGACTAACTAACCATTCACACCGTAGGTACCGCCTTTGGGAGCAATTTGGGGTTTAGTGTCTTGCACAAGGACACATCGACAGGGACTGAAGGAGCCGGGGATTGAACTGCCAACCAAAGTGTTTATAAAACGGACCTGTTGTTGTGAATATCTGATGAAATCTTTATTGCTCTTTACAGACGAAAGAAATGTTTCCAACTCTTCCAACTTTGTTAACTTATCCTATTAATTAGATAACCTAAAGATGCTTGTTACAAAACATGATACGTTTTCTCTGGATGTTGGAAACAGCAGTTCGACAAAACAGTCTGAACTCAAGCTTGATAACAAGCTACGAAGCGGCTTCGATGTGATTAAATGATAACCCTGATGTTGCTGAGCTTGTCTGGTCAGCTTATCTGTTCGATGAGAGATGTTGACTAGCCTGGTTCCTCCTCCCTCCTCCTTCAGATGGAGACCCTGCAGTGGACCACCGGCGACTCCTCGCTGCCGGCCTCGGTGTGCAGCCTGCCCTGCCGGACCGGCGAGAGGAAGAAGGTGGTGAAGGGCGTCCCGTGCTGCTGGCACTGCGAGCGCTGCGAGGGATACCACATCCAGGCCAGCGAGTTCACCTGCGAGCTCTGCCCCTACGAGAAGAGACCCGACCAGAACCGCACCAGCTGCCAGGCCATCCCCATCATCAAGCTGGAGTGGCACTCGCCGTGGGCGCTGTTGCCCGTCTTCATCTCCGTCCTGGGAATCATCGCCACCACCTTTGTCATTGTCACCTTCGTGCGCTACAACGACACCCCCATCGTTCGTGCCTCAGGGCGGGAAATGAGCTACGTGCTGCTGACGGGCATCTTCCTGTGTTACGTCATCACCTTCCCCATGATCGCAGCACCCGACGTGGTCGTCTGCTCCTTCCGCCGAATATTCCTGGGCCTCGGCATGTGCTTCAGCTACGCCGCGCTGCTCACCAAGACCAACCGCATCCACCGCATCTTCGAGCAGGGAAAGACTGCGGTGACGGCGCCGCGCTTCATCTCACCAGCCTCCCAGCTGGTCATCACCTTCTCGCTGATCTCGGTCCAGCTGCTGGGCGTCCTCGTGTGGTTCGCCGCCGACCCGCCGCACACCTTCGTGGACTACGGCGAGCAGCGCACGCAGGATCCCGGGAACGCTCGCGGCGTGCTCAAGTGTGACATCTCCGACCTGTCGCTCATCTGCTCGCTGGGCTACAGCATCCTCTTGATGGTCACATGCACTGTTTATGCCATCAAGACACGTGGCGTGCCAGAGACCTTCAACGAGGCCAAACCCATTGGATTTACTATGTACACGACCTGCATCATCTGGCTCGCCTTCATCCCCATCTTCTTCGGTACGGCGCAGTCGGCGGAGCGGGTGAGTGTGCCTCTCAGATACATGATGTACACGTCATGTTTCATGTAATGTTCAGCCCTCCAGCATCTACATGTCCTCACTCACATACGGTTTTCTGTCTGACACAGGTGACAGCATATTGAGATCTTGTAGTTTGTACTTTTTATTTTTTCGGGGAATTTTTGTGAAAACTTCAATTCCCAAATCCCAAAGTGTTTTTCAAATATTACACAACGAGCGATTAATCCTGATCTGCAGAAATAACAGAAAAGGCTGGGGCATTACAGTTACTGATTGGGCGAAAGGCTTCTAACTCTTTTTTGTGAGATTTTTTGAGAGTCCCAGAGTCTTATTTCAGATAGAAAAAGACAAAAGCAGCTTCTTTTTGTCTCCTGGGGACCGTTGATTTTGAAGTGTTTCAGAGTTATTCAGCTCTAGCTAGCGAGAACATTAACATTAGTTTCATGAGTTGGTCCTAAACTTTAGCTGACTCATTTTAAGACTATACCACTTTAAAAATGTCTTAAACATGCACTTGATGGCTACTATATCACGGTAACAGACTGGAAGCTAAGGTATTAAGGTCTTTAAAAGTAAGCACCCTGATCTTATGTAGAAGACACAAGAAAGAAATGAAGATTGTTCTTGTATTGCAGGGTAGAGATAGTTAATAGGTTTCCAGACAAATGTAATGCACATTTTAACCTAAATTTGGTCCATTTAGAGCCAAACAGACCATAAAGCAGGGGATGCTTTAGGGCAGGGCTTACTGTGATTGACAGGTCTCTACCACGGTGTTGTCCGGTCTCGGAGTTGTCAGTGTTTACATCTTAGAACTTAAACCCTTTAAAGTGTTTTCAGTTCCTGAAAGTTAATGGTCACATTGTTAGTTGCAAACGAGATGGTGATGACATAAACCAAGATGGCGATGGCCAAAATGCTAAACTCGAGGCTTTGAAAAGGTCCACAAACCAATGGGTGACGTCACAGTGACTACGTCTACTTCTCACATACAGTCCATGTGCATGACCTCAGTGCCCATTTCAAATAGTACGCTTTAGGGCGGGGCTACCTTGTGATTGACAGGTCGCTGCCGCTACCAGAAGCGTATCCGGCGTCACTACGTCACTCCTCCGCATTCCAAATATGGTAACTAACGTCAATAAATATTTTATACTACTCATGTTTGAGCATTTAGGCGGTTGCTAAGAAGTGGCGAAATGAGCTTACTAATCACGCGGACTCGCCCGCTCTTCCAGCCTCGTGTATAAATGCGATGGAAAATTCCAACTTGCTTTTTGTCGAGGGAACCAGTTACTTTTGGGTTGGCCGACCAAAATGACTTCATCCCTGCAGCGCTTAAAAAGACGGGACCGAGCAAAGAGGCTAAATATTATCTGCTAATCATAAACTCTCTCTCTGCGCATGTTAAATAAAGAGGTTTATCTGTTACCAGCCACAGCACTGTCTTCACAAACCAGTTAATGCTCCGTTCTGACTGACTGATTGATCGTTGATTAGTTCCTGATCACCACAGGCCCAGTCCAGTCTGCTCTGCAGCCTCAGCGCACAAAACTAATTAGAGCAAAATTAAATTTAGCACATTCAGACGACTGTTTTTTTGGGTTGAGTTCTTTGAGTTGAGTGTGCTGTAAGCGAGATGCCAGATGGAGGATTTTGCTCATTATCGTGTCTGTGGGGAGATCAGGAGGACAGGTGGAGCGATTCACTGTCATTTCCTCTAAACCGAGTTTATCAGTCTTTTTTCTCGCTGCTACAGTTCAGTTACTAATGATTTGTTGGTGTAGACGTACACCAGGACACAAGCGACCCTAATCACATCTGATTTCCAATCAGTGAAAGCAACATGGCACTTTGAAGCTCACCTGAAGTGTTCTGGACGGGTCTTCAAAAGTCTACCCAAAGTTACCAAAGTCATCCCTTGAAAATCCTGTCAAAGTGATAAATGAACAACTAACTGTTGAAATGTAAAAGCCAGAGGCCGCCTGCAGGTCAGTCGGTTGGGCGGTCCACCTTTTGTTTTCAACACTTATTCAATAGATTGCCATGAAATTGAAAGACGTGTGTGGAGCTCAGAGGAAGACTTGTTCTCACTGCGCTGATCTCCTGACTTCTCCTTTATACACGGTACATTATTTCCCGGACTTTCACGAGATTGAACTGTTTCACAATTCATTTACACTATTATCACTTCACAGGCTTCAACTGTGATGATTCACAATACTGTACTGATTGCATTGTGAATCATTGCAGGGACACAAAGGCTTTGTATGCTATAGTGCCATCTCCACAACTTACTTTGCATTGAGCAACCTGCTGAACGAACACAAATGACCCTCATTAGAGATGAAGGAAAGCGAGATCTGACCCCACACACCTTCTTTTAACAATGGCCAACCCACATCCTGTCAACGTGTGACTGCAGCCGCATACTTTGGTCCCATGAGACCCCTGAGCTGATAAAAAAAAGGGGGGAGGCAGCAGGTGTGCGTTGAAAGCCCCAAAAAGCTAGTAAGGGGACTTTGAGATTGAACTTTCGGTTGTTTTGTCACACAGTCTTAAGAACAACTGAGTAACTGCAGTGTCCAGGTTCCTGCTGATACCCTGAGCTAAGAACTCGGTTCCAGTTCTACCTTTGGTTATTTTTACCCATAGAAATGGCTGATGCAGCAGATTCAGACTGAATGTTCAGACATGAAGATTACATCACCGTCCCCCGAACAGAGATGAGGAGTCACATCAAGCAGCCTGAGCTCCAGAGTGCAGAGAAGTCTGCAGACAGAATCCTCTTCTTCTGCAGGAAATCTCAGTGTTCTTACTGAAACGCTGCAGCCAAATTAAACTTTCTCTTTCTGCAATCACT
The DNA here is from genome assembly GCA_024529925.1 of Ophthalmolycus amberensis. NCBI lineage: Eukaryota > Metazoa > Chordata > Actinopteri > Perciformes > Zoarcidae > Ophthalmolycus > Ophthalmolycus amberensis. Next base: position 728,911 of record JAFEUB010001001.1, on the reverse strand, counting down.
GGAGAGACAGACTGTTTGAAATGAACACAACACCTCAGGCCTTCTTATTCATTATTCAATGAGTTGTGTCTGCTGTTTGGGCTCTTTATCAACCTGCTGCAGCAGCTCAAAGCGTCCCGTCTGCTGGAGACGCATGAATAATGTGACGGCTTTCATATAATCACAACCGGTAAATCGATATAACAGCTGCACGTCTGGTAAACATTTCAAGTTGAAATCCAAGTCTGCTTCCATTTACGTCTGAGTTGATTTATTTGGTGAAATTAAGCAGAAACTATTATTTTGTTTAGATACGAGATGATTTTAAAATGTCTTGATTGCTGAAGAGGAACATATCAGAAACTTTAATTTTTGCTTGAAGAGCTTAAAAACAGGAGAAATAGAACTGCTGAAGGTTCAGTGGTTGCTGACTTCCTAAAAGATTTTCATTTGAAGTGTAATGAGCAAAGAGTCTGTTTGAGTGTAATCGCTGAATGAAGTTGATCTTTTAGATTAATGACTATGAGCCTCATGAGTTTACACTCAGTTGAAGTTTGAAGTGCTGAAAGTCTTGAATGAAGTGTAAGAGCTGAAGGCGGTTGGAATACATTGTGTGAATCACAGCTGATCTGATTGTAGTTCTGAAGACAACAAGTGCAGAGTTTCCTTTACTTTGCTTACTTTAGTTGAATATCTCTCCCTTCCTACAACTTACATCCACCCCGCATTACTTCATTTTGGTATGCACCTTCTGAACACTTCTCCGTTTGAATAGATCCTGTTTGATTTAATCAAATCTCTGGCGTGGACTCTCTCCCAACAGTTAGTCAAAGAAGCTGAAGTGGCTGAGAGGAGTTTCATTTCAGGCGAAAAGACGATGAAATGTTGATTCCAGTGTGAGCGGTGAGTGAAGGTGCTCAAAGGACTAAAGAAAACTAAAAGCAGGAGAGTTGTTGATGAAGTGCAGGGAGGAGTTTCAGGTTCGATCATCGCGTAGTGAAGTTAAAGTGGAGGAACGTAAACAAGGACCTGAAATCATCAGAACTGATTACCTACAGGGACTGAAGTCAATTCGACAGGATCAAGAAAATAGCACACTTAGTCAATGTGATTGCTCTAAAGATTTCAGTGCAACATATTGAAATTGCTCTGAAGAATTGTCCCTGTTTATGTGTTATAACTGGTTTTTAAATTGCATATTAACTGGTGTGTTTGTGTTATATTGCTGTAACAATGTTGATGCTGCCCTTTGGCCGCGTCGCTGGTGAAAGAGTTGACGTTTAAATCTTAATGAGACTTAAAAACCCGGTTAAATAAAGGATGAGCTCCGATATGAATTCATAGTGTAACGGAATAGCTGAAAGAAGGTGTGACTGGAAGTAAACAGCTGAAGGAAGTTGAAGTGTCAGAACTGAAGGCAGTTGGAGTAAATTGTGTACAAACATGTGCTCGTACTGCGGTTCAGAAAACAATACGTTCAACAGCGGCTTTTTGTAATTGTTTTTAAGGAAAGTGAAGCGTTTTGGGCGCTGCTTTTGCGTTCCTATGAAGAAGGTGCAGCAAAACTGCTAAAAACCCTTCTGTCTCATTGGGTAAGAAACAGAAAGTGTGTTCCATCAGTCATGAAACAGACTGCATTCAGGCTGTAACTACTCAGGAGGTCAGAGGTCAGAGTGTTCATTCAGTGAGGGATCAGCGCCGTTGATCGACTCTCCAGTTTGGCCTTTTCAGTGGCTGTAACTGTGAAGGTCGGAGCTGCTCAGAGTCTCAGGTTCAGTTCATCATCTTCAAAGAACATCTGCAGCTGCTGCACTCAAACCAAAAGAGTAAAGAAAGAACACAGAAATGAATCACGCGGCAGTGTTTCGCTTTTATTTTGTAGATCAAGTGTTAACACAAGGTGGTAAATGGGCCGTAGTCGTTTCTAAAGTGGTGGAGGAAGTACTCAAATGTTTTACTGAAGTAAAAGTACTAATACCACACTAAAAAAACATAAATCTACTCAATGCAGAATTTTGACATTTTTATGAGAATCATTTATTACACATTTGAGGAGGTGGAACAAAATATCTTCGTCACTACAGACGATTATCAACATATTTGCTCATTCATTTTCTCTGGAGGCCAGCTAACCGGCCAGTGGAGTTCTTGAGGGACTACAATTTAAACGCAAATATTGTTATTTTCACTCGACTACATTTATCTGACAGCTGGACTCTCTGGTTAGTTTGCAGATAAAGATTTGACTTAATGTTTTTTTTTGCTCCAAAATAATGCAATACCCTATGAAGAGCTATAAGAGACGCAGGTTAACATTTGACATCTTAACAACTATTTATTTAATTTGGCTGATGATTAACGTGTTTGTTTGTCTGTTTTCCTTTGCTGTCATCTGTTGAATTTTCATTTTTAATATTGTAAAGCACTTTGAGCTTCATCTCTTGTATAAAAAAGTTAAGTTGTTATTATTCTATTAATATTGTTTTATTATTATTATTCCACATTGTTGCCTAAAACCTTACTTAAGAAGTTTATTTTGAAAGGCTGTATGCATATAATGAGCGGAAAATGACAAACGTTGCCGGCTTTCGTAGGAAAACTCGCACAAAATGAGGAGTCATTTGAACATAACATTCGTTGCACTGCGACGGATGCGTCTGCAGCCTTTTCCATGATGTGTTTTGTGGTGAGGCGTCTGTTAATATATATGTAAGCGTCCTACTACTGCTGTAAACCTCTGTCATGTCGAGTGGTGACTTATTAAATGTCTCCTTTAAAACGTCTTATTAATACTCTCTCTGAAACAGAGCATGTATTGATCGCCCGCCGCAGATCCTCATTTGTACTTGAAGTTTTCAGGCGCTTGTACTTGCGTGACCGTGGGGCCTTCCGGGTTGATGAAGACGACGGCAGAGGGTTTCTGTTGTCCTGTGCGGTGTAATTACCTCATCACGCACTCGTCTGTCGCCCTTTGTCAGACTCTCACCACATTATTTATCAAGCTGACTGTCTGTTTGTGGAGTGAGAAGTTCAGTGCAGTCAGATGTTCACTGTGTGATCTGAGATTACCAGAGCACACAAATTACTCGACAACACGCTGCATGCTGACGTGGTTTTATTGTGTCTTTTTTAACGTGACGGTTAAATACACAATTTGTCTCTGACCATGAAATAGAGGTCTGCACATTTTGGATCTCATCCAAAGCTGGGCTGTGGAAAACTAAAAGTGGAGGTGCATCACATTTGGCCAACAAAATGTGGCGGCGAGAGATAGGAACGCAGTAACAGAATATTGATGCGTATTTCATCAGTGCTGCCTCGTTCCATTGGCGTTGGAATTTCAAGGAATTTCATTGGAATGTGTGACGTCCCGACAACTACACCCACTTCTTCTGATATACAGTCTTTGCTTGTGATAGACAGACTTAATTTGCATGAAGTTGAGGTTGAGTCATGATTATGCAAATTCAGGTACAGCTAATGGTCAGTCAACGCGCAGCCAGATATACGCATAAGATCTTCACATACGTGAACGGATCGGTGCTACTCTGCTGCTGCTCTCATTATAAGCATCATTCCTGTCATATTGATTGACTGTGTTGTAATTGTATTATGTGGTTCAGGTTGTGCACATGACTTCTATTGGTACTTCTTGGGGGGAGGATGCGAGGGTCCTGGGTCAGAGGATGTCGTCTGCTGAACAGATTGTGAATGCCTCTGAGGCAGATTTGTGTTATTGGGCTTTTCCATCAGAAATGAATTGAATAAACTAAAGTAGATCTGTAAAGAAAGCCAGGCCCCTTCTGAAATACACCCAGTTATAATTAGACTGCATCGCAAACGTGGTGGACCTGAAACTGATCAGCTGCTCTTTTAAGGTCAGCCTGTGGATCTGGAGCAGGAGGCTCACTGGCTGACATTCACAGTAGCAGCAGCATGTCGGCTGTGTGCCGGCCACAGCTGGGACCGACATGGAGAAGCCACAGAATCACTAATAAGCACTTCAGAGCGGGCTGGGTTCCTGAACGCAGCCCTGGCTGCCCGGGGAGGCGTTTGCATGCACGGGGAAGGTAGACGGAGAGGAGTCGGCGTCCGCTGGGAGAGACCTGCGCTGCCTCCATACATAATGAACCAGGCTTTGATACTCAGCCGGAGGATCCCAGAGATGATTAGCATGCAGCTTCCACCCACATGGGCTCCTCCCGGGAACCCGGCTCCTCTGACCTCAGCTGATGAGCTACTTTATCATATCAATATGCTAATGCTGCTATTATTACTGTTATTATCAGCATCAGCTACTTCACGATGCCAGAACAAAAATCAGTTTGACGTCCTGGATTCATCCTTCACACTCACATTGTAAACCTTCTGTTGGCTTATTTCTGAAATCACTTTTTCGGTTTTTTCAAAAATCTGATATTTCTTCAAGGAGTGCAGTTTGTGACAGTGTGGGCTCCATGGTGCCGTAGCTCTGACAGCGGGGGGCGGGGCTTAGCGAAATGATGACGAACGAAACAAGCCAAAAAAACCCATTTCCTTCAAAGTAACAAACACGCGGCTGTGAGGACTGTTTACCTCCACCGGTCTCGACCCTGGACAGCAGTCCACCCTGACACCCGACTACGTGATAACCTGCTGTTGATGCCTCACTAATGTATTCTGCTTCTCCTACAAAAAAAACACAACCAATGTGTTGGCAGCGATTAGCTTTGCTCCGCTGCTTATCTTCCTCATGAGCCTCAGACTTGTGGAGAGAAAGTCAATACCAACCACAGTGTTATTACCCGCCATCCATTGCTGTCGTTTAAGGGTTTTTTGTTGTGTGTGTGTGTGAGGGGAAAGATCGCTCCGGGCCAAATGAAGGAAAGCTGTTACTAGTTTACAGCACAGAGAGAGAGATATGAATCCTAATGTCCCCAAAACTCAACCTTCTGCAGTCTAATATTTAGCAGGAAACATAAATCAAACAGTCTCTCTGGGACAAACACTACCAGGGTTGTGAGTCGAATTCCTACTGTGGCCAACGAAGAGTTGCTGTATTCAACCATCTTCTCATCATCATCAACATCAACATCATAGCTTTGAAGAATCAATCATTTGAACTCGATTACAGTTGTTGTTTTTTTACATCAAAGTAAAGTTTTAAAATACATTTATTCACTTTTATTTGGGCTAGGCAACTTTTTAAATATGAAGTGCCATTTTTAAATTGACTCGTCAATCATTGTGTCATAACATTACGGTTAACATGAAGTTTAATTATGACATCACAACAAAATGTGCATCTACGGATCTGTAGTTTCATTATAGGCAGCGTGCACTGCAACATTGAAAAAGTATCTTTAGAAAGAGTCTCTTGCACTTATCACTGGTGTGTTGCATGTCCTTGTTTTACATTAATATATATATACAGTCTATGGGCGGAACAACTGGAGTAAATGTGGAAAACGAAATGCTGTCACAAATGTCTCTGTGACAGCGGCACCGACAATAACACCACAAAGGAAAGTTCCCACTTTAACACAACATGCTTGAGCGTGGGGAGCCAATGAAGCATCGGGGTGTTATTGTGAGACAAAAAAACATTCTGCACTCAGTGATTTTCTTAAATATCTGAAACACATTTGAATGGAGAGATTTGTGATAAATACAGTGCTTTGTTTTCCAACACGTCCATTTCTTTTTTTCTCTAAATAAACCTGATGAAAGTCACTTTTGCACTTTAAGCTTCACTCCAGCTAATAACAGACGAGTGACATTCAAGCTGCAGAAACATCCAGATTCCTTTTCTTTTATTTAAGTGGATTTGTCGGAACTGGAGGTTTCTCTGAAGTTCAGCACGCTCTGCGTGTTGGATTTCAGAAATGCCAAAGCAGGAAGTTATTTCTGCTTGAGGTGCAGTATGTGCGTTGGCTTTGCAGAGAGTCAGTGCTAATGTTGATCCATGAAACCTGAGCAGAGCTGTACATGCAGTTAGTTTTGGTTTGTTTATCAATCAATTAGATTTCCAAACTGATGGAAAACAAACTAATTATACTGAATATTCTGGTGTTTTATGATCCTGCCGCGTCTCTTTCGTCCTGCTGCTGCTGATGCTCAGTTTAAAGATCTGCTGCTGCGGTTTCTCTCAGACCTCAGCGGCTCTCAGATCAGACTTCCACAGTCCTGAGCTTTGAACCAGCTCCGCTTTGATCGGGCAGGGAGTCGGCATCCAGGTCACAGACACAGAGAACCGCACAGTCACAGGATTCAGCCCTCCATTAACCTCCAGAACCTTCATTTCCACCTTAAACTTCCCCGTTAAGGAGATTTAAAGTTTGATGACTAAGACTTTTCTTTTTAAAGCTGTACAATTGTATCAGAAAGGAAATATTCCAGCTGTCATTTTAGGAACCATTTCTCTCTAAAATGAAATAATAATCCACCTCTTTGCTGCCCATGTCATGGTAACTGGACTGTACTTGTATCGCGATTTTCTAGTCTTTCCGACCACTCAAAGCGCGTTCACACTACTTGTCATCATTCACCCATTCACACACTGATGGCAGGGCATGAGTGACACCTGCCTATCACATTCTATCACATTCATACACCGTAGGAACAAGATCACTTTGGGGTTAAGTGCCTTGCTCAAGGACACATCGACATGCGACGAGCGGAGCCGGGGATCGAACCGCCGATCCTCTGATTGACGACCCTGCTCTCCACTTAGCCACAATCGCCCATGTTTGCTCAGTAGGTTTGAAACAAACTTTAAAAACTGAAAGATAACTTCCTTGGAACTATCTTTCCTGTTTGGAGAAATGTATTAAAATGCATTTCTGTTCCGCTTACTGATTCCCGAAGGTGAAGTTTGGAGCCGTTATGATGATGCCAGTTAGGGATTCATCAGCGTACATATGCAGTGTTACTTACTACACACCCTGCATACTTGTTATTATTATTCCATGAAGATTTTGCCAAAAAGAATTGTCCCCCACACTGGAATCCACCGCTAACACCACAGCAAAGACTTTAAATATTATACCAGCTCAACGAACATGTTCAGCACTATGAACACAAACTGCAGCTGAGGCCGATGGGATGTTTGGTCGTAAACCAACATATCGCTCATCACCAAAGTTATCATCAAAGGTCAATCAATCCAATAGTTGTCAAGATATTTCACTAGAAAACACAGATATCGACCCGATGGTGGCGCTGGAGGACATCAGTCAGCGGGATCGCCAAGATGCAGACGCACACACACACACACACACACACACACACACACTTCTCAGGATGCATTAACACTTGCAGTTGGGTTTATTTTGTCCGAACCAACTAAAATGACACATTGTTGCAGTTTAGTTCTGGCCCGGTTCCTGTTCACATTGATTTTTTTACGAAGGAACCAGGCGACAACCTCCGGTTCTGAAGAGTGAAGCCAATGCTTCATACAATACAACTTCTATACAACCAGAGGAGTCGCCCCCTGATGGACAGTAGAGAGAATGCAGGTTTGAAGACACTTCCACATCGAGTTCACTCGCCAGAACCGGAGATTGCCGCTTGTGAGCAACGGACAAATAAACAGACGACAGAGATGAGGTGTGAACGTGTGTTTTTTGCCCTCAGAATTTACAGATAAAAGTTGATTTTACTAAATAAAGGGAAAACCTTTTTTGATCGACTTTTATTATTGTTGAATAAAGCCTCAACGGTGCTCCTCCTACCAGTCATCGTCTCAAACACGCCGCCATATTAGATAAACGGTTGTGATTGGCCAGTCCGATCTCAAGTGACTGGATATCTGTCGGACGCAAATGAAGCTCGTCGATTCGTCTGGTTCCCAGGAATCGACGTCAGGGTGCTGAAGAGGACACCCTGATGTAAAAGGATCGGGATCGGGGCCAAAGGTCCCTCCGTGTGACTCTGTGATACGGACTCCGTGAGTCGGCCCCTCAGCTCTTGTTCATCAGCCTCCTGTGAGACCTTCACGCTGTTTCCTGCCGTTTGTTTTTGTGACAACAGGTTGTGTCGGAGAGGCCACATGAATCATTTCAGAGCTCGTTTTATTCCCTCTCTCAGGCCCACGAATGAGTTCATGCTTCGCTGTCTGTCGTACATTTTCATAATGAATCCTTGATGCATCGCTAGAATCGTTGTTTTGGGCTCTCGGGGGGGAACTCGCCATCTGCCGCCCAACGTTTCCCTTTCCTTCCTCGTGCGTGCGTGCGTGCGTGCGTGCGTGTGTGCGTGAGTGTGTGAGTGTGTGTGTGTGTGAGAGTGAGTGAGTGAGTGAGTGAGTGAGTGAGTGAGTGAGTGAGTGAGTGTGTGTGTGTGTGTGTGTGTGTGTGTGTGTGTGTGTGTGTGTGTGTGTGTGTGTGTGTGTGTGTGTGTGTGTGTGTGTGTGTGTGAGTGAGTGAGTGAGTGAGTGAGTGAGTGAGTGAGTGAGTGAGTGAGTGAGTGAGTGAGTGAGTGAGTGAGTGAGTGAGTGAGTGAGTGAGTGAGTGAGTGAGTGAGTGTGTGTGTGAGTGAGTGAGTGAGTGAGTGATTCGGCTATGTCACGACTTTGGATCATTTTATTGAATATTACTGACATGAAATAAATATTTATTGATGCATATTTATTCATTATTTACAAACATCAACATTAGTATCATATATTTATTTTTGTGATTATTTTTGTAGATTACCTTCTCATGTTTATTGAGATAATTTAAATAATGTAATTAATGATTTAACCACCAACTACAGAAGTTTTACTTCAGTAAAAGTAGCAGGACCACAGAGTAGAAATACTCTCTTAAAGGGCCAGCGTGTTGGATTTCAGGGGATCTATTGGCAGAAATGGAATATCATTTTTCATCTATGTATTCATTCAGGTAATCACCTGGAACTAAGAATGGTTTTAGCTCAGAATGAGCCCTTCATATGTCTACAGAGTGAACAGGTCCTCTTCAGTCCGCCATGTCGCTACAGGAGCCCAGAATGGACAAACCAAACACTGGCTCAACGGGGAGAGCTTTCATGTTTTTACATTCACAGTAAAAAGTACCAAAATGTGGTGGAGTTGAGGTATTATGTAGCACAAAATGTAAAGTGCAAGTACCTCAAAATGGTCTTTGTGTACAGTACTTGAGTAAATGTACATAAAGTAAATGGTTCTGACTGTGTACCGGGTCTCTGAATACCTTCTTCTGCCGGTAAATACTCATCGTTACACTGAAGGCAAAGACAACAACACGGAGAACCAATAGTCTCGTGCTGGCTCATAAACGCAGCACCGAGCCTAATGATGCGTTCAGGGTCATCTGTCAAGCTGAGATGGGGAGAGAGTCCCGGCGCTTCTCTACTCTGTTGTTGTTGTTGAGCTGTTTGAAGACAGAGATTATTAGGAGTTAATGATGGTCCAGCTGCTCACATGATGGAGCTCCACCAGTTAACCGGTCCACCACTGAGAACCATCACACAGCTCCCAGGTAACGGGGTGAGAGGAGGTGAAACTCGTTGTTCATTATTACTCTTGAAAGATTGCTAATTGTTCAATCAGACAATAACTAAAAGGACAATAACTGTGGATTCTGCTATTGATTTAAATCAGGGCTATTAGAGTGTTCGCACTAGTTGATTCACCTCCAAATATATGATCCGCTGAGTTACTGACGTCTCTTTCCTAATTTAAGACGTTTTTTTGGGCCGCATGGCATCACTTGACCCAGAAATTGTAATTCCACCCTTTGGCCACGATGCAAAGTTTGCTTTAAAGCCCGGTGCTCTTCCTGGGTGCTTGGAAGGACCGGAATACCTTGACCAATCAGAACAGACTGGGCTTTTACAAGAGCGGTTCTTAAAGAGACAGGCGCTAAAAAACAATTACAGGTATATTCAAACAGAAGGTATGAGAGAAATAATGTGTTTTTTGAAATTGTAAAGAATATAAACATGTTCTAGTAGGAAACTGAAATACAAGTATGAACCTGAGAATGAGCATATGTTACTGAAGGAAGCCAGAATCCAGAGGCTCAAGATCAGATAAGGAAGCAGCACATTTTAGAACCGGCCTGGAGACCGGCCATGTGTTCCTGTTGTCTTTGTTTATATGAAGTACATTTCATTTCCCTCGCAGTCACATCATACTCTGCTGAAAACACTTCTTCAACTGTTTTTAATCACTCATTATTTCCACTTTGCAATTTTTGTGACTCACTGTGAAGCTCCTGTCAGAGAAACTTATCATTTCCTGCAGATGTTTCATGTTAAAAGACTTGCAATTGCTCAAAGTGCGTAATCTCTCCCGAACAGCAAAGGGAAAACTGCAGCCCGACATATTCACCACTCTGACGTTCCCGCTGTAAACGCCGGCTGGTTATGTGCCCGAGTATCTGCAAGAGGAGACGAATTATCAGCCACCAACACGAGTCACTGGATTGATTCCATTCAATGAACCGAGCAGTCGACCATCTGTTCGTTTTAATGAAAACCTCTGGAGTTATTCCTGCTGAGTTCAGCCCATCATTGAGTCTGTATTTAGTCAAGAGACCGTAGAACATTTACTCACGTACTATCGTGTACTATTGTGTACTATTGTGAGGTACTTGTACTGTACTTTTTTGCTACTTTCTACTTCTACTACTTCTGATTTGATGAAATAATTTAATCAGTCCGTGTGTTCAAATGTTGTATTCATTAAGTGAACACATGAAATAGGTGGAGTTTGGATGTTTCTTTGACATCACCGTTAACAGGAAGTAAACAGTCGATTTCTCGGGTCTCATGAGAGTCATGAGAGTCTGATCGACGCCTCTCGGTAACCTGCTCCTCTCCGTTTCCTCCTCAGATGTACATCCAGACGGCCACGCTGACCGTGTCCCTCAGCCTCAGCGCCTCCGTCTCTCTGGGCATGCTCTACATGCCGAAGGTCTACGTCATCATCTTACACCCCGAGCAGAACGTCCCCAAACGCAAGCGCAGCTTCAAGGCCATCGTCACCGTCGCCACCATGACCAGCAAGCTGTCGCATCTGGCGGCCGAGCGGCCCAACGGCGAGGTGAAGACGGAGCTGTGCGAGGGTGTGGAGGCCAGCGGTGAGTGGGCCGAGGGGCTTCTTCAAATGGTCCAACCCTGTGTGGCATTAACGTGTGTAACAGCTGACTGGACACAATCAAGTTGTGTCAGGAGATTACTCACGTTTTAAAACGGTGGCGTAGCTTTGGCCGTATAGTGCCTTTCTGTACCGGATGCACAGAGATCCTCCTGCCTGACTATAGTGAACAAGTGGATTTACCTTTTCTGAGAGAAGCATTTGCAATCAGGCAGCACACACTGATACACAAGGAAAGGTTCACAGTGAATACTGTAAGAAGACGTCTGTCAACGTCTCTGTAAAGTCGACCATGTGGAGGTGAAGTCAGAGTGCAGCCTCTCTAATGAGGATTTAACAGGAAGTTGACTTGGAGTTTGTTTAGACGTCACCTGAGACCAGATCTGATGAAATTGTTCACAGCTCAGAGTTACACTTCAAAGCTGCTTTTTCGGTCCATCAGCAGAAACAGTGTGAGACGTCGGATTGTTTACTCTTCAGAGATGTGCTGAGATGTGCAGAGATATATATATATATATATATATATATATATAGATAGATAGATAGATAGATAGATAGATAGATATATATATCTAGATATATCTAGATATATATATCTAGATATATCTAGATATATATATCTAGATATATCTAGATAGATAGATATATATCTAGATAGATAGACAGATAGATATCTATATATCTAGATATATAGATATCTATCTAGATATATATATATCTATCTAGATATATATATATCTATCTAGATATATATATATAGATAGATAGATATATATATATTTATATATCTATCTAGATATATATATATATCGAATTTCCATGGCAATTTTTCTAAACCTAACATCGTGGTTTCGTTGCCTTAATGTTCGTTGCAATTTTTCCATACCGAACTACGGGTTTTTGTTGCCTAATCCTTTGTGTAGTTATTTTAAGCCCAACTATGATGTTTTTCTAGACTTCACTAAGTAAACCTTGGCTTTGTAATGTCGTCCTGAAATAAAGTACTTCTGAATGGCATGAAGAAAAAGACAACTTGTGTCCCTGTGCATGAAACCAATAGATGGCATTTTGTGACTATTTCGGGAACTCCCCTGAGATGAGTGTTGTTAGTGAAAGTAAGGTGTCACTTTACCAACCTGCTGTTTCCTTTTCTCTCCTCAGTGCCGCCAACAAAAACCACCTACGTCAGCTACACCAACCACGCCATGTGAAGAAACGACTCCTTCCACACGAGGACGTCCAGAGACATTTAAAGGAGCAGATTTCTGCTCTGAACAATCTGAAGGATCTGAACCAACGGAACCAACGCATCTGTGGTGTTTTTATGTTTACAGACAGCAGGGAACGGGCCTGAATGGCGCCGGAAACCTGAAAGGATCACAGCTGAAAAATCAGAGAGTCCGCGAGAGAGCAGGAGAATGGAAACCTGAAAGATGAATAAAAAAAAAAGATTAAAAAATGTCGAAAAAAAAGTAATTTTGGGGACCAACCTTATTTGTTGTTGTTCTAATTGTGTGTTTGAAAAAAAAAAAATTGTGGTCGTGAAAATTTCTGAATCTTGTCTCATGTCGTCCGTCGAGCTGCATTATGAGACGAGTCCGTCGCTGTTTTCGGCTAACTGAACGGTAGCCTTTGGTTGTGAAATGTCTAAATGCCATGGTTGAATTGAAGCATGCCCGTGTTTTTATACAAATGATCTATTTATAATAAAGGAATGTTTCACAAGCTGCTGCCATGTTTGGGTCTGTTTGACCGGGAACCGTTTGGATCAGAGAACATCAGACAAAATGTACCTTATTATGAGTGGTTGGGGTTTTTGTGACTTCTTGATTTTCCAGTCAGACTTCATCTTGAAATCAGTTGTTGATTCTTCAGTGCGAGACTCTTCTTGACACCAGGTATGTGTGCTTCTTGAGATCATGAACCCCTGCAACTAAACTGCAGTTTTAGCTTATAAATCCTCTAATAATGACATATCATTATAGGTGAAGCCACCCAGCAGTATATAAAGCTATTAAAATCAGCTCCACCTTTACCAGCTGCAACATTAAGGCGTGGCAGACCTTTGAATTCGCCCGATCCACGATGATTCGTCGAGCATCGTGACATGAAACAGCGGTTTCTCGATTAAAAGTAAATGACAAATAAGCACAGCGAGGAGAATAACGATGAGCCAATCAAAGATCCGAGCACTTCTTCCACCGCTTAACGTGTAAATACTACACATCCCATCACGATGAAGCGGCAGAGAAATGAACATAAACTACATTTGTCCTTTTAACACGATACAAACCTGAGTCTGGCAGGAAACTGTGTGTGCCTCATTACATCCTGTAAGAAAAAGCAGAAAAGAGCCAGTCGATGTGATCAATACGTGCTGTGGAACATGGAGCGACCCGATCGATACGAGATGCCAGAGAGAACTCCCCATGCATGTAATGAATATATCTGCATCTCCTGGCAGAGAAGAGGAGAGGAGGAGGAGGAGGAGGAGGAGGAGGAGGAGGACAGGTAGAGTCTGAGTGGTGAAGCCTTGCGACGCTGCTCTCATTTCTCGCTCTCGCAGCCAACCGAAAGAAAAGAAGCTTCGTCTTCACACTGAAATGAACGCAGACGATGAAACGACTTCATCTGAATTTCTCTGCCGGGTTTTGATTTTTTGTTTTGTTGTTTGTGTTTGATCAGGTGTTTGCTGTCCTCGGGCCTCAGCTGTTTAACGCTTTAACAGCCTTTGGGTAAGAGTTTGTATTTATATATCTCAGTCCGTGTACTTATATTTCTGTTTATCTAACAACTCTTTCATGTTTCTGGGTTCTTGGTGATGGTGTGCACACTGCGTCTTCTGATAAGGTACGTAACAAAACTACATTTACTGATTTACCTCCATTTTATTACTTTGTGACCGACATACTGCTGAAAAAAAACATTTAATGGGAAGAGTTTAAATACTCAGTCTGTATTTGCACATTTATTGGAACGTGGAGCACAAACTTTTTGTCTTTTAACAAATGGTTTTGAGGTTGTTTGTTCAGGTCACGTAATGGATTTGTTCAGTGAAATGGAACTAATGTGATGGTGACCCCTGAAGGCCCAAACTGACTCAAGCAACTCCCAGAATTGTGATTGACAGAGACCTGTCAATCACAGTAGCCCCGCCCTAAAGCATCCCCTGCTTTATGGTCTGTGTGACTCTAAATAGACCATAATGTACTAAATGAACATCATGCTGTATTGAAGAAGACTTGAAACTAGAGATTGAGACCATAAACTCATGTTTACAATGTTTACTGAGGGAATAAATCAAGAGAGAAGTAGAGTCATTTTCTCATAGACTTCTATACAACCAGAGGAGTCGCCCCCTGGTGGACACTAGAGAGAATGCAGGTTTAAAACATTTACATATCACCCAGACGCGTCGCTAGAACCATCAAAACCACTGTTCTCATATGGAACGGCCACCTTTTGTTTTTGCTGTTTTTAGACGTGCTAAAAAAGTATAAAAATATTCTCAACTTTTTCGAGTGGCACCACTCTTCTATGTCACACTTGGCCCGCCGGGCAGCCAATCAAATCAGGCAACAGGCGGGCTTTACTACGTTACATCTGACTTCCTGTTTTGATGTCGGTACATGCGGTTGGGCTAGCTAGCTAGTTAGCTTTTGAGCTGTAAGAGAGCTACGGAGTGAGTGAGAGGGAAGGGAGGAGTCATATCTCACGTCTGACGGTTTCATGTCGGCTACAGCTAGCGAACGAGCGAGCGCATTATCCATTTTCCTTCAATCAATGAGCTGTGAAGAATCAAAAGGACTGTAGAAGTGTAACTCAGAGATGTGCCCATAGACTGTCGGTGTAACCGGCAAAAAGCCATAAACTAACCTCCACAATGCTGAGGAAGGATTGTCATTATCTGTAAACTCATATCTCATATTCATGTAAATGTGTTTTTTGTGACAGTCACGTGATCGCGCACACCAAGTTACAAAAATTCAGAGGCGCACACGACCAAACGCCGCGAGGAGTGTAAATAAAATATATTCTTTCACTGTTAAATAATATGCTATACTTGTAAAGCTTATATTGCGGAGTTGTGAGGTCACTGTAAGTAGGTCAAAAACTCCGAACAGGGCATTCCGTCGCCTGTCCGCACGATAGAAACAGATACAGTGGCCCTGAAAGTAACGCTTGCTTAAACCACCAGATTAGGGCAGAAACTGCCATCTTAGAGTTAGGAAAAGAGTTCTCTTTATCTATTCACACAGAGACTTCGAAATAGCTTAGAACTGCACCCTTTCCGGCACCTTGAGTGTTAACAACATTTCACACACACTGACGTACCAGAGAAGGCGGGATCCAGAAGTGAGCCAGTGTGGGTGACGTTGCCCAGAGCTCCAACCGGCTATCTGCTAGCTAAAAACAGATCCGCCTCCATCTTTGCTTTGACCAATAGGCTTCCAGAAGGAGGAACCTATGACACGCTTGCGCATCTCTGTATTAAGCGCCCTTAGGTTTCACTTTGACACACCTTGTTAGTGTCCGTGCACGTTCAACTGCTGGACATAATACTTTTGTCACAAATAAATGTTTAATTGCTTGAATTGAGCTAAACGCCTCGATCTCAGTCTGTTACTCGAATTCCATTCTCAACAGGAGCCAACGTGCACCACACAATGTTCCACAACATATCAAACCACAAAGTGACTCTCACATTCAGCTGCAGATGATCTGTTTCCTCCTGCAGGAGTCGCATAACAACCAAATCACACACAAAACGCATGACCTGATACTTTCTTCAGCAGCTGGTTTTGTTAAAAAAAAGAAATGACACAGACAGTGTGTCAGAGGGCCTTAAACGCATCCAGTCAATGACCACCAGCTCTCTGCGTCCACACTGAGGGCTGAAGCAGAGAAGGGACAGACGGGTCCGAGTCTGTTCCCACAGAGGAAGGAATCAGCCGAGCAGGTTGGCAGAACACACCGCTCGTATTTATGAAGTGACTGCCAGGAAGTAATCAGCTCCAGGGTGGACGCTGCCAAAACAATCAACAAACGGAAAATTAAATTCAGCTCACTGAGGTGTCCACAAATACGAATTTGAATAAAGAAGGACACAAACATCACTGATCTGAAGAGGCAGGAAACAAGACTGCAATTCCAACCCTGTAAACATTTGTAGTAAATGTTGTTTTTGCGTATTATGTGAAGTGCACCGTCACTTTTAAAGGCTGTAGTGTGTTGTTAATAGTGTCTGTGCACACACTGTGTTGTCTCTGGGAAACAATATGAGGTGTATGTAGTATACTCTCCACCCTCAACGCTCCCACAAAGCTTATCAGTGCAAAGCCCAATAAAAGACGGAAAAAGACGGAAAAAAGGTTGTAAAACACGACTACTTTCTAAAGTATTAGTCAACAAGGCATTTGGGATTATCCTCCAATGAACACAGTGACTGCAGTATGGAAGCTTAGCGTACGTTCTGTTTGTCTGGTTGATAAAGAACGAGATGCCTGCAGACTCCGGCTGAATTGATTTATAAAGTATTTAACATGTTAATATGTTTTCAAAGACACAAACAAAGTTGTTCAATTGGCCGGTTTCACTCTTCAGGATCATCAAAGGTTACAAATGGTCAGTAACGCACACATTCGTCCTTCTCACGGTTTATAGATGAGGGCTGTTTGTCATTTGAATAAAAACTCATAAAGAAATGTTTGCATGCGTCCACACAACAAGGACCTCGATGCTTTGCTTCGTAATAGTTTAGTGATCGAAACCTTTATCTGCGACCATGGAGGCGAGTACTAACACAGATTGATATAGTGTTCTTTTACTAAAGCATTGGGAGAGTTTATGTGCTATAATTACATATCTTGGGGTTGAGAGGCTGACATTTTGAGACTAAATGTGTCAGTTTAATTCGGAGGTATAGTGACTTCCATACTTCTAAACCGCGGCCCTGTTGTTTGACTCGCATGACAACGGTTTGGAAAAGAGCATGCACTTTAGAAAAAGGAAATTGGATGAACCGTCCATCGATCAGTCTTACAGAAGCCAGTTCTGATATAACTGATCAACGTGCCCTCATGTAAAGGTTCGTATGATATCTTATCAAAAGTTACTCCTCATTTTCTTGCGTTTTCCTACAAAAGTCCCGCAACACCTGTTCATTTCCGCTCGCCAAATAAATACGATCTTAACTAAGAATAAACTTCCGTCTTCACAGAAAACAACTTAAATAAGTTTTCGGCAGCAAAACGACTCAGGTGGGTTTAGGAATAGATCGTCCTTTGTGTTTGAACAACCACAGAAGTGTCGTCACTGAAGTACGAAGGTTACGTGACCATAAAACATGAACTTCTCTTTTCACGAGGAACAAACAGCCGGCTGAAGGAACGCTGGCTGTTGAACACAAAGGCGTTAAATGAGGCCTGACTAGAGTGATTTTCATTTGATATAAAAAAGTAATCAAATGAATTCATTCATTTGTAATAATTTTGATGTCTTTGAAAGTGCAGTGTGTTTAATTTAATTAAACAAACAACATACAACATGTTTCCAAGTGCCCACAAGTGTTACCAATGTTGGGGGGAAGGAGGCTCCACGCAACATTTATATACATATATATATATATATATATATATATATATATGTATATAAATGTATATGTATATAAATGTATATGTATATATATATAATTTACATTTTACAACCTCTACTTCCAGCCTCTCCTCTCCTCTCTGCTCTGTGTTCAGCAGCCTGCAGTTAAATCCAAGTTTCACAGAATTTTTGTCACATGACTGTTTATCTCAGCCAAGTCAATCATAGCTTCATAGTTGCGCTGAGAAGCCCAGAATTTTATGTTTTTTACAGGATTGGATTCAAGCAAACTGTTTATTTGGGGCAAAATTTCAAATGAGACATGAATAACATTTTTGTGATGAAATATCACAATTTTAAGCTTTTTTTTTCGATTGCTTTTGCTTTTAGAATAGTTTGTCCCACATAACATCTTCAAACATCGTTGGAAAGATGAAAATCTGATAATAATGGCAGTTTTTACAGCTTCTGGCTGTGAGAAACGGTATAGTTTTGCCGATTGTTTAAAGAAAACATGCTATTCCATCCTGCTGGCAGGTTTTGGGGTTTTAAGAACATTTTCAAAGCAGGACTTTTACTAGTACTAGAGTACTTTTACTCAAGTTAAACATTGTAATACTTCCTTCACCTCCTAACTCCTCTATAACCTGATTCGACAGCAACGCAAAGAAAACTTTCTAAAAATGAAAAGCCAGAATAAAAAGAGTGCAGTCGGCGTCTCCTCCCTGACTGATGACGATGACTCCAGCCGGTTTCAGCTTCGTCCTCTCTGCATCTCATCTCCAGTAAACCGGTCTGACACAGCAAATCCTGCACCGTCAGCTTAATTGGTTCTTTGACAGACACTCTGTCGGTTCTTTTCTCATTACTAAGCACTTTCATCCGGCCGCTGCAGGTGGCCCCGGGGCCAATTACTCCCCCAGAGTTTACATTGTTAATGAATCTGCATTTGCACGGAGGAGGAGGAGGAGGAGGAGGAGGAGGAGGAGGAGGAGGAGGAGGAGGAGGAGGAGGAGCTTCAGACAGTTACGAAACACTTATTGGTTTTACACTGAAACCTTTAAGAGTTGGTCTGAGTCACAGAGTTCAGAGCTGCACAATTCAGTCAAATTAATATCAATATTTAATGAGGTCTGTTTGCAGCTGAACACTCTGGAGAGGAACAAACGTATTTTGTTTCTCTTATTTCCTTTCATTGGATTCGGTCCTTCTTGACTTTTCTGGATTTGAAGTGTTAAAAGAAAAAACATCAGTAAAGAACATAAAGATGGTTTGTTTGGCAGCACGGAAGATGAGTAAGACACTTCCTGTCCCCGTCTCTCTCTCTCTCTCTCTCTCTCTCGCTCTCTCTCTCTCGCTCTCTCTCTCTCGCGCTCTCTCTCTCTCTCTCTCTCTCTCTCTCTCTCGCTGTCTCTCTCTCTCTCTCTCTCTCTCTCTCTGTCTCTCTCTGTCTCTCTCTCTCTCTCTCTCTCTCTCTCTCTCTCTCTCTCGCTGTCTCTCTCTCTCTCTCTCTCTCTCTGTCTCTCTCTCTCTCTCTCTCTCTCTGTCTCTCTCTCTCTCTCTCTCTCTCTGTCTCTCTCTCTCTCTCTCTCTCTCTCTCTCTGTCTCTCTCTCTCTCTCTCTCTCTCTCTCTCTCGCTGTCTCTCTCTCTCTCTCTCTCTCTCTCTCTCTCTCTCTCTCTCTCTCTCTCTGTGTGTGTGAATACATTGTCAACATGTTGGCGACACATCATACAACATGAGTTATGAGTTATCGATGCAATGTTCAAGAGTCTATTTGTTAAATAATTAGCGAACTGTTCACCATAACTATTTGTCATTTATGAACAAATAATAAAACATTATTCAAAAGTTTTATAAATCATCGCTTTTGATTTTAAAGAAAAAACATTTTCAGAAGAATTAAATGTTGAAATATAGAAATAACGAAATAATTATTCAACTATAGCAGGTTCAGTCTTTTGGGGCTTTTTTGTTTATGTTAATAATAATCGTATTAATGGTCCGAAACGATGTGAACTGGTTCAGTTTGAATTAAAAACCTGAAAACCTACCAAGGAGCAACCCAACATCTCCCGGTACCTTTTATTCACTGCGGAAAGTCCGAATGGAAGAATGATTACTGATACCAGACAACATGCGGCAACACGTGAATAAGGACAGTACTGGCACCATATATATATATATATATATATATATATATATATATATATATGAGTCACCACGGACAGCAGGACTTCAGCCGCCTGCAATCTGCTCTGGTGTTACTGTAGCTGTTGGCTGTGTGAGCTTTTTAAAGTGTAATTATCATATTACAGACCACATTGACACTGTGGGTGAGACAATGTTGTTTGAAAGTCTTTGACTGTTGTAAGAAAAGACTTTTACTTGAGTGCAGTACTTGAGTAAATACACATTCCACCACTGCCTGCTATCAATACCCTGATGAACATGGGCTTTGCAGTGGAAGGGTTTCCAGACTGCTGAGGAAAGCAGGTCATCTTCAGTCATCAATATTTATTGTAACACACAGCTGCTTCATCATCTTTTCATATTTAAGAATATAAATATCGATTCGTCTTCTTTTTTTTTTCCACAGGAGCCAAATTCCCGTCACATCGTCAGCTGATTTCACAGCGACGGACAGCCCTGATGGATTCTGACTCACCAACAGAAAGTGTATTTTTAGTGTGTGTGTGTGTGTGTGTGTGTGTGTGTGTGTTGGAGGAGTCACAGCTTCTCTCCGAATCTCTGAAGGTTTAATTGGCTGCAGGTGGGTTCGGTCGCAGGTGTTCTCTGTGCAACGGCGACGCGTTTAACGGTCGGGGTTCAGCGGAGGTCGAACCAATGTACAGCTCATGTTCTGCATTGATAGTATTCATAGATGCAGTATAAAAAGTGAGAGGGAGTTTTTATGCACATTATAAACAGTTGTCTGATGCTCATGTGGGGACGGGTGTGTAGGAGGATGAGGAGTTCATTAGAGACACGGCGTTTCAGGTCAAAGCACCTTCGTCATCGTCAGGCATCACATCTGTGAGCTTCATCCACCGGCTGTAACAACCAATCAGAATGGAGGTACCAACGCTCAGAACACCTGAGACAGTTGATACAAATACACGTGGAAAGTGAGACAAATATACATCAGAACATGATTACTGAGTACAGTACAAATAAATATTTACAAGGTTTTTTAAAAGTATTTTAGGAAAAGTTTATCCAATTTCTTTTAACACACTAATAATGAAGATAAATGTAAAAACAGTTCAGACATTACTGACATTAGAACATGAACTTTCTGGCTCGTAGATGAGTCTAAATATTCTTTGAGCGGAGCGGACTAGAAATATCTCCGGTTGCCGAGTCTTATCTAAGGTCCGTCCTATTTACTGCAGCAGTGATGTTTCCATTGCAGATGAATCTTGATGGTAATGATTGTTCCAGGTAGAAGCAAACCCTTGGTTAATATAAGCTAATGGTCTTCATGTTGTTCTTTGGCAGGTGATGAGCGGGATGAAGGCCTTACAGGTGTTCACTATCAGGTGTCTGTGGTTCTGGCCTCCACGTCCTCCAGTAATCCCTGATGGTGGTCACCTCTTCGGGCATTATCCCGTCTACTTAATCGGCCTGGACTGACAATTTCAAAGACATAAAGCCTGAAAAGTGAATCCCAACGAGCTGAGTTTCCATTTTCACACTCTTGATTTACGACCTGAGCCGACTGTCGAGCAAAACACAACTTTTTAACTTGAACTCAAAGTGCCATCTGTGATGAAACTGCATGAGTATGTAAGTGTTCAGAAACCACAAATCCTCCCATATTGTAAAAACGAAAGCTGCACTCGTCTGCTTATCGCCATCAGCTTCCCCAAATGTAACCATTTTATTTCCCCTTTCTTTTCTCCACAGAACACATTACGCCCGACTATCTGAGCACGACGCCTCCGCACACACAGAGGCGTGCGCTCGCTAACGGTATTCTGTGTGTTTGACTTCTGCAGAGTGAATGTATTCATATTCAGATGGGCTGGTCTCAGATCACTCACTGATATTAACATGTAAATCAGATGATTAGCATGTGAAATCTGCTGTTTGCATCTCACAGGCGTCTGTGATGACTATTTATAAACCGCACAATGAAAGACGGTTTTAACAAATCGACTTTTGGGAAAATGCAAAGTCATACGTTAGCCTGCAGGCTGCAGTGTTTCTGCAGACGGGTCTTTACTGTTCGACAGCACAAACACATCAGGCCGTTCCCTGAGGAGTCTGTTGGATTAATGGACTGGCTTTAAGTCTCGGTGCAGCAGAGCTTTTCATCAACAGCAGACATTAAGCATGAAGGTCCAGGGCGACATCGAGAGCATCAGTGGAATTCATTCTCTGAATTACAGTTGTTATAACTGTCCTTTAAAGCTGTTTTATCTGATGACTTTTGGCCATTTGGGGGCAGCAGAACGAGAAAACGTAACAACGGACATCCAGGGTTCGAAGTTCAAGAGAGCTCCTCAGAAATACTCATTTGAGAAAGTTGGGATCTCTAAGATATAGTAACCTTTTGGTGCCGTGTTGTTTTACCTATAAATGTTTATTTTCCCTCACATTTGGGCCCCTGAAACAGGCTAATGATAACTTAACAATTTCCAATAATTTGTTTCCAATAAACACAATTCCACACGGGTGGCGTCACGTTGACGTCGTCAACTTCCTTTATGAGTCTGCATAGAAAGACAAGAGTTGGGACTTTGATTCATATTTGCTTCACACCTCAAATAAAGTGGAACTAAAAATATACGCAGGTGCTGAATACACACAAACACAGAGACACAATCAGCCCGACACACATAAACACACTCTCTCTCTCCCTCCAGCAGCCTCCTCTTCATCATCCCCCTCCTGGGCAGAGGCTATAATTAGTGGTGGCCCCCCGGGGCCCCTGCAGGCGCAGATGACCCATCCTGGATGCTCTGAAATTAACGATCCACATGCCGCCCTGTCACGCACGCGGTGCATTATTTACTTTTAACTTTGGCAGCGGGAGAAAGCGCAGTCTTTTCTCTTCATTAAGGCGTTGCTCAGAGGACGGGGTTTATTCACAAAGACACCCCGAGGATTGTGGGAGTCGGAAACCGGCTCAGGAACCAAGGACGACGTCAGCGCTAATAGCTGTGGGTTTCGTTTGTTTTTTTCATTCATTTATTTATCTTCTTTGCCACCCGGCCATCTGTCTGCAGATGTGATTACAGGAGCTCGCTGCTGCAGACGCTGCAGAGTCGGAGCTCAGGGGACGAAGTCATCTCAGCAAATGAGGCTCAAACTGTGGAGAAACCAGTTACAAACAGGACGGAATGAATGAACTTCACAGGAAAACAATGCACCTTGGCTTTCATTAAACATGTAATAATCTGGCTAACGTTGTGACTGGATCCATACTTCACAAATATTTACAATCTATAATTCATCCGGATTGTCAATTCTGTCATTTCCGTTTGTTGTTTTTTCCGCTGTTGCATTCTGGGAGAGGGATCCCTCCTACTCCTGAGTTTTTGTTTCTCTGTCCTAAGACCAACGAACAAACAGGACTTTCACGTTGTCCTGTTAAGTTGCGCAGTTACATTGCGCTGTTACGTCATGTTGCGCTGTCATGTTGCGATGTCATGTTGCAATGTCATGTCTGTTATGATGTTACGTTGCCCTGTTACGTTGCACTGTTACATTGTACTGTTACGTTGCGCTGTTACGTCATGTTGCGCTGTCATGTTGCGCTGTTATGCTGTTACGTTGCCCTGTTAAGTTGCGCAGTTACAATGCACAGTTACGTTGCAATATCACGTTGCGCTGTTCAAGGCAGTTATCCCAATTGTTTCACAATTTTATTGCTGTGTCGTGCGTTTCTGTAAGCGTGATACAAGGCTAATGCGAAACATATTTATGAAACTTATTTTTGGTTCAAACACATCGCCATTCAACTTATCCCTTTGTTTGCAGAAACATACAATGACAAAAAGAAATTCTGCCAACTTGGTTGACAGTAAGTATCTCCTGGACCACATTTTGCCATTACACACGCCATTACACACACACACACACACAGATTCACAAGGTGGAAACAATACCATAGGCCGAGTTTGAAGATGGCTGTGGTTCGAGCAAGGGCGCCAGAGGGGGAAGGAGGTGGGGAAGGGATCCAATTTGGTGCCACGGCGGGTGTGATCCCATCGCAAGATGTCAAACTAAAAATATGTTGGCCTGATATCTTAGCACTATATGCTATTCTTGCTTTTTCCGTGGTCAGACTTGTCTATTTTTAGTTTGACTTTTGTGATCCAGTGCATCAGATCTGCTGTGTCTGCTGATGTGTCAGATTGCCTGATCAGATAGTGATCAGATACATTTCAAAAAGATCAACAGATCGTGTGTAGAATGGTGATAAACACATTTAATTTCCTATTAACTATTCACAATAAAAGTCCTGTTGTTTTTATTGCTGAATCTTCCTCCCTACAGACTTGTTTTATTGAAGAATAGTCGCTAACAAAGCTCCGCTAATCCGGTGAAAAACACATTATTCTATAAATTCTTCACAATAAAAGTGCTGTTATGTTTGCTGCTTACCCTTCTTCCCTGCAGTATTAGCAGACTTGTTTTCTTGAAGAATAGCCGCTAACAAAGCTCCGCTAATCCTGTGATAAAAAATATGTTGCTATAAAGTCTTCACAATAAAAGTCCCGAGTGATTTTGTTATTTAAAAGCTTTTTTTTGGAAGCAGTGAAATCAGGAACTGATTTTCATCAGCAGTGACTGAACAGGACTCAGACAGCAGGTCTCTGCTGTGCTCCTGGTTTTCCTCCTCTCTTCCCTTTGCTCTCCTCCATAGAGGAACTCATATGTGGGGGAGGCGGATGATGGAAACCTGCATTTGATATTTGTTCTGATTGTGTCCACATGCTGTCCTCATCTCCCTGAGAACAGAACTCAACGTGAGCCGGGCCACCTCGGCATGTGGTCTGGCTGATCGGATCCCGAGGGAGATCCGATCTCAGAGCGTACAGACTTAACAGTTGATGCGTTCTGAGATGACAAAAGTTATCTTCCACAGATAATGTCAGAAGAGGATGAAGATGAAGAGGAAGATGAACATGACAGAGATCACACCTCACGTCTAGCTGAACTCGGCCTCACCACAGGCGTAGGCTCCGGTCACTCTCTGATTAAGATAACCTTCCTCGTAACGTAACAAGGACACGCGCTTTCATTTCTTTTCCACATCATTGCCGTTATTGATTTGGACTCTGAGGGAGCCGAGCCGAGGCTTTCTCAGAGTCTTCCAGAGATCCTGCAGATAAAAAATGGAGGTAATTTGTTACTCTGAGGTCAAACTCTTCCTGAAACTTGAAAAAAAAAAACAGAAACATGAAGCCGAGGAAAGGAGAAGTAAATTTAGATTGGCGCTTCAGATGAGTCGTGTGCTGGACTCACGCCATGCTAGTGCAAAAGGTAAGAACGGGGGAAAGCCGTTGTGCAATTTCCATAGATGGTTACCTCACTGCTGGGCTAATGGAAGATGGATGGATATTAATCTTTGTAGTTTTGCGGACGTGACAGTTATTTCAGTTTTGAATACTTCACAGCCTCCTAGTCTATTTAAAGGGCCACGTCACCCAATTTAAAATAGAAAGATGTGTTTTTAATGACCTGTGGTGATAGCTAACCATCTGATCTCAAGCTGATGCTTTAACAGCCTTAAAGAGACTTTAAAAAAAATTTTCTTCACTTATTAAAACATTTGATGCAGCTGAGGTGGAAAAGTTGGTGTTTTGATCAAAAACAGACTATAATAAATCATGATGTCCATTAAGCGTGTGGCGATGATGAAACAACGTTCCTTTCAATCAGGCGGCAACCCTTCAGTTCTGCCGAGTGAAGCCAAAGCTTCATGTGTTAAACCTGCGTTCTCTCTAGTGTCCACCAGGGGGCGACTCCTCTGGTTGTATAGAAGTCTATGAGAAAATGACTCTACTTCTCTCTTGATTTATTCCCTCAGTAAACATTGTAAACATGAGTTTATGTTCTCAATCTCTAGTTTCAAGTCTTCTTCAATGCAGCATGATGTTCATTTAGTACCAGAGACATATACGGCGTCTCTACGTCACACTTCCGCATTCCAAATATGGTAACTTCTGTTCATCGGTTTACAAACAGCCAAGATGGCAACGGCAAAATCGTCGAACTCGAGGCTTCAAATCTGCACAATGACTAATGTCCACTTGTTATCTACAGTCTGTGCTCTCAATGCATGAAACAAACAGAAATGTCACATCTCATCATGTTTACTTGGTTTTGTTTGGAGCTCGTCTTCGTGTGTCGTGGTTTAATGACTCCGGACTGGAGAATAAGAGCGACCGTCTTGATGTGCTGGAATCCTAATATTTGCAAAGCTGTCAAAACACCATCTTGATGCATGTCATTATTTTTCTCCCAGTCTGCTCGTTTTACTGCAAAACTAACCCTCCTGTCATCTCAGGCCCCGCCACTCACTGCTGAGCTGCAGTCACCCCTGCTCACGTCATTCCCCATCACCTGTCTGCCCCACACACCTGCTCACCTGTTACCACTTCCCTCATCAACCCAGCAGTATATATACCAGCCCATTGCCATCTGTTTCTTGTGACATCCTGTCTGCTTACGTCTGCCTTTCTTTGTGGCTTGTCTTCTGCTAGTTTGTTAACAACATGTCGTTAAGTTACGACAATCTTTATCTTCATCTTCTGGGTTTCTGGTTCGTACTTTTAACTGAGTTGTTACACATCAACAGACTTGGATGCTCATTCGTTTGTGTTTTCTTGCTCATTCCCCAGAAATACAGTTACAATTTGTGCTAAATTTGGACAGAAGCCGGACATATGTTAAGCATAGACTAAATAACCGTGATGTCACCCTCAGTTTGTTGACTTAACATTAAGAAACCTTGAGTTTGGCTTTTTGGTCGCCGTGGTAGTGACTTGTCATTGAAGGGTAAGTTATATATAAATTCACCCCCCGTACAGTGTTGATGATATTAGCTTCAGAGGCCAAAACCGTGTTTTTTGTACCAGACCGTAAACATGTTTATTTCTGTCAAAACCTTTGGCATTTTAACATGGAGGTCTATGGGGATTGACTCAAGTGGTCGTTACAGGTACTGCAGTTTTCTTAAAGTTAAAATGGGGTGTTGAGTTTTTACCCACTTCAGTATCAGTTATCAGAATCAGAATCAGCTTCATTGTATGTATTTGTACACATACAGTACAAGCAATTTTACTCTTTTTTGTTGTTGCTCTCAATGCACTTTAACAGAAATACAGGAAAGACGAGGACAACAAAGTAGCCTTTGACTACTATGTACAGATATAAATATATATAACAGCAACATGACTGGAGTAAATGTTGGATGCTTGATGTAACAGGTTGCTTTAAGTTCGGTTCATGAATTAGTATTTGACAGTGATGTGCATATGTTTAATCTTTATGATATATAATTTACAGATCCAGGTTAGTGTTACGAGGTTGTTATTCAACACAGAAACTTGGCAAACACTCCTCAGGCTCAGCGATGGATCAGCTCGACTACTTGACGACCGCAGTGAGGAGGTCGATGTGTGCCACTTGTTTTACCGCTCGGCATTCCTCCGCAGTCATCCTGCGTCTTTAGATTTTTCGCCAGAAGAAGCACTTGAATAACTCCGGGCTGCAGGCCTTCCAGCAGCTTGTTTTTCATTCCGCAGCAGCCGAGCAGAGGAGGAAATGTAAATAAGCACAGCGGGAATAGAAGAGAGTCGGTGAAGTGTATCGGGGCCTACAGGTGTACTGTTTGACAGCGGATGCATGTTAATGGCATTCAGAAGGAGACAGGAGCACATGCTGTGGACAGACAACTGTGATGAGAAACACCGAAACAGATTCAACAAAAGAAACGCTCTTGTGATTGCGCAGACATCCAGCAGAGGCCTGTATCCGGTTTGAGCTGCTAAATATACTCAATTGCAATCCTTTTCTACGCTGAAAAGTCAGTAGACAATGACTCGAGATGCAAATAGAGAGCTGAGAGGAAAAACAAAGAACAAGAAGAGAGAAGATATTGTTTCAAAGCATTCCAGAAAAGGAGATAAAAGGACAAACGGTATGTAGAACATCCGCGTGCAAACTTTAACCGTCTGTATTTCGTGAAAATGAAAACAAGTGTGTGTTCAGAAGCTTTTTGAAAATGTCCACACCATGTGTACATCGGCTGTGCATTGACAGAAGCATGTCAGTGTTTCCACTAATCCCACGAAAGACTGCAGATTATACTATTACACACTATAATCCAGACTGTGAAGCACCCAGAACTGAATCTGTGTCGAGTTCACTACGATGGACCCGATGACGCTGTATCGATGTACCATCAACTTCACTCAAATAAGAAAAGATAGAACTATTTTAATCCCAAAGGACATTATTGTGCCAGACTTTGATTTAAAGATTACAACAGAAGAATAAGAAAAAGACAACAAAGTAAAATATGAACATAAATAAACAAGAGTATATTAAGTGTATAAGAAGTAACTCTGAGAGCAGAAGATATCTGTCGTAAGATAATTCAACTACAACGGAAAAAGTAAATTACAACAAGAGTAAAAATATAAAGTGTGTAAGAAGTAGTACTTACATCTGACAGTAATATTGGAAATAATATTCATTTGAGATCGGAGGTTGTGAGTTGTGACGAGATCTGATCAGAGATGTGACTGAATCATTTGTGGAAGGGTCACTTTTGAATCAAATCATTGAAATGAATACGGTACGAAGACGTTCGTGTACGTTATTTGTTCCAATTGGTCAACAAGTCAAAACAATCGGTGAGTCCACGCCCTCCAGGATGACACGCAGAAGCCCTTCCTGACCTGATCTTAAACCGATCTGGTTCAGGTTCGGTTGTAGTTGAGGGCAGAGCTTTTGGTTAATACAGCGACTAAGATTAGGATTAGGAGACTTTCATCAGAAGGTAAGGGAACGACTGTGCATGCCATCGTTGTCTGTTGGAAGGAAACAGGAAATGAACTGCGCACTCCGGTCAAAGTTTAACATTTGGTCCACCCCGACCTCCATCGTTGTTCTATAACAACGTCAGATGTCTCCTGTGCTTTACTTTGACATCAGGAGTTGTAATTCTGCCATCGCAGAAGACTTCAATTCAAACAAACGTAGTTTTGGGACATTCACAAGAACACAATTTAGTTTCCCTGTAGAGTGACAAGAAGAACGTAACAGTCCTTCATCTAAGCAACTGATGCTCCTTCTCAACATACGTTTGCACAATGTTCCCATCTCATTCCCCAAGCACTCCCAAGTCCCCAAACTTTCTCTCAGAAATCTTTAAAAGAAAAAACAAATGGATCGAAAAAGTTGCCTGAGCCCAAAGTGTTTTTGTACGACCAACAATCATCAGTTTACTATCAAAGAGGGCAAAGAAAAGCAAGAGCAAGATGTTTCCTTGAAATAATCGTATGAAGGTTAGCATTCAAATTTAAAGTGAATCCTCAAGGATGAAGAGCAAAGACATGAGCGTGCAGTCTTCTCCTTGTTGCTGCCGTGCTTCTGAACACAGTAACTTTAAAGTCATTGCCGTCTTTACTCAGTGCCACCGGCGTGACCTGCTGTACATGTATTACAGCTGGCAACGTGCTCGTTCACAACCTGAACTCTTCAATCCCGCTGCAACACGTGCGCTTATTGTTCTTGTGTCTCGCTGTGGCAGATTGCGAATGCGCTGCGATGCCGCCGCCCTGAATCTGTCCTGCAGATGAAACGTGGAGCGGCACAGGAGCCTTTAGCTCGGCTGTTGCTCATCAGTCTTCTCCCGCTGTCATCCGACACGTTGTCTTCAGACGTCGCTTCAAGCTGAGACGGAGCGGCTGAACCCCATCGTCTTGTCTGTGCACATAGAAAATCAAATGCACCACCTTCTGTAAATACAGTTGTTTCACATGCAGCGGCAGCTCAGAGGAAATCCTCCTCTTGAAGCTCTCGGCCTTCATCTAATCTGCTCTGATCCTCTTCACAACCGTCAGCGGCTGTAACAGAATCACAACACCGAACGCTCACCGGAGGGAATTACACACAACTGTTGATGATTTAGAATTTGAAAGTTATGCGTTTGAAGGTTTATCCAGCTGCACATTCAGGAACATCTTCGCAAACAGTGATGGAAACTGATTTCATGCAGGTGGTTTGATAGACTGACCAAACGTCTGACCGCCTTAATGTAACGCGTTGATGTTAGTTAACGCGTTACATTAAGGTCCTTGTAATAAACGTCAATCAATAGCACGGACATTTAAAGTCCTCATAAGATACATATTAACGTTATTATGTTCTAACAAGACTAAACAAGTTGTAATGATAGCATCATAAACATGTTTATTGACAGATTATCAGATCATTATAAGCACTTGTAAGAAACTTATGATCAGTTTACAGATTGCTTAAAAATGTAAATAAAAGCCTTATGATTTACTTGTAATTGTTTTAATAGTAAAACACATTTATTAAGTTGAACTAACTTAACTATTATGTCGTTGTTAAACCTTAACCAAGCTTTTTGGTTGCTCTATTAAGATTAATACATATTTTATTATGTACTTATTATTAGTAAATAATGCGTTTCGCAGCTCCCCCCTCGGGCCAACCAGATAGCCAACCAACAAACCAAAGAACCAACCAAGAGAGCATCCAACAAACCAAATAACCAATCAACAGACCATCCAACAAACCAACCAACCAACCAACAGACCATCCAACAAACCAAAGAACCAACCAACAGACCATCCAACAAACCAAAGAACCAACCAACAGACCAACCAACAAACCAAAGAACCAATCAACCAACAGACCAACCAACAAACCAAAGAACCAACCAACCAACAGACCAACCAACAAACCAAAGAACCAACCAACAGACCAACCAACAAACCAAAGAACCAACCAACAGACCAACCAACAAACCAAAGAACCAACCAACAGACCAACCAACAAACCAAAGAACCAACCAACAGACCAACCAACAAACCAAAGAACAAACCAACCAACAAACCAAAGAACCAATCAACAGACCAACCAACAAACCAAAGAACCAATCAACAAACAGACCAACCAACAAACCAAAGAACCAACCAACCAACAGACCAACCAACAAACCAACCAACCAACAGACCATCCAACAAATCAAAGAACCAACCAACAGACCAACCAACAAACCAAAGAACCAACCAACAGACCATCCAACAAACCAAAGAACCAATCAACAAACAATCCAACCAACTAACCAACCAACCGACCAACACTTCAACAAACCAGGCACCACAATGTAACAACATGAAGGTGAGTTAAAGGTGTGTTCACGTCTTTCCAGGTTCTTTAAACATTTATGTCCAGGAAATGAAAACCCTGGATCATTTATTCATAAATTCTCCTCAAACTCAGATCAGAAGAGGTGAATTTACTTTCTGCAAGCTGAACTCCTACAAAATATTTAATCCAGAGAAGTTTGGGGATTTCCACTTCATTTCAATCACATGTAGTGTTTTCAGTAGTTAGTGGAGATCAGAGGAACTAACACATTAAGAAAGGATGTGTGTGTAAATTGACTAGAAGTGATCATTGGCCTAACTGTGACCTGTGTGCATCATCTGTGCTGTAATTGGTCAAATTTGACTCTGATTTAAACTGCAGTTGCTCAAACAAAATGTAAAGTGGTCGGCGGAGCGTTTGCTTCTCTTTCGATGACTTTCAAGCCGCCACAACAAAACAAAGACATCAAAATATCTATCAGCAGGAATAATGGGAAAATAAATGGGCAGCGGCACCGCTCAGAGTGACACTTCAATAAGTCTTCAACTGGAGAAAAAAACCCCAGAGCCAGACAAAAGCTGGAAATTCAATTTGGAGTGTCAAAATAGTTATGCTGCCTGCGACTGACAAGAAGGAAATTGTTGTTTCCAGAGAAGAGAGAGGACGGTCCAACTCCGGCAGCTGCTCAAGGACACCGAGGCTCTAAATGGACAAACATGAGGACGTTCAGTTCATTGCTGCTGAACTTAATGCAAACGAGTTAATAATAACATCTTCTAAAATCTGCTTTATGTCTCACCATTTAACAAATCATAACATTACAATTATATTGTAATATGATATATATGCATTTCCTTCATTTCTTTTCATTGACTCTTGCATTGATAACATTTATTGTTAACTTCCTGGCGTTCTTCGTGGTCACTGATCTGCTGGTGCATTGTGGTTCTTGGCGTGTTAGCGCCACCGCTAGTAGAATCATTGGCACCAGTGTGTCACATTCTGCCCTTTGACGTCTTGAGAAGACTGTTGTATCTTTAGAGGAAAACACTGTTTTCTAGAGGATTTAGTTTTCTGTTCTGTTTCTATGTCATTCATTTATTCATGTTTCCTGTTTTATTTTGGCACTCATCTTTATTGTCAGTGCAGACTGTGCACTTGCTGTGTGGGTGTCGGCCCCGCCCTGATTGTTTTCACCTGTCGCTCGTTGTCCCTGTCCTGTCCTTGTGTGATTACTCTTTGTGCTCTCTTCTCCCGGTTCCTCATTGTTCGTCCTTATCAAGTGTTTCCAGCCCGTGTTCCTGGTTTCTAGTTTTTACAACGTGTTGTGTTTCTGGCTTCTTTCCCGGTCTTTGGATTTACCCGTCGCCCACCTGAACGACCTACTGCTTTATTTGGACTGTAAGTTAATTTCTGCTATAAATCATTCAACTCTTCCTGCTACGATGGCGTATTAGGGCCAGTGTAGATTTAAAATATATATATATATATATATATATATATATACTAGTTATGGAGCATGGATAATCTGAGAAAACCCGAGATTAAATTGAATGGAGTGTAAAACTGGTAACGCCAGTTGTTTGAATGTTGTTGCTCCTGAAGTAATGTTATTATCATGAACGTCCTGAAAGATACATACACACATTTCTTTGTTCTTTGTTGGGTTTTTATGAAGATGAATACATAAAAAGATTGTAGAAGTCAGAGGAAAGTAGAGACAAACAACTTCTAACACCAGAAACACCCTGAGCGTGCCCAGCTGTCGCTGTGAAGAGAAACCAGGACACGACTGCTTGTGTTGAACCACAGATTACAGTGAATTATGTCCTGCTGGGACGAGGACGTCTGCAGAACCCTGCAGAGGCTGCTGCTGCTGAGACGAGATGATGGATGGATGGAGAGTCCTCTACCGTACACGATGTGTTGCTGTTGATTTAACCTTACAAGGTGAAGCAAATGTGGTTCCTTGACAAAAATACCCAACTTTTATTTTCTTAGAAATGTATGACTTCATTATCTCGTTCAGTTGTGGGTTTTTGAATCTCAAAGAATAGCCACGATTTTTTTCTCATATATTTACATCTCCAATCTCAGAACCTTTTATTCTCTTAATATACCCCCCCCCCCCCCCGTGGCTCCATAATTATCATTATTATTTTTACCTACAACGGCCCTCGTATGCCGTCGTTTCCTGCTGCTTCCTCTTCAGTTGGGTCCAATGCCTGAGTCGTGACGGGATGAATACCACCAGCATGTGTGTGTGAGCGCATGTGTCCTCTCAACACACAGAACGGGGACCCACTCATAAAAACATGGCTCCATCGCGCGACAGGTGGTCAGAAACCCGACCGGGTATCTTCACGCCTGAACATGAGAAGAAAAAAAGATGTAACATTTATCTCCTATCTGCCCTTCCACCTCGTGGATTTGATTTGCTTCTGATGTACATGCAGCTTATTTTGATCAGAGATGAAAATAGGGTTTTGTTTTGTTTTTCTTTCTTCCGTTCCAGCTGCTGATTTAAAAACGTTCCTCGAACAAAGAAACCATCTGAATCTCCTGCAGAGACAAATAATGAGCTCTGTAATTATACTGTAATTGTCTGTGGGTGGCTCAGAGTGTGTGTGTGTGTGTGTGCGTGTGCGTGTGTGTGTGTGGTGCATGTGCACACGAGTGTCAAAGATGTGTACTCATCTGTGTGCCTGTTGGTGTTTCTGTTCAAAGGTGCACACTGAGTCCACCTCCTCTCTTCAGTCCGGTTCAGAGGAAACACGTTGGTGTGCTGAACACGTTGTGCATCACAGTAACCCGGCGTCTCGTTCCGTATGCATGAGCGAGCACCTCATGCACCGTGTAGCTGTGTGAACACACAGTATGTTTGCAGAAGTAATGACCCCAGCGGTGCAGATCCTCAGCCAGGTATAGAAGGTAAGACGAGGCCGATGTTTGTTTCAAACACAGAGCATTAGAACAACATTTAAAAAATACAATAAAAAGCAAAAATTAGGGAGATTTTTTTTAAAAGAACTGTTGAAAAAATTGCAGTGTGAATGTGCTTGATGTTGGAAGTTCAATTATAGCAATAATGTATGAAAGATGTAGAATATTTCAAGGTTTGAATGACAGTTGAATGTCTATGAATATGTTTTTAAAAAGTGGGAAACGGTCTAAAAATGACAGAATTAAATTTAAAAAAAAGACAAACTATAATTAGAACAAAAATTCAGATGCAGTTGCAACACAGTTATGAGTTTTTAATTGCCCCAAATTCAATTAGGAACAAACGTGCAGCAGAGGATGAATGGAGACAACAGCAGAGTTCCTCATTCACATTTGAACATTTGAGTCTTTGATTCTATCTGTGGAGCGAAGCTTCACCCTGGTTTGGTTGGTTTGGTACTCGAGGAACCGCCAGTCAGCTGAGAGACGGAGAACGAGAGGATTCTACGGTATAAGTGAGTGGCTTTAGGTCTTTCAGTCGATCTTCTTCCATTCGTCTGTTGCTTGTTCTTGTCAGACTGGTGACGGGAATAAAGAAGGACCGACTGCTGATAGATGAACCTGATTGGCCATCATGGCCGTGACGTTGTTCTGGCTCTGGGAGCTGGTGAGAAGTATTGAGGCCCTGCTGAAGAAGTACCAGCTGCTGGAGGTCTCCGTACAGCAATATTTAATATAACAGCCCAAGAAAAGACAACCCCAGGCAGCCGCATTCATATCAAAGTGCTTGCAAACCACAAATGTAACTAGGTCAGATGGAGAACAGATTTCTGTCAGAAATGACTGCACTAATTAAAACGTGTGCTCGTTTGTGTTGCTCGATGGAGGAAGAGGCTCACATGTAGAGTAAAGGGAACTCGTGCTCAAGTGAAGTAGCCTACAGGTGCTGGAGTAAAAGTACTTTGTTACATTCAACCTCAGGTAGTGAAGTCCTGCTTCACCATGAAATATTCAACACGTCTCACTGCAGGGAGTGAAATAGTCACAGAATGCAATCTATTGGTTTCCTACAGTGACACGAATTGTCTCTTTCTTGTCTCTCACAACAACTTGTTCTTGGGAAGGACGGCATACGTTAAAAACGACTGTCAGGTTTAGGCAACAGTGAGGTTTTGGCAACTTAACCACAAACGGTGAGGTTTAGGCAACAAAACCACTTAGTTAGGTAAAGGACAAACATCATGGTTGGCCTTAAAATAATTACGTACGGTTGAATCCGGTCCAATCAGTCAATCATTAACTTCATGTGCAGAGCTTCTGTTTCATCCGACAGCTTTAAACCAGGACTGTGATTAGTAGTAAAGTAGGTGCACCATTATGGTTGCTGTTTGGCAGCAGAAAGCCATTTTCAGTCCCAGGCGTCAGGATTCACTGCAGAGCTGTGAAATCCTGTTTGCCCCCGGAGTGATGAAAGCACTTTAGGAGTTTGAGTCTCGTGTCTGTTGACACAGTAACTGTGCCATGTGAATGACTATTCACATGCAGACATTTCAACTTGACTGGATAAGGACAGAGGAACTGGGTTAAACATATCGAAACAACTGAACACCAATATGCAGTCCTGAGCATACACTGTAAAACACAAGTGGTGGAACATTCCGACTCCTCATTCAACATAAACTTATAACATAATTCAAAATAACTTAGTACTAAAATAACTTAGTAGTTAAACATTTCCTGAGAGTCTTTGGTGACAAAGGGGGATTAAAACCATGTGAGGCTTGGTTTGGAGGGGCTAGCAGACCCCACAGTTAAGGTGTCTCTGCATATAAGACCTAAACAGACAGCAAACTCTGCAATGCATAGTATCAAAAACAGGATTTTAAAACATCGCATGTATCACATGTATAACACATACATGTTTAGGCTTGTTCAGTAGGGATGCTGACTGTGGCACGCCTCCTGGAGCTTCCCCTGTCTGCTGCCAGGTTGAACCACCTCATTGCTGTTTCACACTCATCATCTGTGGCGGCACGTGAGACATGATTCTTTCGACGGCATCTGTAATCACAAGCAGATCATACAAAATCCCATGAGCCCTCAGTGGAACATATAGCAGACATGCAGTCTAAAAGCTAGTGGCTGTCTGGCATGTAAAGGTTTGCTATGCTATATTCAGAGCTAATATATCATATAACTATTATGTGAAGATATAGTCGAGTAATATCTACCTGAGCAGAGAATGAAGTTGAAGTTGCAAAGAGAATTTGTAAGTTTGAACACCACCTAAGACCTCTGGGTGACTTCAAATTGTTTTCATTAAATATTAGTTACTTACGCAGGAGCAAAGTCTTCGACTCCATCTGGCTGAAGGACTTTTTCCCATTTATCCCTTTCCAGTTCATTCTCTTCCCAACATCACCGTTGAACATGCGGGCAAGGTTGTTCCATGTAACCCGTTTTGTGTCATGTCCTCCGATGGTTGCCAGGGAGGAAATCTAAAATGGATCAAAAAAGTATTGTTAACACTTTACAGAATGTTTTTTCTACAATTTCACGCTTTTAAACATATTTAAAAAAGGAAAGAGAACTTACCAAACAAAGGCTGGCCTCGAGGTAGATCAGTTGCTCTCTCAGGTTTGTCTGAGTTCAGGAGGAAAGGTGAACCTCCCACCCTATTGTATGCCCCCTGTTGCCTGGGTCCTAATGGTAGGCTGCCTGTTACCTGCCTGCAGTATTTGAACGGGGGAAAAAGGCGCGTTTGATGTGCAGATACCCCGGTGTCCGCAGTGAGTCCGCTGTTTGACGGTGCGCGATCCGGGGGCGACCTGAGTCGACTTATGAACTCACAATATGTACACTTCCATTGCATCGTCACAAGAACCTGTGAAAACAAGAATAAAACGATTGGCTCAACTTTCAGTTCAACAACCCAGTTCCAGTAACATTAACTCCACTGCAAAACGTTACCCAGCCTCTGCTAATAACCAACTAATGACCTCGTGAAACTTCCTGAAGCGTTTCACATTTTCGGCCCCGCTGGAGGTAAAACAGCAGCTTCCCGCCGACACGTTAAAGAAAAAGCACCTCTGGAGCTCCACCAGTGACTTTACAGACGGAGAACATGAGAGAGCAGAGAGCAAAGCAGGAACCTGAGTCACATAAATCCATGTTAGAACAAGATGAACAGGGTTACCGGGAGCTTTTAGTTTGTGCGGTTTCTATAGTGTTAGGCCTGATGGTGAGACACCGTTCAGAAGCTTCACCGGTGGTTCAACTCTGATCTTGTTCCGTTTATTTTCTGGCGTTAGTCCAACTCTTTGAAAAGACAGAAGAGCATTGATCACAACCTTCATACCAGATCTACATGAAGAGCGAAAGCAATCGAGAGAACGCGATTGTGTGAATGCTGGATGTTGACAAGCTGACGCCAACCATCAGCAATAAAATGATTTATTCTGATACCAAACTGTTGGCGTATTGCTGCTTTAATCTGTATGAAGAAGCAGTTTAATTACTCGGAATGAGTTGGAAAAGTGGGATAGAGTCTAACTAGTATTTATTAAAAAGTTGAATTATACCCATAATATGTAAAAAATGTGGAATAGTTCAGGGTTTGTTGATAAGAGGCTATTTAATGCAGCTCCCTTTGGATTATTATTGTTAACTAATGCAATACCTGCATTCAGGCATCATCAGGTGTTTTGTGTTTCTCCTGAAGTCCCGAGCCGGACGTGGTTAGCCTAGCTTAGCATAAAGACTGACAGCGGAGGGAAACAGCTAGCCTGGCTCTGTCCATGCACAGATTACTGAAATCATCTTTCACTGCTGCAAAGAAGAAAACGACAGTCAGACACGGAGCTGCAGCACTTGAACAATAAGGTTCTTTCTCCCGCTCTGTGTTTTGGGCAGGATTTGGCAGGCGCTCCAGGCCTGATGGGAAATGTAGATCATCGGGTAAGCGGATGTAAATTTCCTCCAGTGGAGAAGCTGAAGCTCTGCGGTGCATCAGATTCCAACAGCATCAATTATTTAACTTGCAATTCACAACCAGCACGCCTCGCTCCCATTTAAAGTTTTTAGGCGACATGAAATATTAATGCCGACGAGACCGGGTCATCACGGAGAATATGAGTTCACTGTAGCCTCATGGAGCAGAGCGTGAACGGGTAATCAAGCACGTCAAAGACATCAAAACAAACAGGAACGTCTGCGTGGAGCTGATAACACGTCTCCTGAAGATTACCTGCAGCTTTCAGAGGAGTTTCCTCTGCAGCGCTGCTGCGCTCAGACTCTCTGCAGGCTCAAGGAAATCTTACCTTACGTTTTTATTTTTATTACAACAAACTACTATTTAACTGGAATGTGGTTTAGTTCTGCAAGGAGGTAAAACAGCCAATCGCAGCTTGACAGAGTTCTGTGAATCCACAGAGGAGCCCTGAAACCTTCAGCTGAGGCGAAAACAAAATCAATTGAGGTTGAATTTTCAAGGATTTTGGGATCTGAATTATTTTGAGAGATTTTATTCTGGATGTGGTATGAATTGGCATGAACCACACCAGGTTGTACTTGTGTTTGTGGATAGTAATCTAAGATGTGGGGACATTTGGGACTTAAATCTACAGAGAAGTGTTCCACCAACAGGACCGGAGCTCTCTCTGCACCCTGACTGGTGTGAGGCGTACCTTCGAAGATAACCAACAGCTTCAGTCATTTCAGGAAATGTTCAAAAACAACGTAATAATGTTCAGAAGACAAAGGCCGTAGGAGTTATGACTTCTGTCTGTTGGGAACCAGCCACAGCCTCCGGTTCTGTAAAGTGAAGCCCGTGTGGAGGATTTAAAATTTGCTTCAAATTTGGAGGAAATGGATTTGAGAGGAAATGGTGCAGAGTTACAAACTCATTTCACCACATGTCAATAGCAGAGCAGCTCAAGGTGCCACTCAGACAGAACCAGGACAGAAGAACAGGTACCGACACCGCAACACATTCTCACCCCGACTCGTCAAATGCTGCTGTTTGGTGCGGGGCCCTCAGCTTTACCGTGACTCTCTCCATACCCCTCTAGTGAAGGACGAGTCACGTGACAAAATGTCAACATCGTCCTTTAGTGACAGTCTTAAGATGCACAAAGCTAAAACTCTACATTGAGTGTGTTTTGTGGGACGTTGTCCATCTCCGTCCACAGATGTTAACGTGTGTGAACATCTCCACTCTGTTCTTTCATCTAACAGGAGAAGAAGATCAGCTTCTCTCACTCCGGTGGTCATTTTGCACGACAGAATTGCTGTAATTGCAAAATGTGTCACGATAATGACTTTGTTGAATTCCAGTTATTGACAAATGAGCTTCTGAGATTATTTAAATCTAGCTGGTGCGACGCTGTCCTTCAGGATCCATTAAACTCCATCACTTTGTGACTGTAAGTTAGTGGGCAGCAGAGCAGAACGCACGGTGCCTTTAATCAAATGTTTACACCACAACAGTTCCATTAATGAGCCATTTGTCTGGGAGCAGAGCCGCGCTGCTCCAAGCATGATAACTGAGATCCTACACCAGGTGAATGGCTTTCATCTCTCACATGAAACCCAATAAGAGCGTTGGAACAAACAACGCATCTCATCAGAGTGTTATCAGACGGAGAGGAGCGTCCCTGTCTCACACACACACACACACACACACACACACACACAGATCTTTAATTAACAGCTAAACAAATATTGCAGCTTTTCTTAATGGTGCTGATGATGGAGCTGCCCAAACAAACCCCCCGTCTGTTTCCACATATGAGAAGCAGAGAAGCAACACTGAACGCTGCTGCAGCTCCCCAATAAACCAAGAGGTCATTAGTTAACTGCTATTTCATGCATTTAAACATTAAATATGAGTGAATGTGAGGGATTTAGAATCGTGACCTCGCTATCTCTTCGTTACGTCCCTGCTCTGAGTTCTGTCGTCTTACCCCCGTAAAGGGGCAGCAGGTGTTTTTGGAGCTTGACCCATCGGGACTAAAAGGCAGGAAATAAACGGTTGTTTACTTCCTGCTTCAAAGCTTATTACAGGACAACGAAAGCCACAGAAACAATCCTGCAACTACAAATGTTTAGAGCGTGGATCTCTGCAACGAACACTTCTGCAGAGTTTGATTGAGTCCAAACAACCTAACCGCCCCTCTTAAAACACACTTCATTCAAACTCCAAAGCATGCAGCAATGCATGCAGCAATGAATGCAGCAATGAATGCAGCAATGCATGCAGCAATGAATGCAGCAATGAATGCAGCAATGAATGCAGCAATGAATGCAGCAATGAATGCAGCAATGAATGCAGCAATGCATGCAGCAATGAATGCAGCAATGCATGCAGCAATGAATGCAGCAATGAATGCAGCAATGCATGCAGCAATGAATGCAGCAATGAATGCAGCAATGAATGCAGCAATGCATGCAGCAATGAATGCAGCAATGCATGCAGCAATGAATGCAGCAATGCATGCAGCAATGAATGCAGCAATGCATGCAGCAATGAATGCAGCAATGCATGCAGGCTGTTTAAAGTGTAGGCGTACAAAACACGTCAGACACTCTGACCCAACAACAAATGGACTCACCAAGCTGTCGGCCCTCGAAGCAGCGGTTGAGTGGTGGCGGTGTACTCAGCAGTGTGTGTGTGTGTGTGTGTGTGTGTACTGGTAGTTCTGTTAGCTGTTACACACACACACTACCTCCCCCCCCCACTCAGACCAAGTCCCTCCACACCATCGGCGACAGAGAAGATGACACGTCAGAGGGTGAACGAGTGTCATGGAGCTGTTGTTGCTATTAGTTAGTTTTATAAGTTATTCTGAAGCTGCTCGTCCCCCCAACACACCGTGATAATAATAATAATAATAATAATAATAATAATAATAATATACTCCTCCCTGTAGGAATGTTCTCAGTTACATTTGGTGTTGCCATTGAAACAGTAGAGTCAACAATAGAGTTATTTAAACATTTCTGCTGTTTAAACACTCTTCATTTACATGTGAGTAATAAAGTAATGTTGATTATTTTTGAATTAATTGTCTTTTTTTTCTCACAAAAAGAACCGATAAGAGTATCGATAGTATTGATACCCCTCCCTCGCTATACATCAGTACAAGTCCACTTCACAAAGCATCCACTGAACTGAGCTGACGTGATGCGTTCGCTCATCTTAGACAAGAAGTGACGACGACTCTTTGAACTGAACAAAATGATTCGACTCAGTGAAGTGATTCGTATTCGAATAAATGAAACATTGTAGAAGAGCAGCAGCATGAACTCTGTTTCTCAGCGTGTTAGAACCGAAGACTGCGGCGTCCAACTGGCCGACTCTCTGGAGACTCGGAGACATTTAACTCACCGTCTGTCTGTCGGGAGGCCTCAACACGCCGTCACACTCCACACACTCCTGATCCGTCTCCTCCGTCTCGTTATATCCGCACCTCTGGTCCGGCGTTCGGCTCGTAAAGAGCGCGCTCGTTTCATGCCGAGGCCTTCAGCTCAGAATAACGACTCTCCGAGGACGAGGCGTCAACACCGGGCAGGAAGCCACAGCAGAAGCAGCTGGGAGCGCTAACGGTCACCGCCCAGCTGTAAACCTTTATGACCTCGGGAAGCTCTGCTGAGCTCAGTCTGTCAGGTAGCATCACAGAGTAGTACGCTATGTACTCGATAACAGAAGAAGGCTTTCGTGCAGTGGTGGAGTGCATTAGATGTCAGCGGGACAGACTTCTACAAGTGGTTTCAGAGACCTTGGGCACCTTCCTTCACCCAAACCACGTGTCAGCAGCAGCAGAACTCTTCTTTCTCTGCCTTGAATAGATTTCTTCACTCTTTGTTCAATGAACTCTGGAAACCAGATTCTTGACTTAAACCATAGACGTCGTCGCTGTAATGTCCCCTCTTGGTTCGTGGAGTGATGGTTTGAAGTCGATTTGGCCGTCGCCATCTTGGCTTTTTTGCAACCTGTGAACAGAAGTGACGTAGAGACGCCGTAACAATGCCAGGTTGCTTTATTTATAATACGTCATCTTTTCTGACTATTAAACAGCCCCAGTGACAGATGAGGTAAAACTTTCCCCCGTTTAAACAAAAAGAAACCTGCTTCAGAAACTTCACTGAAGGAGTTTAGTCCTCAGTCACGACTGCCATCCATCAGTGGGATGGATCCAGAGAAGCTGCAGCGCAGGTGATTGATAGCAGAATTATTAAATGAGTTAACAGTAAAATTGAAAATAACATTTTTGATGGAGTTAATTGCCTCGGGCTGATAAGAGAGAGGCGGGTCGGCTGTGGATCATTTCCTTGATCAACGATAATGTGAAGGAGTGCCATCACAACAATGAAGAATGAAGGTCAGACAGCATCTCAGCACCGAAACATCAACGCAGGAATATTTACACTGAGAAGTTTACGGTCATCAATAAATTGCCAAAAGTTATCGACAAATTATTCCTCCAGAAATTGGAAGTGTTGTTGGAAGGACTTTGTCCCACCAGGTACCATCTTAAACTCACTTAATGATCACGCTAATACATCATGATGTGATTCAAGACTCTGTATCCTGCAAATATAAATAAGAGAAGAAGACGAACACAGGAGGAACCCGGTCTCTGGAGGAGAAACGTGCTGACATGAACCTGCAGCAGACGAGCTGCTGTGAGCACGGAGGGCTCAGGTTGTCTGGTTCACAGGTCGACGGGCCCTCAGAAGAAAAGAAGAAGAAGAAGAAGAAAGCTCTCCGTCTGCAACGACACCATATAACACCACCACACCTCAGGGCCTCGGCCTCAGGGATGATGGAGCTCATCCTCCTCACGGCCCCAGAGGCTGCTGGGAGGATGGCATCGGGATTTATGGGCATATTTCTGTGTTTGTGTTGCTGCTGGGCGACACCGGAACATCCTCCTGGTAGTTTTCATGGGATTATTTATGAGAGTTGGCAATAGAGCCTCTGTGTGCGGTAGTTTAGTTCAGGCAAGAGAAGAGAATTGATTCGACTCGACTAAAGAATAGAGAAGACTACATTAGATTAGATTAAAAGCTTGAATTGACTGTATTATACTAAAAATGATACAATAAATTACATTAAAAATCAAAGCTATGAATGTGTGGTCCCAGTGGTGTGGTTGGCTGGTTCCGGTTCCTCAGCAACGTCGGGCGCAACCTTCCCTGAAAGTTGCCACAAGACTAGAATAAACCCGTCTCCCGTTTTCCAGGCCGTAAAAGACACGTCGTGTGTCCGAGTCCTTCACTCTCGACCCACAAAGCTGCTCTGAATCTTTCAGTTGTGTGACGGTCTGTTTGATCTGTTAGTCGTCGTGACGTCATTCGTTGGTTCGTGGACTGATGTTGAGTTTGGCGATTTCGCCAGCGCCATCTTGGATTACGGCTGTTTTTTTGCAACCAATAAACAGAAGTGACCATATCTGGACTGAGGAGGAGTCACGTGGAGACGCCGTATACGTCTCTGTCCATCACAATAAGCCCCGCCCTAAAGCATCCCCTGCTTTATGGTCTGTGTGACTCTAAATGGACCATAATGTACTAAATGAACATCATGCTGTGTTGAAGAAGACTTGAAACTGGAGATTGAGACATAAACTCATGTTTACAATGTTTACTGAGGTAATAAATCAAGAGAGAAGTAGTCATTTTCTCATAGACTTCTATACAACCAGAGGAGTCGCCCCCTGGTGGACACTGGAGAGAATGCATCTTTAACACATGAAGCCTCAGCTTCTCTCAACAGAACCGGAGGTT
Organism: Ophthalmolycus amberensis; assembly: GCA_024529925.1. Taxonomy (NCBI): domain Eukaryota; kingdom Metazoa; phylum Chordata; class Actinopteri; order Perciformes; family Zoarcidae; genus Ophthalmolycus; species Ophthalmolycus amberensis. The sequence goes on along the minus strand of JAFEUB010001001.1, from coordinate 685,153 downwards.
GCCGCCTGTTTCAAATCAAACAAACGAAAAGTCACTTTGGTGGAGCCGGTGGTGATTTCTTTATGCCGACATCACCGAGGGATGAGCCAGCGGCGCAGAGGCGTGAAAGAAGAAAACTTTTTCATCTGAAGGAGTGAGTGCAGCACCATGAATGTCTTCAAGGACAGACTGCTCTGTTGTTCACATTCATATGATGAAGAGCGTCGAGACCACAGAGACACAAAGGTGTTGGAGCGATCAGTGGATCAGTGGATGCTGCTTAACATTCAGAACATGAAGGAACACCTTGACAGATGCAGCGCATGGCCTTGAGATGTATTATAATCTTTTTTTGATTAAAGTTATATTGGAGTAAATGTGAATTGAAAATGTAATATGATTATGAAATAGTTTGAACGTGAAATCAGCCAATTGAACCACATAATGTCCTCGTGTCAACTTGATTCGTGTGGTCATGTGCTTCACTTGTCGTTGGTGGTTTTATTTGAATGAAGCTGTTTTCATGCCTTAAGATTTGCTGGCAAAGGGCCGCAAATAGGCCTAATTTAACACAATAACAAAGATGTATGTTAAAAAGAAGTCTGTTGTTCAAGTTTCAGGTGTATATTGAAGTGAAGAGCTGATGTGAATGTACGTACATGTTCTGGGATGTCAGAGTCAGACGGGGTCCCGGCACTTTGTTAATGAGCCAAACTGCAGACGGGAAAGAAAAGCCTGAGTTTAAATTGATGCGAGAGCAACGCACATCATTCTGTAACACGCATGACCCTAAAGACACAGAGAACAAACATACAAAATACTTCCAGAGGATCTCGAATCTGTGGTGGATATGCAGCTTTATCTGGTGCACATTTAGGATCATATTTCATACCTGAATGCAGCCGCACGATCCAGCTAATGGCCTCCCCTTCCTCCTCCTCCTCCTCCTCCCCTTCCTCCTCCTCCCCTTCCTCCTCCTCACGCAGCAACTGGGCCAAATAGAACAATATGAAAGTTGTTGTCTTCCATCGTAAAGACAGCTTCACGCATGTAGTTTATTGGTGATATTCTTCACAGAGCGGGACGGTTGATTAGAAAACATAAAGCAGGAACAGAACCTCAGGCCCGCTCATGTGTCTCTGCTGCAGAAAGTCATTAGCGCTGAGTAATGAGCCTCCTGCTAATGCAGCGGCAGAATTATGCCTCTCCATCACAGGCTCGCTGAGTGTTTGGCATTATTCAATTTAATTAAACAGTCAGTAATCTGGTTGTAAACGCGTCTGAGGTTTCCATCTGTTTAACATAACATGGATATGACGGGCGGCCCGTCTGATGAGAGGGAAGCTGTTGTTTCTGCCCGCAGCGCGATGATTCTGATTGATAGATGTTTCCACAGAGATTTATCTCCATAACAATTTGACAGATTCACTCTGGATGTCGATGCTCACCAGAGGACGATTCGTAACGATTTTGGTGATCATCTGACGTGTCATCTACTAAAATCTGTTTTTTAGCGCCACCTCTGGTACGACTCTTTCGTCCACTGATTAGGTATAAAGACTAAAGACTCTTTTACAGCTGACGTCATCAAAAATACGCGTGCACTTGTTGGCAACAGATGTTACGTTTTTGCTCCAACCATCCAGATGAGTTAGCAAGCGTTAAACCATTAACTGTGTGTGAGAAGTGGACGTAGTGGTGACGTCACCCATTTGGCGCCTTGAGTTCGTCATCTTGGATTACAACCGTCGCCATATTGTTTTTATTCGCAACCCATGAACGGAAGTGACCATATTTGGAATGTGGAGGAGTGATGGAGCGACGCCGTATACGTCTCTGGTAGAGACCTGTCAATCACTGTGTAGCCCCGCCCTAAAGCATCCCCTGCTTTATGGTCTGTTAGATACCTGTCAATCACCGTGTAGTCCCGCCCCTACAGTATCCCCTGCTTTATGGTCTGTGTGACTCTAAATGGACCATAATGTACTAAATGAACATCATGCTGTATTGAAGAAGACTTGAACCTAGAGATTGAGACCATAAACTCTGACCAAAAACTTTTCAGAAACTTCCGCATCGGCTTCACTCGGCAGAACCGGACGTTGCTGCCTGCTTTATTAAACATGAAGTTTAAACATTAAGTCAAAGAGCAGAAAGGAATTACAAAGTTATTTGACGTTTAAAGGCCCAGTGTGTAAGATTTAGTGGCCTCTAGTGGTGTTTTCCAGATTGCAACCAACTAAATACTAAATACTGCTTTAGAAATGATACACTGATTAAAACATATATGAATATTATATTCCACGGCTGCCAATTAATCCCCCTAAATGTTACGTACCGTCCCTTTAAGTGACAAATGGAGCTTGAAGAGTCTGGTTAGAGTGGAGATCTGTCTGTCCAAGTGTGAATAAAGTGTTTAATTCTCAGGTAGGTTGAAAATCATTGTTAGAAGAATTAGTTGAAGAGTAAGAACTAAAAGCAGTTGGAATAAATTGTGAATAAAGATGGAAATTTGATCGGTGAGAAAAACTTGAGATTCATCATTTTATTCAAGTGTTAGTAAAATAAACAATGTTTGAATTAAAAACAACTAATTTAGTTTCACTCATTAAACATTACTTTAATAAAAACGTTTTATATCTAGGCTAAGTATAGTAAGGATTTAATGTAATTATTTATACAACTTTAATTTTATATTTTTATGTACAATCTTATTCTCCCCGGCTACATTGTATTTTATATTATTATTATTATTATTATTATCTGTGTTCATTGTTGGTATAAATAGAAGTCGTGGTATCCGGTTCGCAACACGCATGCGCAGTACAGCACCCTGTCAATTCGAAACCAAGCGGGGGAAAACAAAGCGGACTCGCGCAGTCGTGAGTGTTTCTCTTCGTTTCCTGCATGTAATGTCGTGTTTACGTCCACGCAGTGGTTCGGTTCATTAAACGCATCCTGTGAAATGTTGTTTATTAGTTTGTAGAAGCTGTCTCGTGTCAGCTTGAACTTGTGGCCAGACTCCATCTAAGAACTCTGTATTTTAGATTCAGGTTCTTATTGTCACACGCATGCGTACACGTAGAGTATGTTTTATACATGTGACACATCTCTACATTCCCCGTGGACGTTCGGCTTACAGCTGAGTCACATCCCGCTCTGAATAAACGGACGATTGCGTTGTTAGTTGTTGTGTTTAGTTGCTTCAGTCAGTCAGTCTCTCCTGAACCCAAACAGCCACTTCAGGTCCGAGTTTAAACATTATTAAACTAAAAGTTGCATTGATTTTGTAAAAGAGTTCATTTGGACGTCACGTCTCGCTGCAGTTTGCTTTGTGGATCAAATGAGTTTAAATGTGTGGAGGTTATTTCTCATGAATGCTACTTAAATATTATGCTCTGCTAAACAGGAGGATACTCTTCTTCTTCTTCTTTGAGGTTTATTGGCAGTTGGCAAACAATGAATTGGTGCATTACCGCCACCAGCTGGTCTGGAGTGTGGATCAGGACTTAAAGTATAAAGTATAAAATAAGAAACAAAACAAGTCATATTTTCTTAATAGTGTGAGTTTGTCTCGGATCAGGAGGACACTGTGGACCAGCGTGTTGTTAGCCCTGCTGTGGCTCAGCCCCAGCTTGTGTTGACATGCATTAGAAGTAAAACATCAGGCTGCACGTTGCTGATATTGTTGCAAGCAACTTGGCATGTTTTCTTCTGCAGTGACTCAGTGTTGGTAGTAGTTTGATGAATCTGTCTGAGATCTATCGTTGGTTGCTTCTTATGCACAAATGAGAACTTGTTAACCGCACTGCAGTTGTCTTTTTTTATAATTAATATTCTTTAAAAATGAAAGTAAAGGTCTCTGAGCAGAAGAAGACGTCGCTGTTAGACGCAGCATGGCTCGGCCATAATGGGGCCACTTTAAAGCTTGTTTCCCATCTCATTCCTTCCACGTCCTCTGTTCCAATATCTCGTGATTGTGTCAGGAAACGGCATGTGACAGTGTGGGGCCCCGACGACGATTTCTGCTGTTTTATTTTGGAGCAAATGATTGAACATCACAAGCAACTCTGCAGGTGTTTAACAGAAGTGACGGATATAAGAAGTGTTGTGAAGATTTCCTGTTGAGCTGTTTTATACTCGAAATGGAGCTTGTGTGTATATGCCTCGTTCATGTATATATATATATATATATATATATATATATATATATATATATATATATATATATATATATATATACACACACACACACAGAGTTACCGAGTTTATGACTTGTTAAACGTCACTATAAGATACGTGACTTGGAACTATCCAATACAAGTGCCTGACCAAAAAGAAGGCCTCACATCAGCCAAGTTCATTTGTAAATCAACATTTTATATGGTGTGATATTGTCAACACATATATGTGTGTGCATGTTGCCCAGCCTGGCAGACGAGTAAGCGAGCTTTTAAAACATTGAATTCAAACTGTTAACAGCATCAAAATGTCCGGTTGTTGCATGTTTGATATTCCAGCGGACTCGAGTTCTACAGAATTCAGACGCAGCAGGTGTTTCAGTTCAACCAGTGACCGTGTTATCTGGTGACTCTCAGCCGAATGCGTGGTTTCTCACAGTAACTTCCGTAAATGGTCGGTAAAGATAATAAACACAGATGAGTCCGTATTTAAAATAGATGAAGGCTTTTACGAGGAGACCTACATGTTCTGCTGGTGTTTTCAACAGCTGCCGTCAGCACGAGCAACCGTGGACGCATTCGGCTGAGAGTCACCAGTTAACACGGTCACTGGTTTAACTGACGTGTTCATGAACACACAACTGGAATCATCTAGTGACGCGGAGCTCATAATGTCTCTCTGGTGAAACATTACACACTAGGTTTCTCCACCAAATACGTCTTTGTGTCTGGACATTAAATATGGTCACTTCCTGTTTACCGGTTGCATAAACCAAGATGGCGACGGCCAAAATGGCGAACTTGAGGCTTGATTTTGATAACATCATTGCTGGATTATATTTCCCGGCTGATGTTTCAGTCGGACACTAAAATAAACGGAGGCCAAAATGATGAACGATGAGACTCGGGGTCTTTGGACAAATTAAATGCTTAACAAGGTAGAACTTTTAAAGACGCAGTCAGGGCTGACATGTACTCATACTGCGAGCCATTTATGTGCTACACTTAACTCAAATGAGCTCCATCTGTGTCTTTAAATCTGCCAAATGATCCTTTAAAAAGCTCTTAACAGGAGCGCTTCCAGAAGAAAAGACAAATAATTAGAGGAAACTACAACATTGTCATGAAGTGTAATATAACGTTTTCTGAAGCCTCTGTGAATATGAGCAGTAGCGCTGCACAGTAAAGGACCCGTGTTCACAGAATGAGGTGACTCATCCAGCACTCGTCTGGAGAGCACAGAGGAGGCGTCGGTGCGAGCGTCAGGATTCAGCTCGGCAGGTGATCGATCGGTGACATCGTACGTCCGCGCTGCACTAATCGATCAGAGCAGCAGGTCACAATACAACGTTTTGACTGATTACTTCACTCATTTATATCTTGAGGGAAACTCGGCTGAAGGGCAGTGAGATGATGAATCACTGTTAAGAGGCATGTTTTTATCATATTTTGCTGCTTTTTGACAAACAACAAAACTCTTCATCACAGCGAACATCTGGCGAGGAGTGAGACAGACAGACATACAGGTCAGCTGACCATGTGATTGTTTTATGGTTGTGACGATCATTGATGTAATTAAGGGTCGATGGCGACAGCTGTGCCGTTCGATCTGCGTGATCACACAGAAGTAGGAGACGGAGGAACGTTGTCTTACTGACTGAAGGCTTCACACGGCCGGCTATAAGCTGAGTGATAACCAGGATCAGAACAAAAGAACAAAGGGAGCAACTTTGTTCCAGTCATTTATCAGGTTTTTGTCTTCAACCGTCCAGTTAACACATCTCATCTATTTGTTACTAATATTGAATTATGAATCATTACAAATATGCAATGTTTTAAAAACAGCAGATAGTCACAGTGAGAGAAAATTAATCATGTTTAGAAACATTTTGATGCAGCCTGACATGGACGTCGTCTCATTCAGCTCCTGGTTAGGGGTAGGGTTAGGGTAGGGTATGGTAGGTTAGGGTAGGGTTAGGGTAGGGTTAGGGTAGGGTTAGGGTATGGTATGGTAGGTTAGGGTAGGGGTAGGTTAGGGTTAGGGTAGGGTTAGGGTTCCTCTGCAGAATATTTATGATCTCTAAAGGAAGCTCTCTCCTCCCGTCTCCTCCCGCCTGGGAGAGTTCAGAAGTCCAGCGCTGCCTCCTGCTCTCTGTGGGACCGATCACTCGATGCCTGACCCCAGCCACCTCCTGCTGGATGGCTTTATGGGGTGGGGTGGGGGGGCTTTAGACTTTCATTTCATCAGACTGTGCCACCTGGTTATTTCTGCTCTCCGCCTCGCTGGCTGCTCGAGGCGCTATCAGGCTTGGCTCTTGACTGAACTCACCTGGCTGAACCGGGAGGAGGAACAAAGAACTCTGAAGGATAACGAGCATTATGTGATCAGATTATATTCATGTAGAAACATGGATTGTGCTTCATGTACAGATAACAGACTACAATGGGCACCTGGAGTTAGATTCATAGGACTGTATCGCAGCAGAGCAGGAGGTGGCTGTGGTGTGGGTGTCATCGTAGTGCGCTGGGACGATCATCCTTTTCTTTTTGCTTCCCAACACACCGAGGGGAAGACAAAAGATGATGCAGATGTGGAGTTTGTGTTTACCTTGTTGTGTCTCATCTCTGCTGTCGCTCTCTTGTCTCGTCTCATAGACGGCCTCGATTTCGGTATTTTATCCGTCGTCCTTGTTTTAGTTTTTTTGCTTTGCAACCGTGAAAGGAAGCGACCGTATTTGGGCTGCAGAGGAGTGCTGCTGCTGCTGTTGTTGACTCTGTCAACCGACCTGTCAATTTATATCCAGGCTTTGTTCTTAACGTTGCTGAGAAGGTCAGAATATACAACCTTAGTCGGTATTTGATGACTGAAACTTAAAATACTTCATATGGAAGTAAAACAACTGACCCTTTGCTAAGTCCCGCCCCTCAAACACGGACTGGCCAATCACAGCGTAGCTTCGGCCAGCTCCGACCAGGGTCGTGCCATCGCTCCCCCTCTGCTCCACAGCCTGAACATGCTCTTCATGTTCAGGCTGTTAGTGGGTTTGGAGCTCATCGTGGTTCATCTTTGTGTGACAGTGATACTCGTTACCCAGAGACGTTGGAAAGAGATTTATGTTTCTCAGCAAAGAGTCAAATCAGGTTTGTTTCATGTTGCTTTCACAATAAAAGCAACTCAAAGGATGCTCTCCATCCTCTTACTGTCGCCCCTTTTAATGTGAAACATCTGCAGGAAGGTGTTTAGTGTCACTGACGGCGCTGCAACACTGACCCTGAATGAGTGTTGACCTCAGCAGAGTGGAGAACATGACTCTGTTGTTGTACTGATGGGATTACTGCTGTGGAAATGTACTTTATTCTGAAGTTATCAGGTGAGACGTCGCAGTGCAGGCAATTAAGATCCACCTCAAGGATTTGTGCCAAACCTTTCTCAGCGCCTGTATTTCAGTCGCCTCTGTTATTTGAGAGTTTATTCGGGGGAAGTTTGAGAATGAATCACGATGCCGACACAAGTGGCCTTCAGTCTGCCTTTCTTTACTCTCACCCTGACGTGATGTCATTTTAATGGCTGCACTTCCTGATGCATTACATCGCTGTGAGGGATGTTTTATTCAGAATACCTTTGTGCATTTAAATAATATTATTAAGTTGTCAACTCCTCTGATGCAGTAATTACAGAGCTGTTGATTCTGTCGTCTTATCATCTGACAGCTTTAATCCTATAGAGCCGGTCACTGTGGGGCCTGCAGTCACAGACTCACTGTCTCAATATTGCAAAGCTCGTCAAACACAAGACTGAACTTAGTCTGAATTACAATCACCAATCAGACGTCGTTAGACTCGTATTAACAGCATCGGGGGCAGAGGGACCTGGACTGTGACTTCATGGTGTCCTGAAGACTGGCAGAGCTGCTAAACATATTGGCTCAGTTTCATAGACCAAACAATAAAGGATCTATTCAATTCCAACGATGTGTTTCAATTCACGTCCCCTTAAAAGCAGCGGTGATACGGCGTCCTTGTTTTAAACACGTCTCTCTCCGTTGTGTTTGTGGCTAACCAGGAACTTAAAGGCTTGGTCTTCCAGCTCGGCCGTTTCTTTTACACCCTCCACGGTGTGACCGACTCTCGCACCAATCGGTTTGTTGCGCTAACCTCAGCACATCTCCGCTAACGGCGTCCGGCTAAAACTTTGATGACAGCCGGAGTTGCTGCCCCGATCGTGGTGTTGCTCACGCACATCTGTGGCTTGACTGAACAGCTGACTGCTGTCCTCTTTCTCTGTGGCCGGTGCAGAGATGGTCCATCTCTCACTGCCCTCAGGGAGGATTACTACTGCACAGGAAGCTCCTCCAGTCTGCATGGAAACATCCTCTTCTCTTTGTTTGTTGGATCTGTGTTTTCTACCCGGGGGTTTGAGGAGATAAGACGGATGATTTGTGCGGCCAACAACGTATCTCGGCTGCACACACGGTGTGTATCGTTGTACCTCCTCCAGGTCTTCTCAATATCTTAAGCCTCTTCTGATGATTGAACACAAAAAGGGAAAATGTTCTTCAGTTTAACATTTCATTCTGGTGTGGATTCAAAGTAGCTTGAACTCGGCACTAACACTGTCAGGGTTAGAGGTTCAATTCCCTGTCGATCCGTGATCTCCACACATGTGAACCGCCGATTAATTAACAGTGTAACGTCAACCTTACAGTGTGAAATAAAGTTCTACTGACGATCGTTTTCCTCCAATATTCAGTCAAATATTCAAAGTATCTGCGTTCATGCCTCTGATCTCTGATGTTACTTTGTAAATAACCAATCAGTGTTTAGACTGACAGGACGGTGGCAGCACCGCCAAATATATTCTAACGTCATCGTGACGTGTTCACATGTAATCTCTTAAAATGTAGTGTTGGTGAGAAACCTGATTAATTATAGCTGTTTGAACAACATCAATAGATGAATTATGATCTGTTTGCACGAGCTCTAAGCAGATTATAATGCATCATTAAAACTACTAATGACAAGATTTGTTTTAATCCATAGAAATACAATCTTTTATTTCCTTATCATTTGAATTGTTTGTTTTTATGAACCCATCAAAAGTCGACCAGCTGCTAAAATCAAAACAGCAATGTGGATCATCAATGATCTGCAATTAGTATCGACAGCAAAAGCACGTGATCGGGGATCTCTAAAAGTTACATCTGCTCCATTTATTACTTTACTTTGTCCTGATCCGTGACTCTGATCCGTGATCCGATCCAAACCTTTTATGATCCGTTGCACCACTAATGAGCACCTTATCACCATAACACGTTATCACCCTCACAAAAACAACCCCAAAACATGTTACAGTGGAGTGGTGTTTGTGTGCAACAGATAAATAAAGGTCCAATATTCACTCTACTTCTCAGTCTCTTTAGCAGCTGATGTTTGTCTTTCTTCACCAGCTGGACGGACAGACGCAGTGAGAGACTGTTTGGTGCTGGGCGGGTATGTTTCCAGTAGGTTTATCGGAAAAAAAACTGTGATTTAAATACAATAAATGTGACCAAAAACTATGTGACCAAAACTATGTGCTGAAAGAGGCTAAAAACTCCCACTAAGCCGACGGGGAAACACTGAGTTTGTGAGAATTCTGTCTCTTCGATCGCTCTTCGTTCCCCATGTGAGACGAGAAGACAACAAGAAAAAAGGAGGAAAAGTTCCTTTTTATTTAATTTCCCTGGAGCAAATGTAATGCGGATGTGAGACATTTTAAACAAGTGTGTGTCCAGGGCCTCTTCTCTGACCGGCGCTGAAGAGGATTTTTAAATGGGTTTTAATAAATGGGGTTGTCTGAGCGCTGCAGAGCTGCTCTCCCTCGACACACTCCCACCGCTCTGCGCTCGCAAGCTGCTCCATACCTGATAAAAACAACAGAAAAGAACCCGAGAGCACCTGCTGAGTCTCGTGACTTTTATTTAGTATTAATTCAGCCGGTGAAACCGCTGGAGCGTGAGCAGCTGGAGGTTTCACGTCGGACCAAATGAACCTTCAGGCGTTGGAGTTCACCTCTGTTCATAATTAACGAGGAAACCCGGAGACTTCAGAGAGTTTAGTTCTCCTCAGAGTGGAGAGAGTCCTGTAGAGTTCACTCTTTGTTTCATAGGCTGCTGAGTCAGGTGACCATTCTCTGGAGGTTTCCTCATGACCTTTGTTTTACAGAATATCATCATCCACAGCAACGAAAAACATTCCAGCTGTCCGAGCTTCTTGTCTTTTGGCGGCGGCAGTAACTTAACAACACACACAGAAGTGTCTAATTATTTACTCAGAGTTATAGACACATATTTGGCTGTTTGTTCACCTTTCAGAGGCGTTCGCAAGTTTAGGTGGAGCCGTTATTGTTTCCCAAACGCTTGACCTAAACATTTGTTGACGTGTGGACGAGAGGCCCACATGTAGAGGGAAACATTCCTGTGTGTGTGGCCAAGACCACAAACTACCGGCACAGGTTCCAAATCCAGTCTGCAAACATTCACACGGCCTCCGCGTCTGAGAAATGAAGCCAATGTTGAAAAAGAAGTCTGGTTGTATAGAAGTCTATGAGAAAATGACTCTACTTCTCTCTTGATTTATTTCCTCAGTAAACATGAGTTTACGGTCTCAATCTCTAGTTTCAAGTCTTCTTCACACAGAGCAGCTGTGTACTCATGAATGAATCACTCATCTTGCTCTAATTCAGGCCTCCCCCCCCCCCCCCCCCCGGTCTATATCAGGGAGGTGTATTTGATTTTATTTTGTTCCCGGTCGGGTTCTCCGTCTGGCCGAGCAGCTGACTGCACGGCCGAGTGGACCGCTCGTGGTACCTCGCAGCTGTTCCCGCTCTTCTGCCTCGTCCTCGGTGGAAACGGGAGAGATGACCACCGAGGGACTCGCCGGTCAACTCTGCCGAGAATCAAACTAACGAGGTCGTGCTCCCAGCAGGACGCAGCGTGCTACCTGCTGGGAGCACGACCAGCTCTTTCCTGGGTTCCTCTGCGTGAACGCCTCGCAGACTTTAACCTCCCGCCGCGCTGTCGACGCGGATCTGGGTGTTTCCTGTCGGAGGGTTTATCCTGGTAATGAGTCGTCTGCGGTGGAGGACGATCCGACTGGACCTGAAACCAAAAGATCTAAAAAAAGAAAAGTAAAAACCCTCCAGAGACCTCAGGTTGAAACGGAACCAGATGAAGAGACTGAACTCTCACACAGGTTGTTGGTACAGATGTTCATCTTTTCCGTTCATGTCCCTCAGGTGACGCCATGCCTCAGCGAGTGATGCTGGAGGGGGCGGGGCCAGGCGCCCAGGTACCAGCTCACCTGACCAGGGTTCTCATCTCGCTCATCAGCACCGACACCGACTACTCCGACAAAACAGTCAAGGTTTGTTTACAGCGACCTGCAATGTACACAGTTCACTTAAGACGTACTTTCACTTTGAGTATTTCCATTTTCTGATACTTTATTATTATTATTATGAATTAAGATAAACTTTATGTAATCCGATAATGCAGTTTACATTAGGTCTAGTCATTTTTAGACCTTTAAATGTGGAAAAGTTATACTTTTATTACTCTTTTGACAGAGTATTGCTACGTTTACTTATGTACAAGACCTGAGTACTTCATCCACTACTTCTCCATCTACGCTCTTTACCTTCAGGAATGAAGTGTGTGTGTTCCATCGACTCAGATCTAAAGCTTCAGCCACACACGAGGAGCACAACAGTGTTTCTGCAGAATACAGGTCCCGGGACAGACGAGGTCCAACACTGTACAGACTGTAAAGCCCTCTGAGGCAAATGTCTGTCAAATAAATAGAGTTGAATAGAAGCTTGTATGTTTGACCGCTGCCGTGCACAGCTCACAGGTGTTCTCAGAGAGGCGTACAGCCTCTGGACCCTGACCATGTGAGAGCCAATGCGCTGCTTCATTTCAATGAACCTCCCGACCGTTCGCCAAGTATATACGTAACAGCCACAAAGACGGGCCAGTTCAGGGACAAACTGTCGGAGCTTTGCTTGCGCTGGTCATCGCCACAAAGATGAAGCCCAAGAGTTGATCTGGAGAAAAACAAATGGAAGAAAAACCCCACAAACGTTAGTTTCCTTCAGTGATTGTCAGGGGTCTTCTCTTCTTCTCAGGATTCCCTTTTCATCCATCTGTCACCTGCCACAACCTGTTCACCGGTTTGTTTTTCACGTGAGGCTATTTTCTCGTTCTCTGGAAGAATCCACCTCCCGCCTCGCAGCTCATTCCTCCGAGGCGCTCATCAACGCCGCTCACGTCTCTGCCGGGGCTTTGATCAGCTGACGGGCTCCTCAGTGAGACTCTGCATGGGATCTGAAATGCTTTCCAGTTTGTGTCTGAAGTGTTGTTTCTTGTTTTTTATATCTCTCCAGGGGAAAGTGGTCCGTAAAGGCCCGCTGGTGTCGTTGGCGTCTGACAACTTCATCCTGAAGACTGTCATTGAAGGTAACGCTCCAGCGTGTGTGTGTGTGTGTGTGTGTGTGTGTGTGTGTCAGCTGTTCGATTGTTCCTGGATGAGGTCTGAGCGGCTGCTGGTTCACATGGAGAAGTGAGTTCAGAGCTGTTGTACTTTAAAGGGCAGTAATGCTCCAAGGAATAGAACCAGCAACCTGTCAGTCACAGCAGGAAACCATCTTTTTGTGTATTTTTAGCAGAAGTTGGATACATTTATTGTGATGAATCATTATATATCAACACAGTATCATGGAAGGTTGTGAAATAGTCACGAAATGCAGTCAATTGGGACATGAATTGTCTGTTTTTAGTTTTTTTACGTGTTGCTCAGGGCAAAGATAATGCTTATTGTTGATGAATTCATTATTTTTATATGGGACGTAGTTTATAATATCCAAAAAGAGGCGTGTTGGTGAGCTGGATGGGTCCAACAAACAGGACTTTCAACCAGGAGACAGAATATGTTGCGACACCGCGCTGTGGTTTCACGGTAGTTGTTTTGTTGCCTCAACCTAACTTTGGTAAGTTTTCCTAAAGCTAATTATGTGGTTTTGTTACCAAAACCTTCAAGACGATTTCTGCCATCCGACTGAGTTGGATGTACTGGTGGTCTGCAAAATGCAGAACGAATGTATTTGGCACTCAATGTGCCGTTCAGACACAGAATCCCCTTTTTGACAAATAAACTCAGGTTTCAATTAGACGCCGGATGACGTCAGCTTCAGTAAATATGATATCAAATCTATTCCATGGATTTAAAAAAATACTCTGAAGCTTGAAATTGAGTTTCTGTCTGTCTGGTCGATCTAGTACTTTCTGAAAGTGCAGGAGGTTTCAGGCTGGGGTTTGCAGAGATGACCGTTGCTGATTGGTCAAACACACTGAACTCGTGTACCGCTGCACTCACACAGGCTGGATTGTGTTTATCGGAGCTCGTATTGCTGGAAAAATGGGACCAAACCGGACAGTAAATGTGCTGTAAAACCAAAAGCCCAGAGCTGCATCCTTATGGTGCTGCAGAGTTGATTGTGTGTGCGTGTATGTGTGTGTGTGTGCGCGCGTGCGTGCGAGCGTTAAGCTGTCAGCCGGTCTCGGTTATAGAGGCGAATGGCGGTAAGCGTGTCTCATTGTTGCCTCGTCTGTGGCCTCCTTATCTCTGAGCAGCCTGATGAAAGAGCCACAGTGAGCTGAGACTCTTATTGTGGCGGGGTAGATCCTTCCTTTTATTCTTTTAAACTCTGACACCTCTCCTGTATTCTTGGTTTATAGTCTGTCAGTGGTGTTCAGTGTTTGTCCTGCTGGTGCATTGTGGGATTCAGTTTTTTGATGTGTCTCACTAATGTTGCTCCTATTTCTGTTTCTTTTGTTGCAGATTTTCTGAAAAAGCATTTCTAAAATGAATCCGTGGTACTAATCTGTTGTTGTCCCGTCGGTAAACTGCACTCGTGTTCTTCTCCGTTACCACAAGAGGTAGAAAACAGGCGAGCAGCGCTGAACAGATGAGCAGACACCAAGCCGTCTGAGGAGCAATGTGTGGAAGCGTTTCGGGTTCAACACCGCACATGCCTCATTCAAAATGCAGCCGCCTTACTGTTCTGTTCATCTGTTACTCAAGCGAGGAGTAGGCGGCGGCACCAGTGAACATATCCACATTTTACAAACAAACTACACGTTACTTCTCCTTCATTGGAAGTGACAGCGCCAGTCCAGGGTCAGAGGTTCAGATCGCGTCTTGAACGGCCCGATTCTCTCGAGATCAAGAGAGAATCCTGTCAAGCTTCAAGTGCTGGGTTTGTTCCTGGACAAGACAGCAACCTCCGGTTCTGATGAGTGAAGCCAATGTGAATGTGTCCACCAGGGGGCGACTCCTCTGGTTGTATAGAAGTCTATGAGAAAATGACTCTACTTCTCTCTTGATTTATTACCTCAGTAAACATTGTAAACATGAGTTTATGGTCTCAATCTCTAGTTTCAAGTCTTCTTCAATACAGCATGATGTTCATTTAGTACATTATGGTCCATTTAGAGTCACACAGACCATAAAGCAGGGGATGCTTTAGGGCGGGGCTACACGGTGATTGACAGGTCTCTACTTGAGACGTATACAGCGTCTCTACGTCACTCCTCCGAAGTCCAAATATGGTCACTTCGGTTCACCGGTTGCAAAAAGCCAAATTGCCAAACTCGAGGCTCCAAAATGGCCAAACTCGAGGCTCCAAAATGGCCGCCCACAAACCACTGGGTGACGTCACGATGGCGTCCTGTGAGGAGCTACGGTCTTGGTCTTTGTTTGCGTTTGCAGCGACGCAGAGAGGCTGCAAAAGGTTTTTTGTTCTGAAGGGACGTTAATTATTGTTTTTGCTTTTTTTAAACCAAAGACTTGTTTTTCAGTTTCCTCTGTTCAGTGCGCTTGCAGATATAATTCATTGGACTGTAGTCACTTGGTGTCATCTGCACATATAAATATGAAATACCAGAGACCCAGGGATTCAGTGGACAAAGTGGTTCCAGTCCTGGAGATGAGACTGGAACCACTATAGAGTCTTGATAGGCTGTTGTACAGGATGTTGTTTTTGTTGTTGTTGTTGAGTAATAATAATAATAATAACAATACATTTTATTTATATAGCGCTTTTCATGACACTCAAAGACACTTTACATTAAAATCATCATATATAAAAACAATACACTAAAAACAAAGTACACAATAATAGTCACACATTAAAAGCAGTTTTGAACAGGTGAGTTTTGATTTGTGATTTGAAAGTGGAAAGGTCAGTGCAATCTCGGATGTTTTTGGGGAGAGAGTTCCAGAGGGAGGGGGCAGATATGGAGAAGGCTCTGTCGCCCCATGTCCGGTGCTTGGTCCTGAGTGGAAGGGACAGGAGGTTGGCAGGTTGGAGGTGACAGCCCGAGTGCAGATTAAGACAAAGCTGTTTTTACAGGATTCTTTTCCTCAAATGTTTAATGTTCTCTTTATTTAGTGCTGATGACTCATAACGTGAGTAGAACAGCAACCACCGATTATTTGACTATCAATTTGTGCTTTTTAGATGACTTGATTAATCTTTGGTCGACAGTATCTCTAAATACCAGAGGTGCGAGTCTTCCCCGGCCTCATGATGAGGTCATGGTGAACCCGTCAGCCATTCAACAGCACCACGATTATCGATGCGTCTTCATGCATCGCATCCTCAGTTTGTAATGCACATCTCTACTTCCTCATCGATTAATACAAGCAGTCTGATGAATCTGAACTCCCGTCTCAGCGCATAAACATCACGCAATCACACGCGTGCTGTAATCTACAGACACGAGCTCGTCTCACAGCGGCTCTGAAGGCCTGTGGCGTGTTACACCGCATGGAGTAGCCGAGCGTCTGGCGGACTTCTTCTTGCTCACGGCTCTTCTACTCTTGGTGGAAGTCACTGTCTCTGCCCACTGAGCACCACGGGTTGAATCTTCAGCCTTCGTGGATGTTTTGTGAGATAATATTGGGAGCGATGAGCAACAAGTGTTTGAATGCCGTCTGTCAGTTTCCCAGATGGAAAGAGAGAAGCTGGTTTGTTGTGTCACTGCAAACGCGCAGAATCGTCTCGTCAGTCATTGAATTGAACTGTTTCGTACACCTGCCACAATAGATTACCATCATTTGTTTTTTGGGAGGCGGGGGGCCGGTTAGTGAAGCAACTCTTACAGACGCTTGCATACTTTACAAGCATTCGGCTTGTGGCTTGTTCTGATTTCCAACCTCGCTGACGATCATACCGAAGATTCCAGTTTATTGTCACACAAGACAAAGAAAACCAGCGAATTCTCACAAATGCTCCGCTGCGATTAGAGAACTGTTTGTGTTTCCTTCAAAAAATATCTTGAACAATTAGTTCATAACTGAAATATGTGTCCGTTAAGTTTCTTTACATTGACTCATCGAATAACAGCATTGATTGGACAGTTTTCATGAGCTGAAACGATCCAGAGTTCACCGTCTTTAGTCACTTCATGTTTACGAATTCACGATTACGTTTTCAGTAAGTGTCCGTCACACACGACTCATCAATGTTCTGTGTCTCTTTGGCAGAAGAAGATTCCTCGTCCCAAAACCCGTCGATCAACGTGGTCCTGTTCGGAGCGCTGGCCGAGGACTTCAGTCGAGCTGTCAATCGAGGGGTAGGTTCACTCGAGCATCAGAGATATGAAGCTCGGGCTGCTTCAACACCTGTGGTTGGGTTCATCTGGTCCGGATCAAGGGGAAGAAGTGATACATTGTTGCACTTTAGTTCTGGTCCACTTCCCGTTCACACCATAGTCTGTATATAAGAAGTCGACGCCGTGACGTCACCCGTTGGTTTGTGGACTGATGCTTTGAAGCCTCGAGTTTGGTGATTTCCCCGTCGCCATCTTGGATTACGGCCATCGCCCTGATGTGTTTTTTCGCAACTAACGAGCGGAAGTGACCATATTTGGAATGCAGAGGAGTGACGTAGAGACGGCGTATACGTCTCTGGTAGAGACCTGTCAATCACCGTGTAGCCCCGCCCTAAAGCATCCCCTGCTTTATGGTCTGTTTGACTCTAAATGGACCATAATGTACTAAATGAACATCATGCTGTATTGAAGAAGACTTTTTATTAATGAACAAAAGGAGTGAACATGAAGTCAAGAGAAATCTGATTCTGTGACTGACAGATGTTGATGCAGCACTTTAAATAGTTTATTTATGTTCGTTGATTGAAAGCTGATCGTTAGTGTTATTAGAAGAAGCGCTCGAGGCGTCTCTAGCTGTAATGAATCGTGGCTTGTCGCTGTGGGAACGCTGTCACACACTTTTAAATGGAGTTGATGGACTTACAAAGTCGGATAAAAGAACGGCAGTTTGAACAGCTCGTTCTCTCTTAATCAGGGGAATGAAACCGTGCTGACGCGCTCCTATCTGTGGCCTTAGATACAGATCAATACAGTCGCCTCCTGAACAGAGTTCACTATCAGCAGATAGATTTATTCGTAGCTTAGCTTTTGAAATCACACTACACATATAATCTGTCTTGCGGTTGGTTGGTTCTCACCCAGAAACAGCCCACCTGTCGGTTTGGTTGTGTCGTTTTGCAGCAGGGTTCGATCGACAGTCTTCACAGGTTCAGTGTGAACGCAGACGGAAACGTATGTGAAGCTGCAGCACTTATTCTTGAAGTAGTTGTTACTTTCATATTAGATAAAAGAGCGAGGAATATATTGACATTATAAATATATTAGTGTAATATATTTTGTTTTTTGAAAAACAAGAGACAATACATATACATAACAACAAGAGGATGACAAGAGCAGTGGGATAAAAGCCAGCAAACATCCTGTAGTCAGGATCGTTTTGTATTGGAGATATGATGTCCCTTCAGGGTTGCCGTAGAGAAAAGGCGAC
Source organism: Ophthalmolycus amberensis (assembly GCA_024529925.1). NCBI lineage: Eukaryota > Metazoa > Chordata > Actinopteri > Perciformes > Zoarcidae > Ophthalmolycus > Ophthalmolycus amberensis. The sequence goes on along the minus strand of JAFEUB010001001.1, from coordinate 667,073 downwards.
TTCCGCTGCTCTCCCTGGAGACTACTGGACATCGCTGGTAAAGTCAGCAGACACTCACATGTTAGTGCACCTATATGCTGACATTCACCGTAAACGCATTTAAACGGCACAGATCGGGAGCGAAGGACTTTGAAAGTTAGCGGAAACATTAACGTGAGACAACATCCGGTTTTTTCAGACCAACATCCGGTTTTCAGAATAAGATGCCAACAAAGTATGAATTATATTCACATTAAGTATGAAACATGCTACCTGCATCTCGTGAACCAAATGTTATTGCCCTTTTGTTCATATAGTAGTACTTTTAAAATAAAAGTGCGCAATACACTACTTTATAATTCATTATTGAACTTTGCCATAACAATGCGATTAATCGCTATTAATCGCAAAAAATCCATGCGATTAATCGCAATTAAATATTTTAATCGTTGCCCAGCACTAAAGTATATATTATAAAATGGACTTCCACCACATTATAACCACCACTGATGACTCTTGAAGGTTTCTGAAGAAGTGCAAACAGCAACTCGGCCCTGAGATATGACTCGTGTATCATACATATCTATATTTAATGTGTGCAGACGCGCTGTGGTGATAAAGTGTGACTGGAGGTGATGATGGTGTCTGGCTGCTGAATCTAATTTACAGCTTTGCTGTTTCTTTGTGTCATCTGAGTGTTAACAACATCCTGCTGGTGTGTTTGTTTCTTCTCCAGCGTCCCAGAAGTTAACGTCGTTGTTTCAACTTTCATGTTTCTTGGACAAAAATAAGCAAAGTTGAAGTCCATATAGATGTCCCGTACCTCCTGTCTCCTCTGCTGCCACCTTCACCTACACATGAACATCGCCCCCCTCTTTGATAAAACCATCAGCTACTCAATAAAACAACAAAGCAAACGGCCACATACAGCAAAAGATTAGTAACATAAACACAAAAAGTAATTAAAGATCCATAACACTGATGTTCGTTACCCATCTTGTCACTGCAGAGCTCAAACCTGTCATAATAGCTACTATAGCGACTTATCGTACAATATATATAACACGTTATCGACTCATCGTACAATCTCTACCAGAGTCGTATACGGCGTCTCTCCGTCACTCCTCCTCAGTCCAGATGTGGTCACTTCTGTTCATTGGTTGTGGAAAAAACAAGATGGCGACGGCCGTAATCCAAGATGGCGACAGCGAAATCGCCAAACTCCAGGCTTCAAACCGTCAGCCCACAAATCAACGGGGGACTTTACCTGCGTAACATTTAGGCGTGTGTTGATTTATGTGTGTGCGTGTGCCTTTTAAATTCCACCAAAACAGAAATAATAATTAGTTGCCTCAATGCAGCTTTAATGTGCTGCTGAATGAAGACAGATGGTTGTTCTAGAAAGTGCTTCATGTTTATCCTTTTTGTCACTTTCGAGGACACGGAAAAAAATCAAACAAAATGCATAAAATGTACTCAAACGATATAATACATTTTAATTCTACCTAATTAAAAATATGACAACGGGATTTGATGGTTGTGATAATTATATTTTCTAAAGTTATATCTCCGTCTCGTCCGTGAAATTGATTCTGATTCTCCATGCGTGACAAAGACAAAGAAGCAGACGTCTCTTCATGGCTGTTTTCCCTCTAAATGAGTTTTAATGGCGTCATTTAGAAGCTGTGAGCGAATGAGTATCCACATTATCTCTCTTTGCTTTCATAAAATGCCTTTTTTTAATGTTGGCGTTCATCTTGTCCTTCACATCTGGCACAGATGTTCAGCCGGCTCTGATTTCTTTATTTTTGTAACCTAATCCCGCCCCTCTGCTGGAATAACGTGATTTATTACATTTAAACTGATTGATGTCGGGTGACGGAGTCAAACAGAGAGTCCAGAGATGTGGCTCCTTGATGCTCGTGAGGGTTCAATGCAGAACGCTTTGAAAGCCTTTATTTGATATTAATATTCATGCTGATGAGATTTCATTCTGTTATTTTCAATAACAGAGGAGGCTATGTAGAAGGCGTGTCCGTGAACATTGTAATTTCCCGCCTCATAACGCCTGTTATTTGAACACGTGATGAGCTGATCTGTGTGGTTTGTTTGTGACGAGTGTGTTCTTCTGCAGAATGAAATGAATTCATTTCACATATGGTGCGGTTTGAAGAAGTGTCGGTCGAGATTCTGATGATTTGTAGAAACAGAATGTCCTGAATGAAGAGTCTATATCGCAGCCTGTCCACACTTTAGCCCAGTGTGGAATGTCACCAAGTACATTTACTCAAGTACTCTTCTTACTTTACTGTTTTCATTTTCTGCTACTTTGTACTGCTTCTCCAGCACATCTCAGAGGGAATTATTGTGCTTTTACTCCACTTTCATTTATCTAATAGCTTGCGGTGCTTTGCGGTGCCCGTTTGGGAGCGCGGGCCCTTTTCAGAGCGGTCTGATTCCTTGGATACTTGATCCCGGACGTGCTGCAGAGTTTGGTTGTAACGTCAGTGTTTCCAGCAGCGAGCTGAAGCTCCACTTTTGGTTTTTGCTTTTGGGAACGTGAAGAATATATTTATGTCGGTACTGTCGTGTGGGATTTAGTGACATCTAGTGGTGGGGTTGCAGATTGCATCCAACTGAATACCCCTCTGGCTCAGTCCTCCTTTACCAGGCGTGTCAGAGAACTACGGTGGCCTACAGGTAACAACAAAGGGTAAAAACGCAAAAGGCTCCCTCTAGCGAGTGCTTTGCTTGTCCGTTGTGGGCTCCTGTAGAAACATGGAGGTGCAACATGTCGGACTCCGTGAAGAGGACGAACGAGGAACGCAACTACGATGATTCTTAGCTCCAGGTGATCACACACTAATGAAAAACATAGTTATGGATATTCCTTTTCTGATAATAGATCTCCCAAAATCCTACACATTGGTCTTAAGTAAAAATGTCAAAGCAGAACTTCCAACAGAGTATTTCTACACTTTTACTTAAGTACAAGATCTCAGTACTTCTTCCTTCTGCCCCAACCGGTAGATATGTACAGTGATGGACATATCATTCATGTTTATTAAATTTTTTGTATTTTATATAAATTATATTTCATGCCTCAAGTTGAACTGAACACAAATTCAGCGCTTTTGGCGACAGTAAACAGTAAAGTCCTGTGAATGAAATCGCACTCTGCCAGCTTTAACTCAGTGCTCATGAAAGCCCAACATCTTCCAACGTCTCTCTGCTGAGGCTCCGTGGACCCCTTTAGTGTATCAGGGCTCTGCTTTGATCTCCACTAACGAAGTGACTCAACTAAGTGTTTACAGTCAGTTTTTATTTTTATTTTACCTGGACGGAGACAGTGAACGCATCAGGGATAATCCCCCCCCAGCAGCAGCAGCATCTTGATGCAACTCAAAGCGGCGTAAAGCTCGTTGAAGACAGGAAGTCGCATCGCGGCCCGTGCACGGCTGCAGATGACAGGGTTCCCCGTCAGGCTGTGTGTCTCAGTAAACGTGATTATTCAGACATCCTGCGCTTCCCTTCGTCAGCCCCGAGCGCCGGGCTTTAAAAAGCTGTCCCAGGAGCAGCTGACACGCCGAACAAAAGACAATCTCCATTTTCACGCCGGCTTATCGTCTGCTACTTTTCGCGATGTCTTCCTTAACGTCTCCGAGGATGCGACACCAATCTGTCCTCCCTCTGGGAAAGAGGGATGTGTATTTATCGCTTCGCTCTCAGTTGTTGATCCCGGCTTCTCTGCTTGTTGTTGCTCTTGTTTCTCCTGCAGGACTTGGTCGTGGCCTCTGGCTTCGCTGTGGGCAGATCTCCCACGTTTAACAAGGACAAGCTGCACCCCTTTAACCTGCTGCTGTCTGGAGACGACGCCTGTGTTTACGTGAGGACTCTTGAGTAATATGTGTTGTGTATGTGTTTGCGCTTCTATAAAGAGGCTCTTTCTCAGTCTTCTCCTTACACAAAGGTGTGTTTGAGCTGTCAAGGCTCAAACACTGTCTGTCAAGGCTGTCAATCAAACTCTGGTGTGGACCAAACAACAGGGCCGAGACCACTTGGAAGGGAGGGTCTCTGTCTGCTTCCTAGCGGACTCTGGCGCCGCTCGTTTGTGGTTTGAAAGAAAACGTACAAACCGTATATTCGATATGTGATTTTAGCACAAATCAAAACTTTAACTTCTATTTATTTTCAGTGCACATTTCCCAAAGAATGCATGTTTACTGTCAATCACAGTAGCCCCGCCCTAAAGCATCCCCTGCTTTATGGTCTGTGTGACTCTAAATGGACCATAATGTACTAAATGAACATCATGCTGTATTGAAGAAGACTTGAAACTAGAGATTGAGACCATAAACTCATGTTTACAATGTTTACTGAGGTAATAAATCAAGAGAGAAGTAGAGTCATTTTCTCATAGACTTCTATACAACCAGAGGAGTCGCCCCCTGGTGGACACTAGAGAGAATGCAGCTTTAAGACACTTCTATTGGGGTTAAACATTTAATTGTGGTGTCAGAGAATGTCTTTGAGGATCCTCCCAAATATAGAAAGACAAATCACTGCTGTGTATAGATTCAGTCTGCAGGCTGTAATGGTCTGTTAGAGCCTGAGATCTTGTGCCTGCTGTAAATTGAAAATGACTCAGACAGACACTGAAATAAATAAGTCTTTCCTGTTAACCTGCTGATGAGTCTCGCATCCTCCTCGTCATGTTTTACCTGAAGGCTCAGCCGTCACTGCATGTGACGCAACGAGATGCCTCAGACTTACAGCTGACACTAAGTCATCCGCATGTCAGGCTGGGTAACGACACTCGATACTCAAAACGTTTCCAGTCAAACAACCCTGCATTTCATCCTTTTTGTACCCAGATCGATATATCTATTTCGTTTTAATGGACTTTACTATTTACTTTTAGTGATATAGTATTCTGAGGTAAAGCTTGTTCAGTGACTTCAACGTCTCGTCTCCGTCTTCCTCCCTCAGGTGTCTCGCCCGCCGCCGCCTCCTCCTGATCCCAGATCCCCGCCGGCGCCTCCTCCTGATCCCAGATCCCCGCCGCCGCCTCCTCCTGATCCCAGATCCCCGCCGCCGCCTCCTCCTAATCCCAGATCCCCGCCGGCCTCCAAGAGGAGCTCTGCGCTCCCCGCTGAGGTCAGAGTCAGATGGCCCCGCTTAGCTGAAGAGGGTCTCGTGTGTTGCGGAGGTCTTGTATCTGTCAGGAAGACTTTACGTCAGCTGCCGGCTGGATCGGGGGTCTGCACAGACCTCTGGTGTTTGTGTGGTGGTGATGGTGTGGAGAGCAGGATTGTTACCGTTTGATTCGAGAGCCTTTAGACCCACAGCTTCTTTTAATAATGCAAGAACAAGAAGCTGAGCAAAGATCTGACACTTACAGAGGAGGAAAGTCTTAAAACGAGAAGAAAACAGTGACTTTAATATGAGAATAAAGTCGTAGTACTACGAGAAAACGTTATTGTACACTTACTATTTGTAGCATTAGTACCCTGTCAAAACCATAACTTCATGTCATAAAGTTATCAAGTTTTTCTTTCACAAACATAGAATCTTGTCGCACAATTATTCATTTTATTTAGAATAGAGTCTGAACTAAACTGTCTTACGTCCAGGATTCAGGGTTTTGTATCGGCGTACAATTAAAGTGATATCGCAGCATTACATCACTTGAATTGTACGCTGTAGTTAGAATATTTTCACCCCTTTTAACTTGCCAACAGACGGGGAACTCTAACCGTTATATTTATATACTCTCTTTAATGCCACAGACTCCACTGACAAACTTCATTTCACCGCTCAGACCGCTGCGGTTGCTTCGGTTGGTACGTTAGTTATTGGGTGACGTTCGTCATCCTGCAGAAAACCTCCAGCAGGTCCGATGGGAATAAAGGTTTTAGGAAGGGCTTTGGGAAATGGTATTGAAGCTCTAAAACATAATAATAATAATAATAATGGGATTTGAATGCATAAAGAGCACCAGTGGGAAGCAACAGGATGATTTAAATACCTAACAAATAATAACAGTTGACTCTCCCTTAAAGTTATGAAGTTATTCTAACTGGCGTCCTCTCTGAGTGAACAGCAGCACATCTCCTCCACATGTTGAGTGTTGAGCAGCTTTTAAGGGACAGAGTGGAACCTTTCTGCCTCTCAGTGACTTTAAAGCAGAATCAGCGTCCGACTGTCGACGAGCAGAGACGCGTGAGTAGGAACACGGAAGTCTGCTGTGATTCACGGAGACCATCCAGATCATCATAACGTAGTGAAACATAGATGTAATATTTAAAGACGGATCAGTGCAGCAGAGCTTTGATCAACATTTATAGAACAGAATAAATGAACAGGCGGAATAACGCTCACAGAAACAGGATATAAAAGGAGATTCAATATTTTCTGAAGCCTGTGATCAAAATTGAAAGCCTTGATTTTAATTCCGACTGTTTGAGTTTTGATCTGCGCTGCGGAACTGCCGCTGGTAAAAATACACTTTGGACAAACCGCCTCTCTGGTTTCCTCTTCTTCTTTAAGAGCGGATGCTAATTTTTCACTTCTTCATCATCGTCTGACTGACGGAGGAAGTTGGAAGCTTCAGTCGTCCGTTCGCTCAGCGTTTAACATCCATCAGAGACGACGTGTGTTGAGTTAAATGCCAAGATGACGTGGTTAGTCGTTTGAAACGTCACTTTGTCTTCATCGCGGTCGGCAGCGATGAAGACAAACGATCCAGAGGCTCCTCGTTCACGTTGCTCATCACAAGGTTTTATTTTGGGCTTTTCTGCACGATATCGTGCAGGATTAGTGCTGTAATGAAATACCGAGCGTCCTCGACTAACACCGTGATAACACGCTGCTGTGATTGGAGCCGTCTGATTCCTACAAACCCAGACATGAGTCAGCGTTTATGCACTTCCTGTTCCTCGATCCAAAGATCTGACTTCTAGAAGAGAAGATGTGACTTCATTATTTGAATGACGTTGTGGTACTACTAGGAACGGTTACTGCACAGTTACTGTTTGTACTTGCAAATGGCTGCATTAGATGCAAGGTCACCACATGATGTCTGAGCTGAGATTAAAGGGAATACTTTACCTTTAAAAGGGATCATTTGTAAATCAATTACTCACCGTGTTACTTTGAACTTTTGTAGAAAACTTAAGTTTTTCTCTGGTGCTTCCACGGCGAACAGAGATTTAAAGAAACATAGAGAAATCTTGATGAACGGAAGTGAATGGCGTCACGTTTAACGACAGTAAAACAATATCACAACATCTGTTTTTCTCCTCAGGTTTCCAGGACGAAGGCTCCTAAATACACGTACAGTCGACTGGACCAGCTGAAGGCCGGATCGGTGGTCAACACGTACGGAGTGGTGGTCTTCTTCAAACAGCCGTTCAAGAGCCGCGGCACAGGTCAGTCTGGAACAACATCCCTTTCTTCATTCTTTATGAACTTCACTCCGAAATGTTGTTTGTTTTATTGGCATTTTACATTTGTTTCCAGTCAAATATTAAGGACTTTATAAAGCGACTTCACTGTCATAAACATAACTGTTGCTGCTCTCGAAACAACATTTAGTCATATCTAAATTATGAATAACTTCTAACGAGCACCACAACTGATTAGTTTAAAAACAGTAACTCGTCTTTAGCTCCACTCAACAGAGTGAAACGCTGGAAGAGTTTCAGCACCACGGACAGAGACGTTAAGATGCTCAGCAGCCGTTGAGTTTGAAAGATTGATATTTATTGTTAAAAGAGACCCAAACACATGAACCACATCCCCTCCTGTGAGACGAGCTGACAGAACAAGAAGAGAAACATCTCATGACGAGATATAAGCCGGATCAGTGCTGAGCGAGAGTTTTTATCTGGATGGAAACGTGTCACATTATTCCTAGAACACGCTCTGAAAGGTGCGGAGAGGTGAAATATATGTTTTTGTTGCCGAGTGCTGAAGCTCTTTAAAGCCCCAGCAGCAGGTTTAAACCCAGACGGTGGCTGCTCCGGCTTTAGCAGCTTCAGCACTCGTCAACATCACGTCAGAAGGTGCTGCGATGGAATCCACTGAACGTTTAACACTCTGCAGCCGACATCATCATCTCCAACGCTTCTCTTTCATAATGCTTCCCCTGCACCTCATGATGACGAGACAATAAACACCAGACCGTTCAGTCCGAGGCGACATGCAGCCGTGTTAGTGTGTGTGTGTGTGTGTGTGTGTGTGTTATTGTGTGTGTGTGTGTGTGTGTGTTGTGTTGTGTTTCGGGAAGGATGAGAGAGAAAAAGCTGCATCCAGGCTGGAAACTGTCCAGACTCTGTCATCATATTTATATTGGACCCTTCAGGTATCTTTTAAACAGAGATATTAGAAAAATCCATCTGATGAGACACCAGACAAAAACACACACACACACACTCTCACGCTAACCTCAGTCTTTGGAAGCAGACCATCAGTTTGGCACAAATACATTGACAAACAAATCGTCAAAAAAATAAAAATCTACCTGCGATGTAGTCAGCCGATCGCCGATATATTTATCCAAATGGCCGACCCTACTGCACACTTGGCGGGTGTATTGCTCAGGACCCAGGGAAGCACAGTGTGAGGTCGTTTGGATCATAGACTGTATATAAGAAGTTGACGTGATCGCCTCACTCATTGGTTTGTGGACTGCCGTATTAAAGGCCTCAATTTCAGTATCTTGGCCGACACCATCTTGGTTTTTGATTGTAGCCATTTGGGGTTTTTTCAAGCAAAAGTGATACCAGAGGGTCGAGCTAAGTACAACCAATAAGACCAATTTTCTTTCCACAGACTTCTGCTCCACCCTGAAGATCACCGATCAGTCCAACCAGAAGATCGGCTGCACTGTCTTCTGTGAGAAGCTGGAGGACCATCCCAAAGTCTTTCAAGTCGGAGACATCGTCCGCCTGCACAGAGTCAAGGTCCAGCCGGGATTAAAGTCTTGTGCGATTCCTATCTCATTGTAAATGTATTGGTTTTGAAGGCAGGAACTAAAACATCCCAGTATTGTTCTCAATCTGAGATCATGTAACTTGGAGATAAATGCCAAAGAGGACGGTGAGGTAAGTTTCCTCATTCCTCCTCACAGGCCCAGTTCTTCAATGACTCCGTGACGCTGATCAACACCTTCGGCTTCTCTGTGCTGGCGTTTGACGGGGCGGAGGGCGGATCCATGGAGCCGCGGACCTCCAGCCGGTCCTTCCACTTGGACCGGGAGGACCGTCGGACCGTGGAGGAGCTGAGATCCTGGACCTGCAGCCAGGCCCTCCTCCCCCCGGTTCCCACAACCCCTCTGTCTGCCGCTCAGCCCAAAGCTTACTTCGACCTGACCTGCCAGCTGCTGGCCAAAGCTCCCATCGACTCCTCCTGCACCCTGCTGAGGGTAAGAACGCTACCAGATGTACAGATCGACTGCAGAACTAGATGAGTCAGATATGTGGTGCATTTCTACAGAGAAACACAAGCCATGTCTTGTTCATCAACATCTATTAAGGGCTGTTTTTTGCACTGGAAGAATGATACGAATGCAGCTCCCTGAATGGGGGGGCATCAGCAATGAATGAAACCTCCACAGTTTCTACAAGTTTTGGAAAGTAGAAGCAAATGGCTCCATTAGTTTCTAGATATAAAGTGGGAGAATGAATCCCCCGGCCTCCCTTCGGGGGCTCGGTTACAGATCTGAGGCTGAAGTTTAAAAGCAGGAAACATAAAAAAAACTATAAAAGACAAACGACATAAAAATCCCGACGCGCTCACACTCCGTCACCAGGAAGCCTCCAGTCAGCTTGTATCCATTTGTTCTTACCGTCAGGTTTCTACACACACTCACACTCACACACACACACACACACACACACACTCGCACACACTCACCTACCGTTTCTTTTTTCTTCTTTTGTGAAGCGAAATACATAAAGTGACATAAACATGGAAGACAGACAATGCAGATAATAACGATAGTTACGATGACGTGTGTGTGTGTGTGTGTGTGTGTGTGTGTGTGTGTGTGTCAACAGTATATCATATAATGGTCATATAACAATGATAATCATAATAGTTATGACCACATTGACATGATCAGACTGGTCAGACCCCTTCATTGTATTACTTTTTAGTCCAGGTTTTTTAAATCCTCTTTTCTTTCTCTCTCTCTCGTCGATGTTCTTGTAAGAAGCTTTGTTTCTGACGTCTCTCTTTTTAAACTTCCTCCTGCTTTGATTTTCAGCTGAAGTAGTTTAATATTGTGTTGTCCCTCTGGAATACTGGAGCTGTTTGCTCTCCGTCTGTCTCGTAGTAGATCGACTTCACAGTCTCAAGTGTTTCATCTTGTCCTGAGCTGTTTTACCAGCCACCTCCAGTTTTTCACAAGAAGAAGCGACGGCTGTAAGCGAGGGCTGGTCTCCTGCCAGCGAGGCTGATGGAGGAGTTAAATTTGAACAGGGTTTGGCAGCGAGCGCCGGTCCTGCTGCCAGTCGGCTCTCTCTGATTTCTAAAGCTGCTCCGAGGGGGCTTCCTGCTTGTTACGCAACCAGGAGAGGATGCTCCCCGACATCATTACAGTTTATTAGACGGAGAACAGATTTGTAACACTTCTCCTCCAGCACCTGAGATCATCAGCGACTGGCTGAGTCACCGTACGGCAGCCGGCTCTGACATCCTTAAATCTGAGAGTGGAAATACTTCCAACAATATTACATCATGTCCCACAGCATACTCAAGAATTAGTCCATTGATTATTGTTTCAAAGCTTTTATTCCTCACCTACTGAACATGTCTGTACATTGTGCAGTGAAATGCTTTGTTTCCCCTCCGGTACCGTGATGAGATAAGACCGATAATCTAATCAGGGATGGGTATCGTTAGGACCTTATCTATAGTCCACTCATCAACACCGCTTATGGGTTCAGTTCCTTATCGATACTCTTATTCACTCTTTTTGATTATATTGTGAGAAAAAAAGACAACTGAGACAAAGAGAGAGAGAGAGAGAGAGAGAGAGGACGTCTCACTCCAGAACTTCTAAAGTACCGATAGCAGACCCGCTATCTCTGGACCTTTATAGATACTCTGGCTTTTACTAACTTAGAACTGGTTCCTCTTCTTTGAACCAGGTTCCAGGCGTCTCAAAGAGAAGGCAGAATGTTCCCTCTCTGGACGACCCAAGCTGTCGCCAAGCAATGCAATTCTGCTGAACCGGTCGACAGCGTAACTTTACGGACTTTAAAGAATATGTCCTGCCGTCAGTCGGAGACGGAACCAAGTGAACACTTTCATTTCTCCACCAACTGAAACTTGAGCAACATCTGGAGTTTTATTCTCCGTGTGAGGCTGCATCCACAATGTGAAGTCAAAGGACACGAGGAATACCTGCTATTTATTGAATAAGAACAACAACAAAGCACGCGTTGTATCCAATTAGTATGAACGGGCCGCCATGAACGGGCCGCCATTCAACACCATTCTACAGTCTCAGCGTGTGCGTCATGTCTTTGGGTTTTTATTTATTACTTTCTTTTCCAGGTGTGGGACGGGACCCGGTGTGCTCACACTCTGCTGAAGGTGATGGTTGAGCAGAGCGTCACGGAGGGACCGTCCTCCTTCTCTAAAGCCAGAGAGAGCCTCATCGCCAGCGTCCTCGTCTACGACAACCACGTGGAGTCGGCCGTGCAACTCAAGGTCAGAGCAAGAAATAATGATGAGCTGCAGTTCAGGGTTAAAATGTGACGGAGAGGAGGGTTGAGGAAGTCCCAGATACCAAACGGGTTGATGACGTCGCAGCTGTCTTCACTGCATCTAGGCGAGTCTGCATCGTTCCACAGGTTTCATCAGTCAAACAACACACAGTGTTTGTCTGAATCAACTCTCTGGTTGGCGTGAAGCAACAGAGACACCAGCTTGGTTTAAGACGTGGAATACTTTTATACGCCATGAGCCTGTAAATACAGTGTGTACAAAAAGACAGGACGAAAGCATCGGAGAAAGAAAGTCAACATTTCTGGTATTGAAGGATAAAAACAGGTCGGGAGTCAGCTGAGCTCTTTCAGATTACGGATAAAGACGGAGGGATTGTTCCTGATGGAACCTCCAGCCTGCAGCCGGAAGAAGGAATCAGTCAGGAACACAACACTGTTGTCTGTTTGCTCGAGTCAACAGCAGCAGCGTGTGTGTGTGTGTGTGTGTGTGTGTGTGTGTGTGTGTGTGTGTGTGTGTGTGTGTGTGTGTGTGTGTGTGTGTGTGTGTGTGTGTGTGTGTGTGTGTGTGTGTGTGTGTGTGTGTGTGTGTGTGTGTGTGTGTGTGTGTGTGTGTGTGTGTGTGTGTGTGTGGAGCATAGCGTCAGTTTGAACTGGAAGGCTCAGTGTTGACAGTTTGCTTTATGGAGCGAGAGAGTTTAAACTGTACGTCCAAATTCAGACGCGAGGTGACGTCAACAGAAAGGTACAAAATAGACTTTCAAACACGTACACCACATGACATTATCTAGATTCTAGAGTATTGTATCCAGACTCTGACTGTAAACTACAGCATTGATCTCTTTATTAGCAGGCGTACGGCTGTGGGGAGATCATGCGTTCAGTCGTGTGTGTGTGTGCGCGCACACTTCTGTCCGTCTGTCCACGCCTAATCTCGCGTACTGCTCGACCCATCAACCTAACATTTTTTTTACAGTTTGTACATGTTTTATTGACTGCTTTATACCGTCAACAGTCATTTCTGCTCAGGCTAAAAACGAGCCTTGCATTGTCTGTTGCAGGCCATGTTTTGTTTTTGTCGTGGTCTCAGTTTGAACCAGAGCGTCTGCAGATTAACTCCACAGCCGATATGTTTTGTTGCACTACAGTTAGGCACAAAACTAAATGACTAAATCCCTGCTTTTTAAGATCTTTGCCTTCATCTTGACCGTAAGGGAGCCCGGGAGGGACATCTGAGTGAGATTCACCTCTTCTTAGTTTAGAGAGTAAAACGAGGCTGATCTGCTCTCTACTAACAGCACTTCTCTCGTCTTTAATATTTATTTCACCCTCTGCAACGCAAAACTCTCCGCAGCTCGTTTTTGCCTCAGGCTCACCTCGGATCAAACCCCACACAATAAAAAGAAACGGTGGTTTCAGTGATCTCAGCTCGCTCGTTTCCATCTCGCGCCGTCTCTCCTCCTCGTTCTGTGGAAAGTAAAACTGCCGCTTTGTTCCTCTTTGCTTCTCAGCTTATTATCATCAGTCTCATTAACACTCGGCAGAACGTTTCTCCTCCTTCGTGGGATCTACAGTCTTACTTCACATTTTATAGTGTTGTGATTTAGCACCTGTGGTGGTTTGGTGCAGCCTCGACGCTCAGGAACAATCAAAGAGGTCGGAAACAAACATATATACACACATACATACATACATATACACGTGTATATATATATATATATGTGTGTGTGTGTATATATATCCTGATTTATCCTTTCATCTGAAAACCAAACGGAGTCGAATGTGCTGCTCAAAATGCGATCTTGTAGCTTCTTATCTTATCCGACTCACATTTGCGAATGTTTTGTAATTCTTTTGCAGTTGATGGCGATGAGCGTTGAGCGTTGACACGACGACATGCCGAACAGATACTCCTCAGTAAGAAAGACTGTTGGTTAGATCTTACATGTATTATTCATCAAATCTCCGTCTTTATACAGTTCCCTTCAGTGTAAAAGCTCTCCCCCCTCGAGTAGGTCTTTAAATCACAGCCATGAAGCCCTTTCCTGTCTTTGTTCTCGTGTTATTCTTGGTGCCTCAGCACCCCGAGGATCTTCGTCCTTTGTCAATTTTTTATTTTTCAAACATGGGTAATCGGTGTCGGAGCTGTAGCAGCGCGGGAGAGCTGGCAGGAAACCGCCAGCTCATTTATCCTCTTCACAGCTTCCTTACAGTCCAAGGACGTCCACCCTGTAATAATCACAGAGTGACAAACGCTCCAGCGGGAGAAGTCGCTGAATTATAGGAATGGAGAAGCACAGTTCCTGACCTCCTGCTGCGGAGCTCATCCCACGCAGCCACAGTTTGACGTTACTCACAGCACTCTGAAGACGTGAAAGGATAAGTGGGTTTGCATTGCCCTCTGGGAACTCTCCTGTGCTTTTCTGTTATTTCTTGTTCTGTTTACTTGTTGTGTTACGTCTTGTTTACTGGAATAAATGAACCTTGACTTAAAACGGCCTCAGATCTTTAAACCCTCTCAGTCCATGTTTCCAGTTGTTTCTGTTCGTCAAAACGTCGTCTTCAGATGCTCTCAGCTTTCTTTAAATTGAATTAATCACTTTTTATTATTCTAAAATGTTACAATTATACATCCCAAAATACGAATAAATTACAGCGATACCCACATATAAGAACCGCCCATACGTGCGTCTTTAAACAAATAAATAAATAAATAAACTGAAGCTCATGTCGACATGTAAAATAAAAGACCCGGCTTTGTTGAGACCGTCTGTCCATCAATCTCCTCCGCTGTGTTTCAGCACCAAGGACAGCGACGCAACAACACACACACACACACACACGTTCTACACACAACTGCTGCTATCTGAGAATAACTACAAATAATTAATGTTGAAATATAATGAATAATGTGGGATTACTATTTCTTATGTTGTCGTCTTCTTCCTGAGAAGTCATCCATGAGTTTACACTTTTTAATGGTGTACATAAAACGACTCAAATTGCTCGCTTCATAAATATTTGCTTCATTTACCACTCGTTTGTCTGAGTGATGTTAATTTCTTCTCCTTCATTTTCTGCAGTGTGAAGTTGTCTGTTGAATGTCGGGTCCGTGAGGCTGAGCGGGGGTTTTATTTTCCGACCCTGGAGGCGTTCGAGAGCCCTTCACAATAAAACGCAGCCGGTTCATCTCACTGAAGATCTTTAATCACATCTCAATGCGTTACACACTTCAAGGCTTTATTTGAATTGAAACATCGGTGGAGCTCATGAGATTACAGTTATGTGTAGAATGAGATCATCTAGAAGTCACCGCTTTGAATACAGCTCGTTAAATATAATCGTGTGAACTCGAGCTGAAGCCTCGGAGCTGGAGGAGAGTTGTCTGTGTGACACATTCAGGTACACGGTGCGTCACCGTTCTACCTCGTCCACGTGTTATTCAGTGAATGATCTGGTGTGTCCGCTTTAGGATCGGGTTTTTAGAGGTTTCCTGGAAAGGCCACGTTTTTGGAGTATCAGCTCCCAGTTAGGTTTTTGAGGTTTATTCCTAATAGGATTGTTTTTTTGGAATATCCCTGATAGATCTGGTTTTTGGAGTATCTGGGTTAGGGTCTGGTTTTTGGAGTATCTGGGTTAGGGTCTGGTTTTTGGAGTATCTGGGTTAGGGTCTGGTTTTTGGAGTATCTGGGTTAGGGTCTGGTTTTTGGAGTATCTGGGTTAGGGTCTGGTTTTTGGAGTATCTGGGTTAGGGTCTGGTTTTTGGAGTATCTGGGTTAGGGTCTGGTTTTTGGAGTATCTGGGTTAGGGTCTGGTTTTTGGAGTATCTGGGTTAGGGTCTGGTTTTTGGAGTATCTGGGTTAGGGTCTGGTTTTTGGAGTATCTGGGTTCGGGTCTGGTTTTTGGAGTCTTTGAGTGAACTACTCTTCATCCAGTATGTGTCCTCGTCCACCTTCACATGTGTTGTATCCAGGTAGAGTGTTAATCAGTGGAGCGTGAACTCAGACGAAGATAACAACAGAGACGCAACCTGAAAATACAAATGAGACTGTTTGATGTGTGAAGAACTCTCAGCCGAGGTATAAGAATATAATTAAGATCCGGTTCATTTGAGATTCTGCTGTTGCTGCCTTCATAAAGTGTTGAAGAGGATGTTTGTGCTCGTGATGCGTGAACTCTGATTTTGATGTGATAATTGGTGTCGCGGTGCTGATCTGGTCCCAGTCTATATGATGATTACAGTCGTAGTAATTCTCTCTTTTACACCAGTGGCCCCCGACCTGGAGGCTCCACATGGGCTCCCAAGATGCATCCTGAGGATGTCGGCACATGAGTTGCCAATAAAACTGCAAAAACCGATCCAGACGTTGGGTGAACTTTGTACTATATTCTGAATATGTTTGACGGTAGAGGAGCTAATCCCCTCAGAAGGCTTTAGTTTAGGAGATACCAAGACCAGACGTAGAACGTTCTCTTTACTAATGGATGTTATTTAGTTCAGTACATGGAGAACAAAACACTTGTACGACGGTTCAACCAGACTCACAACGGAAAGAGACAAAGATCCTTAGATTCAAACAGAAACAGCTTCCTGTTTCAGTGTCAAGAGTTTCACAATAAAGCAGCCTGGAACAAGCTGTAATTAACAGACGTGTTGCTTCATCAAAGCTCTTCTTCAAGCGTCAGCATAGAAGAGAAGGTTAGTCTAGAGTTATCTCTCCTGGACTATCAGCTCAACTAATCTCAGTTCAAACCTCTTCACTCAGAGACGCTCAAAAATAAATTCAGCATCCGAGTTCAACAGTATTCATGTAAAGCTGTCCGGGACGCCAACTAAATGGAAGTTTGAATCATTCAAATCTTCTCTCGGGGCCAAAACTACTTCAAACTAAACATTTGGTGTCGAATGCGTTCGTCTCTGTTAAAATATCCGTGATGGGGGAAAAGGTAGAAAACCATGATTATAACAGCTGATGCAGCGTTTGGACGTTACGGCGTCACATTTGGCTGACGGGAGGATCCTCTCGGTCGCACAAACCCCGATCTGAACTCGAGAAGGTGAAGAGAAACACGCAGGAAGCGACGCTTGGAATGATGCATCGTGGGTTAAATGCTTCTTTGATTGGACGCGTGGCTCTTAACAGCCGTCGATAAAAGTCACCAGTGTGTGACTCGCTCTGAGAGCTCCTTCCACTAAAGGAGTGTTTCCCTCCCATCACCGGGCCCCTCTGGTGACTCATCGGTGGTATTGTGTGGAAGTGACTGAGGCGTTTCTGTGAGGAGAAGGCCATTAGGAAGAAAGGAGCCCATTGTGATGAAAAAGAAGCCGAGAACAAGGGAGCGAGGGAGGAGGAGGAGTGCTGCAGTCGGTGTTGTTGCCTCCTGGATGGCTGATTCTCCCCCCCCCCCACACACACACACACACACACACACACGCACACACACGCACACACACACACACACACACACACACGATTTATTATGCCTTTATTTGACCGATATATATGTTGAAGAAAGAAGAAACTTTCTGCAGGTTTAATCAAAGCAGACACCATTTGACTGTCACACTTCCACCACATCGATGAGCAGAAGCACTCATTCATCGGTTGCACAAGGAGATGAACGTGTGCTGTTTGGGTTATGTTCTCGGTTGTTTGTCCGTCCATTTGGACGCCCGTCCCTCTCTCGTGAACGCGATATCTCAAGAACGCCTTGAAGGAATTTCTTGAAATTTGGCACAAAGGTCCACTTGGACTCGAGGGTGAAATGGTTATAACGTAACTCATAGCTCATGGCTCGTAACGTTTCGCCATCGGCTTTATTACTTTATTGAAGTTATTCCGCAAGTGATTCATTCACATTACACCGAGTCCTTCCACTCATTAATTACAGAGAATACAGTATCACATAAATCAGCTTTTACGGTAAGAGATTCATCAGGAGCGTTTTTATAGATTGCAACAAGACGTTTCTTGGCGAGTGAATCCAGAAATACTCGATGACGGTTTCTCCAGTCCAGAGTCGGCTACACTGGGTTTCAAACTCTGATGAACCAGCTTTTCTTCTCCTCTCTCTCTCTCTGTCTCTCTCTGTGTGTGTGTGTGTGTGTGTGTGTGTGTGTGTGTGTGTGTGTGTGTGTGACGTCTCCTGACTCCACCGGTCTTCATCCCCCCCCCCCCCCCCGCAGTCTTTGTCTCTCTGCCTCAGCAGAATCTGAATCTGTTTACCTGGTTGCCTCATTTTCTCTTCCTGCTGAAGCTGCACCCGTCTCCGGTCTCAACCCTCGTCCCTCCAGCTGGCTGGGAAACTTAAAAACAAGATATATATCTGTTATTACTTCTCAACACATTCTAAACACAAGTGTCGGGGTTAATGTGGGCGTTACAGCTGCTCCATGCTGAGGCCTTTACAGGCTACAGGTCAGGCGTCAGGAAAATGAATTTATAGTTTGGCATTTTAATCTTTCACACAACACAAACACGACTACTGTCAGTGACTACGTTCACGTGCACGCATATTCCATATTTGATATGCATTTGATATGTGATGCAGCTTGTAAGGATGCTCTCGGTGGTGCAGCGGTAGAAGTTCACCGGGATCAGAGGAGACATGTGGGTTTTCTTCAGTCTCCTCAGGAAGAAGAGACGCTGGTGTGCCTTCTTGACCGGGTTGGTTGAGGGTCCAGGAGAGGTCCTCTGAGATGTGACACGCTCAACCTCCGTTCCATTGATCTGGATGGGGGTGTGTGTGCAGCCTTTGGTCTTTCTGAAGTCCACAGTAAGCTCCTTGGTCTTTTTGGTGTTCACTGGTACTTGTGTACTTGATGTAATGATCGAGGTCCAGAAGGAGGACTGTTGTATTTCACATCCTGAAATATTGTAGAGAAAGTTTGAGCCATGGATTGCTGAGTCTGCATTCAGCTCTGACAGCTTCTGCTCATTATCTCATTCTTAGCACTCGCGGTCGACCGAGTGCACATTTCCATGTCGTTGAATGTTTTTTGGGGGGGGGGGGTGTCTGCGTTAATGCAGCGCGCTCTCTACTCCCACACTGTTTCCTGTTTAGTGAACACAGCTCTGAGGAAAATGAGACTTTGATGTCGGCCCCGCAGGCTCAGATCTCCTCCAACAAGCGCCGACCGCAACAAAGAAATGCTGCTGCTTCTTCCCGGGCGCTCGAGGAGGCAGCCGAGCGTCGCTCACACACTCCGAGAGTTCAGATCCACATTCACACGGACGCTTCATTACACAGCTCTTCTCTGTGTGCAGATCATTCCGTTGGATATTACAGCTCCGGACACACGTCTCTCTGTGTGAGTGTGACTGGGTGTAATGGTTACTCTGGAGAGGGTTGGGCTTTTTTTGACAAGCTTTTATTTTCCAGCGTTTTCCTTTTGTCGGTTTGACTGACTTCTTTTGGCTTTATATCAACCTTATAATCAGGAAAAAACTACAAATGTTACCAGAGAAACGGCCCAAGTCTGCTCACCAGTTTGGGTGTTGTCTTGAGGTTATGGCCCTTTTTGTCGGTAAAGCTACAAACATAGTGAGAGAAAAGCTTGAAATGAGACGTTTCTAAATAAGACTTTTGTTAGAATTTGACTGACATATTTGCTGGAGATTCATTCATTTAAACACGGTTGACTCAATAATTCAATAACGACGATTGTCTGTTCTTCCCTTGAGGGTCTTATTCTCATGCAGTGGAGGCGTTTGCTCTGAGGTGAGGCGTTGAGTCGGTCTCGTCCCCTGGTCCCCGTTTAGCTGCTCTTCCAGCACAGAGAGCCCGCTGTGGCGTTTAGGCTGGCTGGCTTTTAAAGCTCCTTTCCTGCTGCTCCATCAAGGAGCCGTGTGAAATGAACAGTTTCTTCTCCTCAGCGAGGGCACAAGTCTTTTTGTTTTTTTGGCCTCTTTTATTGAGCCTCCGCTCGACGAGAGGAACGCGGAAGCCCAAAAGCAATCTTTAGAATTTGAAGGAATCCCTTTTATTTATTTCTGAACCGAGCAGCCGAGCGGCACTAATGCCGTGAGACAGCGGCGTCTCGGCTGCCGGGGGGGGGGGGGGCGGTGGTGGAGTGTTTAGTTTTTAGGTTTTTTTTATACACACCAAGTACTTACAGGAGCCGCCACAGGCTGCTCTCCACTCTGTTCCCTCAGCCTCCTTAAAACAGAAAAGGGTTCGTTGGAAGCTGCAGGAAGACATTTTCTCCTCCGAGCTGTGGACCAGCGTGTCCTACGGCCCCTGAACGCCCCCCCACTGTGCACATGCTGATGGGGATAATGTGTACATTATACTGAACGTGGTCGCAGCTGAAGGACGTGATCGGTCAAAGAGCCCAAGAAGCCGATCACGAGGCTGCAACGACACCGCCCATTCTCCTGAAGTTTGTTGCTATGCCAACTGTTGTCGTAATGATTTTCATCTTTTGTTGAATAAATATTCTCAGATAATCTCGTTCTCATGAAGACTTCAAATCAGCTTCACACGGAGAGTAGAGAGAACCTCTCTTCATAACGCAGACGCCGGGCTCGGACGTAGTTTGTGTGTTTTTGTAAATGTTTTAATAAACTAACATCTGCAGCATTAACGTTAAATATTGAAGGCTTCTACCGCTCAGATTGATATGATACCCCAGTGGTACAAATAAACACTCTTTTTATTACCTTTGTTAAATGTAACCACCTGGTGATGCATTCAAAGACACCCTGACATCTGAGATGTTAAGAGAGTGCTTTTGAAGAGTTGTACGTCATGAAGAATATGAAAACAACAGATTGTGCTTTTCATTAGAAACGGTATTCCCCTGCTGTTGATCAGCTTCACTCATCAATGTCTTTGATACCAAAACGACCCTTTCTTTGAGAAATATGAGCCCTTCATGGAACAAATTATATTGAAAATTGTCTAATTTAGCAGCTGTTTAGTCTTTTGTCTTCATGACATACAGACTGAAAATTGGCAAAAGTTTGGTTTCAATCAGTAAATATCTGATGAAAGAATAAACGAGATAATGAATCTAACCCAACATCCAATGCCAGATTCAGTCGGTACCCAGAAGGAGCCGAGCTCCGGCATCAGATCACCACACAGAGATATTCATTTAAATACTTATATCTGTTTTTATTTCAAAACATATCCCACAAGGAAGTGTTTTTTGTTTTTATTATTTTTACTTCCGATCCTGCCAGGAGGGCTCTGGGAACGCTTCATCCCAGCGTTTCATTGAAAAACATTTGTGTGACTCAAATATCTCGACAACATATCATCACCTCACCACCGCTGTCAGGCTCAGCATCGCTCCTTTGCTTTTATTATTGGGCCACTATCTATTTGACATTTGTTTTCCACCATGAGCACTCAAAGGGTACTTGCTTCATCCTTTGTGTCGATGATCTTGTCAAAACTCAATCTGGACGATCCTTCAGGGAGACAGGCGATGACGGCGATGAAAGCAGAAACTCACCAGCAGTAATCGGTGTCCGCCCGGCCGATCCGCCCCCACAAATGGGCTTTTTCGGTCTTTGTCATATGTCTGTTGTTTATGTGTTATATGTTTTTTTCCTGCATGAGTCGCTCTCTCTGTTCGCTCTACACCTGCTTCTCAAAACACAAACTGAGGTGAATTCTTCTGAACTCTCATGCAGCTCTGAGAAAACACAGCCAGGCTCCCGAGTGCTGATCCGTTTCTTCTTCCGTCTCCTTCGGCTCAGCGTCCACGTCGCCGCGGACGACATGGAACCCGGGAAGAAGTCAGAGATTGTGCAAACAAAAGCACAGTTTGGTCTCGTTGTTGACTTCCTGCCACAGCGGGAGTCCTGCGGTCTTAATGAAGATCAATGCATGTGTTCTTATGTCCTAAGAAAGGGCTGCTGGCGAACTGAGGCGAGTGCTGCCTCCGTCATTCAACTTCACTTCATGGAAACCAATTTATATTTCAATTAAGACAAAGAGAAAGTGTTTCTTTGCATGTTGTCGCTATGGATGGAATTTAATTACAGATCCGTTGAAGATTTGTTTTCATGGGTCAACCTTGATGGTGATATGATACACTGATGAACAACATATTTAAAAATCCTAAATTAGAGTCTAAGTTGTCGCATAAACCCTCAAAATTACAGTCGACGAATAAACACAGATTTTAATTCCTAACAAAGTGGTTTCGTTGCGCTTCATTAACAGAGATGAAGTGTCGGCTCTCTGTTTCCCCGATGTTCATGCTTTGTGTCCTCTTCTCTGTTCATCACACAAAGTAAAACCAAATGAATTTATTATTTAATGTCTTAATCCTCAGAACCACGAAACCCGACACCGGGATTGAAAAGCATGTTTTCTTCAAACTATTGCCAAAACTACACCGTTTATCGAAGCCAGAAGCTGTGAAAACTGTGATTTACTTCAGATTTTCATCTTTCTGACAGTTCTTGAACACATCATGTGTGACGAATGGTTCCGTCAGAAAAAGCAACCAAAGCTTGAAGTTGTGAAATTTCATCAAAAACATTTTATTCTAGATGTCTCATTCAAAATCATGTCACAAATAAACCGTTTGCTTTAACCGGAGCCTGTAAAAGACATTCAATCCTGAGCTCCTCAGCGCAACTGTGAAGCCGTGATTGATTCTCCTGAGACCAACAGTCACGTGACAAAGATTCAGTGAAACTTTGACTGAACATGGAGAGGAGAGGAGAGGAGAGGAGAGGGGAGAGGCTGAAGTAGAGGCTGTGAATCCTGCTGACGAATGTGGAAACTGTCTGGAGTTCACAAGCGTCTCCCTGTTCACAAGCTTCCAAGTGAAACCCGGTGGTGTGGACGTAATTCCAGATAGTAAAACGCCTCCATGCGAGGCAGGTTGGCCAGTCCTCCCAGTTCACAGCTCGGCTCCTGGTGTGGATCTTCAGAGGACGGGAGGCCTCAGGATAGCAGCTGCTAATCCACCGTGACTGCAGCTTCACTCACTGTACGGAGAAGATGGGTTTAAAGGAAGCTTACAGAGGATTCACGTTCTGAATCATTCTTCTCTCCTGTGTGTGTGTGTGTGTGTGTGTGTGTGTGTGTGTGTGTGTGTGTGTGTGTGTGTGTGTGTGTGTGTGTGTGTGTGTGTGTGTGTGTGTGTGTGTGTGTGTGTGTGTGTGTGTGTGTGTGTGTGTGTGTGTGTGTGTGTGTGTGTGTGTGTGTGTGTGTGTGTGTGTGTGTGTGTGTGTGAGGTATAAAAACAGGAAAGGCTTCTGAGCAGAAGTGAACGCCTCTGACTCTTGATCAGTGAAGCGTTGAATGATGATGACGAGGGTGAGGAAGAGCTTTCTGTCGACTGCAGCCTCGTCGTGACAGAGAGCTGAAGGGAAAGAAGAAAAAATGTAATTAAATAAATAAATGACAAACCTCAGCAAGTCCTTAGAGCCTCTGAATCACTTGTCACCACACCGACACTGTTGGTTTGGTGCAACAGCGCCATCTGCTGGTGGAGCTGATGCACGGTCATTTGCACACATTTAACAACAAAATATTCAAAATGGCTGTTTAATGTAAAATCTGACGCTTGTAGTTGTGAGTCCACAGAGTTGACTCCTACTCTTCAGTTCTACGGAGCTGCTTGGACTCTTTTCGCTCCTCGTTTTGGTTTCACGGTCTGCTTCAGTCTGTGTTTCCATCAAACGAGCTCTGATGGACTCACTGTTCACTACCTGCTCAGCAGCAAACAGCAGACAAACGCACCCTTTAGATTAGCTGGTAAACATCTGGGAATCATCTGGTTGCATTATGGGAAATGTAGGATCCAGCAGCATTGTTGGAGTTTGACTACTGGAGCCTAAAGGTCAGGATATGTCACCATCTGCTTCTCCCAATTGTTCATTTCTTATAAATGGTTTTGAGGAACATTGATGTATCATGCAGTTATTATCCACCTCCAGGTTTTTATTCACTAGCTGAACGTGCACTCCCAAGATCGTCCTCTCTATTGCTGCTTCTTTGTTCAACAGTAGAATGTTTCTACTATTTTAATAATCGTTTCTTGTCTTCGATTTGTGTTTTTTTGTGAGTTAATTGTCCCGTTTGTCCGTTCGTCAGCCGGGGGACTTCCTGAGGATCTACAACCTGCGAGCGATCCCAGGATCCAGTAAGGTACCGGGCAGGAGCCGGTCGGAGGGAGAGGGGGTGGATCACCTGTTGTTCCACCTGCACGGGGGGACGGCGTACGGCAGGGGGATCCGGGTTCTCCCGGAAAACAGCCAGGACGTGCAGGAGCTGAAGAGGTACGGCAGGAGACGAGGGACAAATACACCTTTGTAGAAAGCTTCTGCTTACTGGTTCTGGTTCTGCTGCTTTATTGGATCACAGAATACCTGTTTTCATGGAAAAAGCACAACAACATTTGACTGTATTCTCTGAATTGATGTATGTGTGTGTGAAGTCCTTCTCTTCCTTGTGAATGTCTCTGCAGAGTGATGGAGGCCGTCCCAGAGGAGGCCGAGGACGACTTCTCCGAGCTGAATGACTCCCTGCTGATGGAGGTCTGGAGCACCCCCCCACAGTCTCCCGGTAAGAACACGGCTCCACCTGAGCATCAAATATCCAAAAACCTCTTCGTTCACTGAGATGAACTCAAATTCCAAATCACACACTTGTACAAACTGTTCCATGCGGCGTGCATTCAACTGCGTCATACTACGTGCTCGTGTGCCTCTTTGCTGATGTATCTGCAGCGCAAAGGATTGTGGGTCAGAATAGCCAGAAAACGCATTCTGGCTTTCAAAATGCGACTTTTTGGCATTCTGCATTTGAAATACGATGTGTTGTGACATACTAAATATTTAACATTTCATATAGATTATTTTAGTCTTCTATATGTATGTTTCGATAAATGAGGCATTATGTAATGGTAACTTTTGGTGAACTTCTACAGATGTAAACGGACAAAGCAGTAAAATAATCAGCGCTCCGCTCGTCTGAGAGAAGACGAGTTATTGAAGCAAATTAGACCGAAATCTCTAAATCCATCGGTGCATGAAAAATACATTTCTTTGCCTGTAATGAAAAACAGAAACATTGATATGAATTTCTATCTGGACGTTTTGGAGGACGTACCACCTAAAGCCTCCGTTCTTCTGAGGCTGTTTATTTGATGTGATCTGCTCTTTATACGACAGTAGAGATTAACGCTGACCGTGCAGACAGCAAAGAGAAGCACAGAGAAGCACAGCTCTTCACTCAGTGAGGTGAAGGACCAAACAATGAGACACCGTCAAACTCGTTTTACAGTAAAACTCCTTTGTGATGAAAACACGACGAAGAGGGAAAAATCCAAATATTGTCATTGCGTGACTGAAATACAAAAAGCAGAGAGAGAGCGGTGTGAGTGGCGGCCGCCCGCCGGTCTTTGATGAAAAGGATGAAAAATAAAACGTGTTCGCCAGCAGCGTGAATATGAACATCCTGACTGCTCAGAGGGACGAGGACGGACGGACGGAAGCTGCTTGGAGCCGCTTCCATTAGCAGCGTCTTTCTAAAAGCACACGCTTCACCGGGATCAAATGAAAAGTCTAAAGTTTCACTGTGACCTGAAGGTTTCCACACACACACACACACACACACACACACACACTGACGGAGCTCCTTTCTTCTTTTCAAGCTGCAGCTGTTTGTCTGCGTTCAGACCTGCAGGCCTGATGTCTGTTGTGTAAATGTGGGACTCGGTTTCTTTGCAGTAAAGAGCACGAAGGTTCTTCTTTTGAAGTTTGCTCCTTTATCAACACGCACCAACAATTTGTCTTCAGAAGCAGGTCTTCTAGGAGCAAAGCTAGCGGAGCAGCAGGGAGGAAGAGTTCATGACACATGCACCATTCTTATTATGAACCAGGGGTCGCCAAGCCTTCTTCACTGTGGCCCACATAGACAGACATGAGGCGTAACGGGCCAAACGACAGGAAATGTGTCGTTTTCAACATCTGTTTCTGGAGCAGAAAACCTCGTGTTTCTTTCAAGAATAACATCGCAAAACAGTTTCAGGTTTAAATGAAACTAAACTAAGGTCTCTTAGATTCACAGTATATTTTTAACTCAACGTACGTCCTGATTTTCTCTTGTTTGTTTTCTGCTCGTTTATTGTTTGCTTCTATTTGCGTGAATAGAACGACTGTTTCAGTAGAAACTAATTAAAAAATGCAATCTTTCATCAGTTTTTAGTCTCTCGGTAGTTCTTTGGGAGCTGCAGTAATATATCGGTGGTGATTGTGATGATGAGTCACAGACGCTGTCGTTTAAGGCCTTCTAATAAAATGCTCCTCGGATCGGGGGATTGTTTTTCGGCAGCTCAGCAGAGTAGTGTGTGCTACTTGCACCTCGTGTTGATTTGTGTATCCTGTACCTGTTGTTCTGTCCTTGATGTTTCCCGTGTTTCTGCTTTTAGTGGCTGAGACGACGAAGTGCAGCACAGGTACGAAACTCAACACGCTGCAGCAGCTCAACAGTTACAGTACACGTTACAGTACACGTCCATCAGTTACAGTACACGTCCATCAGTTACAGTACACGTCCATCAGTTACAGTACACGTTCATCAGTTACAGTACACGTTCATCAGTTACAGTACACGTTACAGTACACGTTCATCAGTTACAGTACACGTTCATCAGTTACAGTACACGTTCATCAGTTACAGTACACGTTCATCAGTTACAGTACACGTTCATCAGTTACAGTACACGTTCATCAGTTACAGTACACGTCCATCAGTTACAGTACACGTTCATCAGTTACAGTACACGTCCATCAGTTACAGTACACGTTCATCAGTTACAGTACACGTTACAGTACACGTACATGTTACAGTACACGTTCATCAGTTACAGTACACGTTCATCAGTTACAGTACACGTTCATCTGTTACAGTACACGTCCATCAGTTACAGTACACGTTCATCAGTTACAGTACACGTTACAGTACACGTTCATCTGTTACAGTACATGTTACAGTACACGTTCATCAGTTACAGTACATGTTCATCAGCTACAGTACACGTTACAGTACACGTTCATCAGTTACAGTACACGTTACAGTACACGTTCATCAGTTACAGTACACGTTACAGTACACGTACATGTTACAGTACACGTTCATCAGTTACAGTACACGTTCATCTGTTACAGTACACGTTACAGTACACGTTCATCAGTTACAGTACACGTTCATCTGTTACAGTACACGTTACAGTACACGTTCATCAGTTACAGTACACGTTCATCTGTTACAGTACACGTTACAGTACACGTTCATCAGTTACAGTACACGTCCATCAGTTACAGTACACGTTCATCAGTTACAGTACACGTCCATCAGTTACAGTACACGTTACAGTACACGTACATGTTACAGTACACGTTCATCAGTTACAGTACACGTTCATCAGTTACAGTTCACGTTCATCAGTTACAGTACACGTTCATCAGTTACAGTACACGTTACAGTACACGTCCATCAGTTACAGTACACGTTGATCAGTTACAGTACACGTTACAGTACACGTTCATCTGTTACAGTACACGTTACAGTACACGTTCATCAGTTACAGTACACGTTCATCTGTTACAGTACACGTTACAGTACACGTCCATCAGTTACAGTACACGTTACAGTACACGTTCATCAGTTACAGTACACGTTCATCTGTTACAGTACACGTTCATCAGTTACAGTACACGTTCATCTGTTACAGTACACGTTACAGTACACGTTCATCAGTTACAGTACACGTTCATCAGTTACAGTACACGTTCGTCAGTTACAGTACACGTTCGTCAGTTACAGTACACGTTCATCAGTTACAGTACACGTTCATCTGTTACAGTACACGTTACAGTACACGTCCATCAGTTACAGTACACGTTACAGTACACGTTCATCAGTTACAGTACACGTTACAGTACACGTTCATCAGTTACAGTACACGTTCATCTGTTACAGTACACGTTCATCAGTTACAGTACACGTTCATCAGTTACAGTACACGTTACAGTACACGTTCATCTGTTACAGTACACGTTCATCAGTTACAGTACACGTTAATCAGTTACAGTCCACGTTCATCAGTTACAGTACACGTTCATCTGTTACAGTACACGTTCATCTGTTACAGTACACGTTCGTCAGTTACAGTACACGTTCGTCTGTTACAGTACACGTTCGTCAGTTACAGTACACGTTCGTCAGTTACAGTACACGTTCGTCAGTTACAGTACACGTTCGTCAGTTACAGTACACGTTCTTCAGTTACAGTACACGTTAATCAGTTACAGTACACGTCCATCAGTTACAGTACACGTTCATCAGTTACAGTACACGTTACAGTACACGTTCGTCAGTTACAGTACACGTTCGTCAGTTACAGTTCACGTTCATCAGTTACAGTACACGTTACAGTACACGTTCGTCAGTTACAGTACACGTTACAGTACACGTTCGTCAGTTACAGTACACGTTCGTCAGTTACAGTACACGTTCGTCAGTTACAGTACACGTTACAGTACACGTCCATCAGTTACAGTACACGTTCATCAGCTACAGTACACGTTACAGTACACGTCCATCAGTTACAGTACACGTTCATCAGTTACAGTACACGTTCTTCTGTTACAGTACACGTTCGTCTGTTACAGTACACGTTCATCTGTTACAGTACACGTTCTTCTGTTACAGTACACGTTCTTCTGTTACAGTACACGTTACAGTACACGTTCATCTGTTACAGTACACGTTCATCTGTTACAGTACACGTTACAGTACACGTTCATCAGTTACAGTACACGTTCATCTGTTACAGTACACGTTACAGTACACGTTCATCAGTTACAGTACACGTTCATCTGTTACAGTACACGTTACAGTACACGTTCATCAGTTACAGTACACGTCCATCAGTTACAGTACACGTTCATCAGTTACAGTACACGTTCATCAGTTACAGTACACGTCCATCAGTTACAGTACACGTTACAGTACACGTACATGTTACAGTACACGTTCATCAGTTACAGTACACGTTCATCAGTTACAGTTCACGTTCATCAGTTACAGTACACGTTCATCAGTTACAGTACACGTCCATCAGTTACAGTACACGTTACAGTACACGTACATGTTACAGTACACGTTCATCAGTTACAGTACACGTTCATCAGTTACAGTTCACGTTCATCAGTTACAGTACACGTTCATCAGTTACAGTACACGTTACAGTACACGTCCATCAGTTACAGTACACGTTGATCAGTTACAGTACACGTTACAGTACACGTTCATCTGTTACAGTACACGTTACAGTACACGTTCATCAGTTACAGTACACGTTACAGTACACGTTCATCTGTTACAGTACACGTTACAGTACACGTCCATCAGTTACAGTACACGTTACAGTACACGTTCATCAGTTACAGTACACGTTACAGTACACGTTCATCAGTTACAGTACACGTTCATCATGTTACAGTACACGTTCATCTGTTACAGTACACGTTACAGTACACGTTCATCAGTTACAGTACACGTTCATCAGTTACAGTACACGTTCGTCAGTTACAGTACACGTTCGTCAGTTACAGTACACGTTCATCAGTTACAGTACACGTTCATCTGTTACA
Source organism: Ophthalmolycus amberensis (assembly GCA_024529925.1). Taxonomy (NCBI): domain Eukaryota; kingdom Metazoa; phylum Chordata; class Actinopteri; order Perciformes; family Zoarcidae; genus Ophthalmolycus; species Ophthalmolycus amberensis. The sequence continues at coordinate 637,726 of JAFEUB010001001.1, read as the reverse complement.
GTACACGTTACAGTACACGTCCATCAGTTACAGTACACGTTACAGTACACGTTCATCAGTTACAGTACACGTTCATCTGTTACAGTACACGTTACAGTACACGTTCATCAGTTACAGTACACATTCATCTGTTACAGTACACGTTACAGTACACGTTCATCAGTTACAGTACACGTTCATCAGTTACAGTACACGTTAATCAGTTACAGTCCACGTTCATCAGTTACAGTACACGTTCATCTGTTACAGTACACGTTCATCTGTTACAGTACACGTTCGTCAGTTACAGTACACGTTCGTCAGTTACAGTACACGTTCGTCAGTTACAGTACACGTTCGTCAGTTACAGTACACGTTCGTCAGTTACAGTACACGTTCTTCAGTTACAGTACACGTTAATCAGTTACAGTACACGTCCATCAGTTACAGTACACGTTCATCAGTTACAGTACACGTTACAGTACACGTTCGTCAGTTACAGTACACGTTCGTCAGTTACAGTTCACGTTCATCAGTTACAGTACACGTTACAGTACACGTTCGTCAGTTACAGTACACGTTACAGTACACGTTCGTCAGTTACAGTACACGTTCGTGAGTTACAGTACACGTTCGTCAGTTACAGTACACGTTCGTCAGTTACAGTACACGTTCGTCAGTTACAGTACACGTTCATCAGTTACAGTACACGTTACAGTACACGTCCATCAGTTACAGTACACGTTCATCAGCTACAGTACACGTTACAGTACACGTCCATCAGTTACAGTACACGTTCATCAGTTACAGTACACGTTCTTCTGTTACAGTACACGTTCGTCTGTTACAGTACACGTTCATCTGTTACAGTACACGTTCTTCTGTTACAGTACACGTTCATCTGTTACAGTACACGTTACAGTACACGTTCATCAGTTACAGTACACGTTCATCTGTTACAGTACACGTTACAGTACACGTTCATCAGTTACAGTACACGTTCATCTGTTACAGTACACGTTACAGTACACGTTCATCAGTTACAGTACACGTCCATCAGTTACAGTACACGTTCATCAGTTACAGTACACGTTCATCAGTTACAGTACACGTCCATCAGTTACAGTACACGTTACAGTACACGTACATGTTACAGTACACGTTCATCAGTTACAGTACACGTTCATCAGTTACAGTTCACGTTCATCAGTTACAGTACACGTTCATCAGTTACAGTACACGTTACAGTACACGTCCATCAGTTACAGTACACGTTGATCAGTTACAGTACACGTTACAGTACACGTTCATCTGTTACAGTACACGTTCATCTGTTACAGTACACGTTACAGTACACGTTCATCAGTTACAGTACACGTTCATCTGTTACAGTACACGTTACAGTACACGTCCATCAGTTACAGTACACGTTACAGTACACGTTCATCAGTTACAGTACACGTTCATCTGTTACAGTACACGTTACAGTACACGTTCATCAGTTACAGTACACGTTCATCTGTTACAGTACACGTTACAGTACACGTTCATCAGTTACAGTACACGTTCATCAGTTACAGTACACGTTCATCAGTTACAGTACACGTTCATCAGTTACAGTACACGTTCGTCAGTTACAGTACACGTTCATCAGTTACAGTACACGTTCATCTGTTACAGTACACGTCCATCAGTTACAGTACACGTTACAGTACACGTTCGTCAGTTACAGTACACGTTACAGTACACGTTCGTCAGTTACAGTACACGTTTGTCAGTTACAGTACATGTTACAGTACACGTTCGTCAGTTACAGTACACATTACAGTACACGTCCGTCAGTTACAGTACACGTTCGTCAGTTACAGTACACGTTACAGTACACGTTCGTCAGTTACAGTACACGTTCGTCAGTTACAGTACACGTTACAGTACACGTTCGTCAGTTACAGTACACGTTACAGTACACGTTCGTCAGTTACAGTACACGTTACAGTACACGTTCATCAGTTACAGTACACGTTACAGTACACGTACATGTTACAGTACACGTTCATCAGTTACAGTACACGTTCATCTGTTACAGTACACGTTACAGTACACGTTCATCAGTTACAGTACACGTTCATCTGTTACAGTACACGTTACAGTACACGTTCATCAGTTACAGTACACGTTCATCTGTTACAGTACACGTTACAGTACACGTTCATCAGTTACAGTACACGTCCATCAGTTACAGTACACGTTCATCAGTTACAGTACACGTCCATCAGTTACAGTACACGTTACAGTACACGTACATGTTACAGTACACGTTCATCAGTTACAGTACACGTTCATCAGTTACAGTTCACGTTCATCAGTTACAGTACACGTTCATCAGTTACAGTACACGTTACAGTACACGTCCATCAGTTACAGTACACGTTGATCAGTTACAGTACACGTTACAGTACACGTTCATCAGTTACAGTACACGTTCATCAGTTACAGTTCACGTTCATCAGTTACAGTACACGTTCATCAGTTACAGTACACGTCCATCAGTTACAGTACACGTTGATCAGTTACAGTACACGTTACAGTACACGTTCATCTGTTACAGTACACGTTCATCTGTTACAGTACACGTTACAGTACACGTTCATCAGTTACAGTACACGTTCATCTGTTACAGTACACGTCCATCAGTTACAGTACACGTTACAGTACACGTTCATCAGTTACAGTACACGTTCATCTGTTACAGTACACGTTACAGTACACGTTCATCAGTTACAGTACACGTTCATCTGTTACAGTACACGTTACAGTACACGTTCATCAGTTACAGTACACGTTCATCAGTTACAGTACACGTTCATCAGTTACAGTACACGTTCATCAGTTACAGTACACGTTCGTCAGTTACAGTACACGTTCATCAGTTACAGTACACGTTCATCTGTTACAGTACACGTCCATCAGTTACAGTACACGTTACAGTACACGTTCGTCAGTTACAGTACACGTTACAGTACACGTTCGTCAGTTACAGTACACGTTTGTCAGTTACAGTACATGTTACAGTACACGTTCGTCAGTTACAGTACACATTACAGTACACGTCCGTCAGTTACAGTACACGTTCGTCAGTTACAGTACACGTTACAGTACACGTTCGTCAGTTACAGTACACGTTCGTCAGTTACAGTACACGTTACAGTACACGTTCGTCAGTTACAGTACACGTTACAGTACACGTTCGTCAGTTACAGTACACGTTACAGTACACGTTCATCAGTTACAGTACACGTTACAGTACACGTACATGTTACAGTACACGTTCATCAGTTACAGTACACGTTCATCTGTTACAGTACACGTTACAGTACACGTTCATCAGTTACAGTACACGTTCATCTGTTATAGTACACGTTACAGTACACGTTCATCAGTTACAGTACACGTTCATCTGTTACAGTACACGTTACAGTACACGTTCATCAGTTACAGTACACGTCCATCAGTTACAGTACACGTTCATCAGTTACAGTACACGTCCATCAGTTACAGTACACGTTACAGTACACGTACATGTTACAGTACACGTTCATCAGTTACAGTACACGTTCATCAGTTACAGTTCACGTTCATCAGTTACAGTACACGTTCATCAGTTACAGTACACGTTACAGTACACGTCCATCAGTTACAGTACACGTTGATCAGTTACAGTACACGTTACAGTACACGTTCATCTGTTACAGTACACGTTCATCAGTTACAGTACACGTTCATCTGTTACAGTACACGTTACAGTACACGTCCATCAGTTACAGTACACGTTACAGTACACGTTCATCAGTTACAGTACACGTTCATCTGTTACAGTACACGTTCATCAGTTACAGTACACGTTCATCTGTTACAGTACACGTTACAGTACACGTTCATCAGTTACAGTACACGTTCATCAGTTACAGTACACGTTCGTCAGTTACAGTACACGTTCGTCAGTTACAGTACACGTTCATCTGTTACAGTACACGTTACAGTACACGTCCATCAGTTACAGTACACGTTACAGTACACGTTCATCTGTTACAGTACACGTTACAGTACACGTTCATCAGTTACAGTACACGTTCATCTGTTACAGTACACGTTACAGTACACGTTCATCAGTTACAGTACACGTTCATCAGTTACAGTACACGTTACTGTACACGTTCATCTGTTACAGTACACGTTACAGTACACGTTCATCAGTTACAGTACACGTTCATCAGTTACAGTACACGTTAATCAGTTACAGTCCACGTTCATCAGTTACAGTACACGTTACAGTACACGTTCATCTGTTACAGTACACGTTCGTCAGTTACAGTACACGTTCGTCAGTTACAGTACACGTTCGTCAGTTACAGTACACGTTCGTCAGTTACAGTACACGTTCGTCAGTTACAGTACACGTTCGTCAGTTACAGTACACGTTCGTCAGTTACAGTACACGTTCGTCAGTTACAGTACACGTTCATCAGTTACAGTACACGTTCATCAGTTACAGTACACGTTACAGTACACGTTCGTCAGTTACAGTACACGTTCGTCAGTTACAGTACACGTTCATCAGTTACAGTACACGTTCGTCAGTTACAGTACACGTTCGTCAGTTACAGTACATGTTCTTCAGTTACAGTACACGTTCATCAGTTACAGTACACGTTCATCAGTTACAGTACACGTTACAGTACACGTTCGTCAGTTACAGTACACGTTCGTCAGTTACAGTACACGTTCGTCAGTTACAGTACACGTTCTTCAGTTACAGTACACGTTCATCAGTTACAGTACACGTTCATCAGTTACAGTACACGTTACAGTACACGTTAATCAGTTACAGTACACGTCCATCAGTTACAGTACACGTTCATCAGTTACAGTACACGTTACAGTACACGTTCGTCAGTTACAGTACACGTTCGTCAGTTACAGTTCACGTTCATCAGTTACAGTACACGTTACAGTACACGTTCGTCAGTTACAGTACACGTTACAGTACACGTTCGTCAGTTACAGTACACGTTCGTGAGTTACAGTACACGTTCGTCAGTTACAGTACACGTTCGTCAGTTACAGTACACGTTCGTCAGTTACAGTACACGTTCATCAGTTACAGTACACGTTACAGTACACGTCCATCAGTTACAGTACACGTTCATCAGCTACAGTACACGTTACAGTACAGGTCCATCAGTTACAGTACACGTTCATCAGTTACAGTACACGTTCTTCTGTTACAGTACACGTTCGTCTGTTACAGTACACGTTCATCTGTTACAGTACACGTTCTTCTGTTACAGTACACGTTCATCTGTTACAGTACACGTTCATCAGTTACAGTACACGTTCATCTGTTACAGTACACGTTACAGTACACGTTCATCAGTTACAGTACACGTTCATCTGTTACAGTACACGTTACAGTACACGTTCATCAGTTACAGTACACGTTCATCTGTTACAGTACACGTTACAGTACACGTTCATCAGTTACAGTACACGTTCATCTGTTACAGTACACGTTACAGTACACGTTCATCAGTTACAGTACACGTCCATCAGTTACAGTACACGTTCATCAGTTACAGTACACGTCCATCAGTTACAGTACACGTTACAGTACACGTACATGTTACAGTACACGTTCATCAGTTACAGTACACGTTCATCAGTTACAGTTCACGTTCATCAGTTACAGTACACGTTCATCAGTTACAGTACACGTTACAGTACACGTCCATCAGTTACAGTACACGTTGATCAGTTACAGTACACGTTACAGTACACGTTCATCTGTTACAGTACACGTTCATCTGTTACAGTACACGTTACAGTACACGTTCATCAGTTACAGTACACGTTCATCTGTTACAGTACACGTTACAGTACACGTCCATCAGTTACAGTACACGTTACAGTACACGTTCATCAGTTACAGAACACGTTAATCTGTTACAGTACACGTTACAGTACACGTTCATCAGTTACAGTACACGTTCATCTGTTACAGTACACGTTACAGTACACGTTCATCAGTTACAGTACACGTTCATCAGTTACAGTACACGTTCATCAGTTACAGTACACGTTCATCAGTTACAGTACACGTTCGTCAGTTACAGTACACGTTCATCAGTTACAGTACACGTTCATCTGTTACAGTACACGTCCATCAGTTACAGTACACGTTACAGTACACGTTCGTCAGTTACAGTACACGTTACAGTACACGTTCGTCAGTTACAGTACACGTTTGTCAGTTACAGTACATGTTACAGTACACGTTCGTCAGTTACAGTACACATTACAGTACACGTCCGTCAGTTACAGTACACGTTCGTCAGTTACAGTACACGTTACAGTACACGTTCGTCAGTTACAGTACACGTTCGTCAGTTACAGTACACGTTACAGTACACGTTCGTCAGTTACAGTACACGTTCGTCAGTTACAGTACACGTTCGTCAGTTACAGTACACGTTCTTCAGTTACAGTACACGTTCATCAGTTACAGTACACGTTCATCAGTTACAGTACACGTTACAGTACACGTTCGTCAGTTACAGTACACGTTCGTCAGTTACAGTACACGTTCGTCAGTTACAGTACACGTTCTTCAGTTACAGTACACGTTCATCAGTTACAGTACACGTTCATCAGTTACAGTACACGTTACAGTACACGTTAATCAGTTACAGTACACATCCATCAGTTACAGTACACGTTCATCAGTTACAGTACACGTTACAGTACACGTTCGTCAGTTACAGTACACGTTCGTCAGTTACAGTTCACGTTCATCAGTTACAGTACACGTTCGTCAGTTACAGTACACGTTCGTCAGTTACAGTACACGTTCGTCAGTTACAGTACACGTTCGTCAGTTACAGTACACGTTCGTCAGTTACAGTACACGTTCATCAGTTACAGTACACGTTACAGTACACGTCCATCAGTTACAGTACACGTTCATCAGCTACAGTACACGTTACAGTACAGGTCCATCAGTTACAGTACACGTTCATCAGTTACAGTACACGTTCTTCTGTTACAGTACACGTTCGTCTGTTACAGTACACGTTCATCTGTTACAGTACACGTTCTTCTGTTACAGTACACGTTCATCTGTTACAGTACACGTTCATCTGTTACAGTACACGTTCATCTGTTACAGTACACGTTACAGTACACGTTCATCAGTTACAGTACACGTTCATCTGTTACAGTACACGTTACAGTACACGTTCATCAGTTACAGTACACGTTCATCTGTTACAGTACACGTTACAGTACACGTTCATCAGTTACAGTACACGTTCATCTGTTACAGTACACGTTACAGTACACGTTCATCAGTTACAGTACACGTCCATCAGTTACAGTACACGTTCATCAGTTACAGTACACGTCCATCAGTTACAGTACACGTTACAGTACACGTACATGTTACAGTACACGTTCATCAGTTACAGTACACGTTCATCAGTTACAGTTCACGTTCATCAGTTACAGTACACGTTCATCAGTTACAGTACACGTTACAGTACACGTCCATCAGTTACAGTACACGTTGATCAGTTACAGTACACGTTACAGTACACGTTCATCTGTTACAGTACACGTTCATCTGTTACAGTACACGTTACAGTACACGTTCATCAGTTACAGTACACGTTCATCTGTTACAGTACACGTTACAGTACACGTCCATCAGTTACAGTACACGTTACAGTACACGTTCATCAGTTACAGTACACGTTCATCTGTTACAGTACACGTTACAGTACACGTTCATCAGTTACAGTACACGTTCATCTGTTACAGTACACGTTACAGTACACGTTCATCAGTTACAGTACACGTTCATCTGTTACAGTACACGTTCATCAGTTACAGTACACGTTCATCAGTTACAGTACACGTTCGTCAGTTACAGTACACGTTCATCAGTTACAGTACACGTTCATCTGTTACAGTACACGTTACAGTACACGTTCATCAGTTACAGTACACGTTCATCAGTTACAGTACACGTTCATCAGTTACAGTACACGTTCATCAGTTACAGTACACGTTCGTCAGTTACAGTACACGTTCATCAGTTACAGTACACGTTCATCTGTTACAGTACACGTCCATCTGTTACAGTACACGTTACAGTACACGTTCGTCAGTTACAGTACACGTTACAGTACACGTTCGTCAGTTACAGTACACGTTTGTCAGTTACAGTACATGTTACAGTACACGTTCGTCAGTTACAGTACACATTACAGTACACGTCCGTCAGTTACAGTACACGTTCGTCAGTTACAGTACACGTTACAGTACACGTTCGTCAGTTACAGTACACGTTCGTCAGTTACAGTACACGTTACAGTACACGTTCGTCAGTTACAGTACACGTTACAGTACACGTTCGTCAGTTACAGTACACGTTACAGTACACGTTCGTCAGTTACAGTACACGTTACAGTACACGTTCGTCAGTTACAGTACACGTTACAGTACACGTTCGTCAGTTACAGTACACGTTACAGTACACGTTCATCAGTGGAGCAATAAGACGCTTCGTACGCTGAAATATGATCTGAATCTGTTCAGTGACGTCCTAAACGTTTATGGATGGTGATCCACAGACCCTCGAGTGATGCAGTGAATCTGCAGGTCTTCTGAAGTCTTAAAAACATCTGTCGCTGTGTGAATCGTGTGTGTGTGTGTGTGTGTGTGTGTGTAATCTGTCGCTGTGTGAATCGTGTGTGTCAGAGAGAAGCTGTGGTCACGACACGCAGCCGGTGACGCTGTCCGAGCTGAAGCGGTCCGATCCGGGTCGAGTTCACCACGTCAGAGTTCTGCTGAGATCCTACGAGCCCCGCAGACTCCACCAGGCTCTGAAACTCTACTGCAGCAAGTGCACCAAGATGTAGGCACTCACTCACTCACTCTCTCACTCACTCACTCACTCACTCACTCACTCACTCACTCACTCACTCACTCACTCACTCTCACTCACTCACTCACTCACTCTCTCACTCACTCACTCACTCACACACTCACTCACTCACTCACTCTCTCACTCTCTCACTCACTCACTCTCTCACTCTCTCACTCTCTCACTCTCTCACTCACTCACTCACACACTCACTCACTCACTCTCTCACTCTCTCACTCACTCACTCTCTCACTCACTCACTCACTCACTCTCTCACTCTCTCACTCACTCACTCTCTCACTCACTCACTCACTCTCTCACTCTCTCACTCACTCACTCACTCACTCACTCTCTCACTCACTCACTCACTCACTCACTCACTCACTCACTCACTCACTCACTCACTCACTCACTCACTCACACTCGCCTTTCAAAGCGACTCATCACTGTGGTTCTTTTTGGTTTATTTTTATTTAAATACATTTAATGTGCTGAGTTTCTTCTTTGTTGTTTTGGGGTTTCATAATGATAATATAATAATAATTTATTATGGTATTTTATTGGTATTATTATTAATATTAATTCGTCATTTTTGTATTTAATTTATTTGTATTATTATGTGCCCAGGCTTCCCTCTCTCTTCTGGCTCTATATTATTCTCAACATTATTAAAACAATAATATTGCTTATTGCTCCTGTTTCTGTCCGTTCCTGTATAATACCTGTGTTTTGAGATGTAATTAAATGTCTGATGTCTGATCTCAGGCAGGACGTCCCAGACGATGAACTGGTTGCGGGTGTCTTCTCCGAGGCGTCCCAGGACTCTGAACCGTGCATCTTCCCGCGGTGGGCGCTCTCTGGACGGGTCCTCGGGTCCGGAAATTCCCCGACGTTCCCGAGACGGTCTCTGAGTGTCCACCTGTCCACGCAGCTCCTGTGTGAGAACAAACCCAGAGAGCTCATCTTCCTCATGGGTAACGTCTCAAACCAGAACGCTGTTTATTCTCAGTCGTACAGTTTAACACCTCAGACACCTGGTGACGGAGGCTTTGTTTCGTCCTGCAGGTTCGACTCTGGAGGAAACGTGCCGACTCGCCGCCAGCTACCAGAACATCGTCCCCGTGATGTCATCGGGAGGTCACATGACTCTGCTCGACCTGTCGGCACCGTTCCTGTTCAGAGGCAGGAAGAGATACTACGGGTCAGAGACACCGATCCACCTACGATACTGTCTCTGTAATAAGTAACATACTGACCGCTCCCTCAGTCAATGGCTCATACTGTCAGCAGTGAAATGATGCTTACTAATAGTAAGCATCATTAATGCTATAATGTATGTTATTTAATCATGTCACAACATTCTGATTATATTAACAGCTTACTGTTAAACTTATTGTAACATTTTATGAACTATAATAAGTATTTGTTTGTTTGTATGATTGCCAAATGTTTTGTAAACCTTGAAGAAATTGTCTGTAAAATAAAGTCTAAATGATGTTTATAGATGCTTCACAAAGTATTTATAAACCATGTGACAGCAGTTAGAGTATTATAATCATCAGTTGCAGCTTCATAAACGCCATTTAAATCATGTTGATGTTTTACAAACGGTTTCACTTTCGATCGTCCCTGTTTTCTCGTTCTGTTCTCCTCGTGGTTTCAGGTGTAAGCGGTGCTCCGAGGTCGCGGTGAGGGAACCTTCGTGTGCCGAAGGAGTCGAGCTGATCGATGAGAAGATCGTTGCAGAAGGTGAGTGGAGAGTTCAGTCAAAGCTGGAGAGCACACAGGAAACAGCTCGGTTGTCTTCTGCTCAATTTCATTTGTAAGACCCAAAATCACAACTTTTCCTCAGAGGGCTTTACAATCTGTTCATCATACGACGTCCTTTGACCCAGACATCGGAGCATAGACCGTCTATAAGAAGTGGACGTAGTCATCGTGACAAGCATACTCCACTTTGTGGTCTGTTTGACTCTAAATGGACCATAATGTACTAAATGAACATCATGCTGTATCAAGAAGACTTGAAACTAGAGATTGAGACCATAAACTCATGTTTACAATGTTTACTGAGGTAATAAATCAAGAGAGAAGTAGAGTCATTTTCTCATAGACTTCTATACAACCAGAGGAGTCGCCCCCTGGTGGACACTAGAGAGAATGCAGCTTTACACACAGCTTTAAGCTTCACTCTACAGAACCGGAGGTTGCCGCCTGCAACAGAACAGGAAAAACTCCCCCAAAGAAACCCTCAAACCCCGTATCTAGACCGCAAACGTCAACAGCGCTCAGGTCACACTTCAGCGACTGTCCGTTTCTTTTCCGTCTGGTCCGAGCGTTTCAAAGCAGCAAAGGAGCTGCCAAACGTCCTGCCCAGTTCCTCTGTTTCCCCGCTCACAATCCTAAATGCTCCCTCAGAGTTTATCATAGAGCCGTTCGCTCTGTCAGCACTGTTGCCGTTGTTTGCGCTGTTAGCTTCTAGCCGCCGTCCCACAGTCGACATGTTGAGAGCCCTTGAGAGGAAGACGAAATGCTCCCAATCTCGGATCTGGCACCTTTAAAAATAATAAAACATGAACGCTTTACACAGTCGTATGATGACACAACACAGAATCAATGGATAAACAGCAGTAAAGGAGCCAACAAGCCATCAGAGGCAATAAAAACAGAGAACAAGGTCAGATAATAACAACACAGATGGTATGATAAAGAAGTTTAATAATTAAAATGATAAAATAAAGATAAAAACGTAGTTAATTGTGGTAAAACAGGAGTGTTTTATTGGGTGTCAACCTCGGATTTACACGTTATTGTCCTAAGAATCGACGCTTCAGGTGTCTGTTGCGCGTTAGAGACGCAGCTGAGACACGATGTGAGTATAGAGCCGCTGCAGAGACGACCATGAGAGCGTTTCTGTTGGATGGGTTTGGGTTCGGGACGCGTCAGTGAAAAGCATTTGCCGTCTAGAAAAATCAACTTCACGGGATCAGTGAAAGCTTCTACGTGTGAAGATTTTCTGCTGTTTCTCTGTTTTATATCACATCAATCTGAGTTTTGGACATTTGGAGATGTCACCTTGGGCTTTGGGGAATTGTGTTGGGCATTTTGCAATTACTGGATTATAAAAATAACTATTACATCTTGTCCTTGAATGCACCATCAAGAAGAGTCCTCTAATGTCTCCGTTAAAAACCCCTGAACAGTTCGCTCACTCTCATTTTCCTTCCTCCTGATTCAGCAGCTTTGTAAAAGCTGCTGAACGCCTCCTGGCAGCAGATCTACCCCCCCCCCCCCCCCTGAAATGAATCACTCAGTGTTAACGTCTCTGGTCCTCAGCTCTCGGCGTTCAGCTGCTGCAGTTCGTCCTGCTGATGAAGCTCGAGCTGCAGGACGCCACCGACACGCTGGACGTCTTCCTGTGGAGAGACGCCGTGAGTTTGGGATCGCATTTAAAATGCTGCTGACTCTGGATCAGTCTGAACTTTCACCAAACTGTCAACAGCTGTGGCTGCAGTGTGTCTGCAGTGACCTGAATGACCAAACTAGTTTCCTCTCTGTGGATTTATGAAGTTATTTCAATTTAAAGAATCAAAAAGAAAAATAATGTCAGTTACTGCAGCATTCTTATGGGAACGAATGTCTTAAATTGTGATTCAGAGCTGAAACGAGTAATCGAGTAATTCAAATAAATCTGCAACTGTGAGGTTAGTCTCAGCTCAGGGGAAGTACTGATATTCTTTGTCTTGTGTAAATCAATAGTTGGGGCCTTTTTTGGACTCTTTATTGGGCTTTTGAACATTTTTAACTGCAGTTTTCAGTATTTTCTCACATTTAATTGACCAAATAATTACGTGGTTAATTGAGAAAAATAATAGGATACGAATAATTGGAAAAACAAAAGAATGTATAGCATATATTTTTTATTTAACCAGGATAACCCCATCGAGCCTTTAACATAGAAAACGTTTACATCACCCGGCTTCAGATCAGCTAACAGCTAATTAAAACAGCCGTGTTTCAACATGGAGAGTTCAAATAGTTTGCACCGAAATGTCGAGATTAGGACCTGAATCCATCAGCAACACTTCGAAACAATTGTGTTGAGAGGAACGACATCAAACAAACATCTCAAAAGTAAAAGTGATGAAACCACCTGAAACACTTTGTGCTACGTGACATTAAGTTTCATGATGACGATGGTTTGTATCTGTCATCAGGAGTCGTTCTTCGGCGTGTCGGCGGAGGACGTAGCGGCCAATCAGGAGGCTCAGAACCGCATCCGACAAACAATGGACTCCCTCTGTCCAGCAGGGGGCAGCGCAGGTACGTCCGGATGAAGAGTTTCAGCTGTTCGACTGGCACAAAAATCTGATTTTTTGGTACATTTAACTTCCCATATCATCATTTCTGTGAATTAAGAAAGAGGAAACTACGTTTTATACGTAGACACAAGATGAACACAAACTAGTTTGAGCAGCAGCAGCTTTTGTTCTCTGCTCAGACGAGATAACTTAGAACGAATCAATGATTGCATCCATCATGGCAAAGCTGGGACAGTCCAGCAGATATCGGTATTGCAGCACTTATGGATGCCAACCTCCATAAAACATAGAATTAAATTAAATTCTCTGAGATTAAAGTCACAAATGTTTTTGAGAAACCACATCGCTTATCACGACAGACGTCTGCAGTAACAAAAGAACACCTGAAGTCATGAAACTGGTTGAGTTTTGAGGGAGAACGCTGCAGACGATAAACAGTCAAATCACTCAGGCTCCCACTGAAAGGATGAAATTGTTCTAACAGAGACTTTCAGTGACAAAAACAAACACTTTTAGTGTTTAGATCTTCTTCTCCTCCTCCTTCATCCTCCCTCTTCTTCTTCTCCTCCTTCTTTCTTCATCTTCTTCTCAATATATAATGTCATTCAATTATATATACATCTATTGTTATTATTTTATATTTTTTTAATATAATCTTGTCGATCTTGTGTTTTCGTCAGGTGAGCGTCCGTGGATGGATTTGTGTCTGACGGCGTACCGAGCAGAGGTTGAAGCGGGACAGAATCAAACCTGCTACCAGATCTTCCAGAGCACCGTCACCAAACCCGCCTCCACGGCCTCCGACGGGTCAACCGCCACCGGTTGAGTCCTGCAAGGAAGAAAAAAACGGTTTCTAAACATTTACGTTTTTGGCCCTTTTTTTTAGATTTTGTGGATTTTATTTGTATTTATTGTGTAAAACTAAATAAATGTAGATAAAAAATGTTGCTGCACAAATGTTTAAACTGCTGACTGACATGTTTCAATGAAGAAATTTACTTTTTACTACAAACTCTTCACTCGGAGCATGTTTATAGTGCTCATCTAATAAAAGACCCACATAAAATATAAATGTATCTTAGTGGCTGGTCTCATCCTTTTAATTAGGCCACACATATATATATACACACATTATATATGTAAAATAAGGGGATAATATTCTGAGAAAAAGACTCTTAGAATCTTACGTCTTGAATTTGCAAGGAAAAGAAACTAGTGAAAATCTTTTTATATTAAAAATCATTTAAACTTCCCTCAATCAGCCCTGGACAGCTCAGTGGTGACCAACGTGTTCAGGGTGCATCCTGACCCTGTTTGAATAACCTTTCTAGAAACTCACGTCCGTGAGCCGTGAGTGAACCGTTACACCTCTAATATATATATATATATATATATATATATGTATGTATGTATGTATGTATGTATGTATGTATGTATGTATGTATGTATGTATGTATGTATGTATGTATGTATGTATGTATGTATGTATGTATGTATGTATGTATGTATGTATGTATGTATGTATGTATGTATGTATGTATGTATGTATGTATGTATGTATGTATGTACATATATATATGTATGTATATGTATGTACATATATATATGTATGTATATGTATGTACATATATATATGTATGTATATGTATGTACATATATATATGTATGTATATGTATGTACATATATATATGTATGTATATGTATGTACATATATATATGTATGTATATGTATGTACATATATATATGTATGTATATGTATGTACATATATATATGTATATATATATATGTATATATATGTATGTATATGTATGTATATATATGTATATATATGTATGTATATATATGTATATGTATGTATATATATGTATGTATATATATATGTATATATATGTATGTATATATATATGTATGTACATATATATATATATGTATATATGTACATATATATATATGTATATATGTGTATATATATATATATATATATATATATATATACACATATATATGTATATATATATATATATGTATGTATATATATGTATGTACATATATATATATATATGTATATATATGTGTATATATATATGTATATATATATGTATATATACAAACACGGGTTTGCGAAACGAAATGCAGTTGTAGACCGTTTGCTACACAAGGTGTGTGTGTGTGTGTGTGTGTGTGTGTGTGTGTGTGTGTGTGTGTGTGTGTGTGTGTGTGTGTGTGTGTGTGTGTGTGTGTGTGTGTGTGTGTGTGTGTGTGTGTGTGTGTGTGTGTGTGTGTGTGTGTGTGTGCAGGAGTCGGGCCTGTCTTTGTGGGTGGCCATGCTTCTGACACCTTTGGGTGATTTGCCAGTTTTGGCCACAATCGCAGTCTCCTGCATCATCGTCACCACGGTAACAGAGGTGGCCAGCAACGCCGCCACCATCACCATCTTCCTCCCCATCCTCTCTCCTCTGGTAGGTCCACAGAGTCATCGCTGTAGTCTCTCTAATCTCATCATCTGGTCTTCATGCAGAACTACATTTACTCATGAAAGAGTTTTTTACTTTATTTCTTCTTTTATTAATGCTGGTTGTTAGAAACACAGAAGATATTTACACCTGAGATGTAGTGAAGTAAAAAGTACAATATGTACCTCTGAGGTGTAGTACAGTAAAAAGTGTCATAAAGTGGAAATACACAAGTAAATTCCCTCATAATGTTACTCCGGTGATGTCCTCGGCAGTAGCAGTGGCTTTAAACTTCATGGCGTACAGGTCCGATACTGCCACTGTGCAGCCATGCGATATACAGTACTTGATTAAATGTGAAATAAAAAGACAAGTCAGTTCAAACTTTATGAGTTTTTATTGTGTTGAGGATCAGCAGAGAGGACTTTATGAAATACTAATAACACGATACACAACTTTCCTTCTCTGGTCACAGAAGCTGAATGTTTCATGATCACATTTTGTTGATTAATTTTCTACAAATATGAATCAATAATTCATCTTTTATTGACCCCTAAAAACACACCAGACAGAGATCTCTTGATTCTTCTGTTCATTCAAAATGATGAAAACTAAAACCCTTAAACACCTTTTATTAAAATATAAAATAAGTGGTTCATGACTTTGTCCAATTTGGAAGAGTATTCATAAGTTATTATATTTACAATAATCAGACATTAAACATTTTCATTTGGCACCCAGATATTTAAGGAATGTTTAAATGCTTCTTATTCCTGAGTACATTGTTTCTGATGATTCAACAGTGTTGAAGGCAGGTTATGCAGTTATTAGAATGAATTAGACGACATTAGATAATATCAGTCAGTGGCTTCATGTCTGTGTGTTGGAGTAGAAACATTTACAGACAAATAGAAAAAACCCATTGATCAGAATGTGAAGAATCAATAATGTTTACACCGTAAATCATCAATAATATAGATTTGTTGCATTAAATGAAAGAGTCTCTGTAGAACATCAAGTGCTTGTTCTACTCAGTGTGATTGACAGGAGAGATGATCAGAGGAGCAGAGTTTTTACTACCGGCATTAAGACATGGACCAAAGAATGGGTGGAGTTTCTCAGTGAAGCAGCAGCCAGTAAAGGAGTAGATAAGAGCTGCAGCATCAACGTCATGGAAGGAGACCAGACCCTCCTCATAGTCCACAAACACCCCCACCTTCTGAGGCCGAGGCTTCAGAGAGAGACGGACTGAAGGGTCATCACAAGCTTCGTACTCATTCTTATTCCTCAAACATATCATCCAGTAACCATCCTGAGGAGTCGGTGTGATGGTTCCCTTCCTGTTGATCGACTCTCTGGCCACTCCTAAATCCCACTTAGGCTTCCCTTTAACCTGAACCTCGTAGTAAAATCTTCCTGAAGTGAAACTCTGCTTTGCTAAGACACAAGTACAAGAATCAAATCTCTCTGGATTGTCTGGGAGATTCTTCTTTACATCGCCAGTTTTAACTTGTTTTCCATCATAAGACAGCATGAGATAAGGATTTGCTGTATCAGGATCAAGTGTCACATCCACTGCAGACTGCTGGACCCTCTTCAGCTCCACCTCAGTGAGCAGCTTCTTCATCTGTTTACTGATCATGTCCTCCAGCTGATTCACAGCTCTCACCACAGTCCCCTCATGTGAAGGTGGACTGACTCTGACTCCTGTCCAGTTCTTGGTGGGTGGAGCAGTGTTCAGGGTCCTGAAGCTCTGGAGGAGGTGGAGGTGGTCTTCAGAGCAGTGAGAGCTGCTCCACCTCAGTGCTTCTCTTCTTCAGCTCAGAGATGAAAGTATTGACCCGCAGCTCAGGTCTGGTGTAGAAAACCTCTTTACAGTTGGGACACTGAGTCTGGACATTAACGTTCCAGTGTTGAGTGATGCAGGTTTTACAGAAGTTGTGTCCACATGGTATGGTGACTGGATCAGTGAACACATCCAGACAGATGGAGCACAGAAGCTGCTCTTCAGTCAGCAGACAGCTGGCAGCAGACATATCTACACTCTGAGGACAACAAGAGTAGAAAAAATAAAACTTTTATTAATTAACAGTAAATCTATTAACACAGTAAAAGTCCTGCATTCAAATGAAGTGAAGAGTGAAAGAGAGGCTTCATCAGCACGATGTTCTTAAATGTACTTGACGTCAGTTCAAGATGGAGGTTTCAATTATAATCAGATGTTGGATAGTTTAATGACTATTAATGCATCATAGTTTACCTGTTATATTTGTTGAGTCAAATCTGAATCTGCAATGTAACCAGTAACATTTGCAGGTAAATATCGTAGTACAACTTATCCGTCTGAAGTAGAAGTACACAGTGTTGGGGTCTGGCGACGCCTCCTGGCTGGCTGAGCCCCTCACATGTGTCTTCCCTCTCAACAACCTGCCTGACCTGAGATCTGATCCGTTGTCCACCCAGGATGACCACACCCCCAGCTCCGGCCAAAACCTGATGCTGACCCTTCATTGGCCAAGAAAGTGCCCCCCGCTGTTTGTGCCGACCTGGTTATAAGCGCTAACACAGCGAGAATCGTCCTCTTCCCTCTGGACCTCGTCCGGGCTACAAGAAGATTCACGAGGACCACCGGCCTCATCAACCCTCATCTCAGCGCGCACGTGCCATTCGCTGGTTGAAACAGACTGTGTTCTATTCTGAGTTTAAGGACCCTATCCCGCGAGAACGAATAACTTCCGTCATCCGTTCTCCGCCTTTTGTGTGCACACCACCGGCAGAAGGACGAGTAACCCTCTTTCCTCACCGACGATTTCCGGGAGGAACGAACCGACAACGTGCCTCAGCCGAAGTTGAACCACAGGCCCCCTCTCTGCAGCGAGGAGACCGAGTCCGCGCCAGCTCAAAAGCCGCGCCGACAACCAGCCCTCACCCCTCGAGGAACGGACGATTCCTCCACGGAAACTGACCCCTTGCAACGAAGCTTCTCAAAGTAAGAGTTCACGGTGTCTGGGCTTAGCTTAGCTTAATTTAGCCTTAGTTTAATCTAGGTTATTCATTTATGTGTTGTTATTCCCGTATCTTGTTGTGTTAAGTCACTGTCGCGTTATACCGAGGTATTGCGCAACCATCGCGGACCACGGAGTCCCGTTATATTGTGTATTTCCTGCTATAACTGTTTTGTTTGGGGATTATTTTCATTTCGTTCTGTTTTATTCTCTCTTCCTTAAATCGGCTCTGTGAGTGAGGTGTAGAATCGTGCATAAGCGCCGTCAGTTCACAACGACGACGACAGACTTGTGCAAGATAAGATCAGCGGTTCTCATTCTCACTACGACGCGAACCGCACGCAGAAGCTTTGATTTCTCTCTCTCTCTCTTTTTCTTTCTCTCTCTCCCTTAACCTACACACACATAGAGCCTCTGATTTTGGGTGAACCTCTCGCCATCTATTGTCCCGACACACGTGCTGCGCCGTCACACACAGCCACCTCTCCGCCATTTTGTCTAGGTCACTCGAGTCCGCCATCTTGGTTTGTAGTTCTAGGCTGTAGTTCTAGAAGGCCCCTCCCTTTTCATCACTGATTGAATAGGTTACAACCCCCCTCGTTTCACACACAGAGTTACACACACACACATACTTGCATACATACATCCACACCTATATACATATATCCTTCCCCATTTTATTCATTTGACTAGGTAGTAGACATATAATTGTATGATGGTGTTTGTTGGTTGCAATATTAATTGATTTGATCATTTATTATTTTGATTTAATAAACTCTGTTATACTTTAAAGAGCAGTCGTCTGTGCATATGTGTGTAAGATAACTGGATGTAGTAGCCTGTGCTCGAACTTAAACCTTCACTTGCACTCTGAATGTGTAGTCATACGCAGACTATTGACATTATGAGTGGCCACTAATTATGAGACTTAGTTTTATCGTTTGGTTATTGGTCCCTGTTCGCAGGGTGGTGCCCCGTTGTTATTAATAATCATTAATAATTGTTGCTTACATTAATAATTCCATTGATGTCAAGAATTCAGTTTCTTAGATGCTGATAACCCAAACACGCTCCTCTACGTTCCCAACAACAGCAAGTAGTATGCGGTTGAGTTGCATATTCTCTAAATGTTTACACCTGGTCTGAGCACCTGTCTGGGATGATGTCATGACAACAGGAAGGTTGGTCTCACCTGAGCCTCTGACCCAAGGTGGTGGATTGAAGTCAGATTGTAGGAGTTAAATGTGATATGATGACGCCTCTCACATCGTTTAATGTCACTTCATATCACATGTTGCTTTGCACGTCTAAATCCTCTTCATCATAAACTCTCAAAGCAGCAGTATTATTAGTGCTGATGAGTCACAACTACTACAATGCTTGTATTCAGTTTGTGGTTGAATGTGGCCGTGTAGAGGCTGATCAGGTCTTACAAGTCAGATTGTTTTTAAAGTGGCCGTGTGCCATTTCCTGCTTTTGTGGACACGTACACTTTAAGTA
The DNA here is from genome assembly GCA_024529925.1 of Ophthalmolycus amberensis. Lineage (NCBI taxonomy): Eukaryota > Metazoa > Chordata > Actinopteri > Perciformes > Zoarcidae > Ophthalmolycus > Ophthalmolycus amberensis. The sequence goes on along the minus strand of JAFEUB010001001.1, from coordinate 617,484 downwards.
TGGATCCTACACACTTCATAAATGAGACGTATTATTACACTATATATATATCATTTCTCTCCACAACCCCCACGGTCACCACGTGGACCTCAGCTCAACATTTGTCCAGTGGAACTTCCTGTCCCAGTAGTTGTGAGGTTTTATGTTACATCAGATATTATCAGCTGAACTGCGTCACAAAGACAGACAGCAGTAACTACAGAAACACTCACATTGGATATTTACCAGATTGTGTAACAGCTTGTTGTAATACGTCACATTTCTGCCTTTACAGGTAATTAAAGTCAAGAGATGAAATCAGATACATTAAGCTCCATAGTTAGCTTCTAGCAGGCCTAGTTTATCTGATGTTACTTATTGTTCTTGGCTACAGTATTGGTTTCTCTCTTGAACTACATTTTGACTACATTTAGTCTGTAGAACAGTTTACTCACCAGAGTTTGTCAGAGACTCTGTTGTGTTGAGAAGAAGCTGCTGGATTCAGTTGAATGTTTCTTCAGAGAGAAACAGAGAAACTTGTCTCGACTGCAGCTCTGCTGTCACTCAAACTAACTTAACTTTCATTTCAGGAAATGTGACTCAGCAGTTCTCCTCTTTCAGAGTTGCTCCTCCTCTCAGTGGCCCGTCTCCAAGAGCGAGGGGTGGAGGAAGTATTAAGATCCTTAACTGAAGGAAAAGTACGAATAACACACTTTGAAAATTGAGGACAAGTGTGACAAAACAAAACTGTTAGTACATATCTTCTGATAAATAAAATTAAACTATAATTAGTCCTCAATGCTTTTGTCATATTGGATGTGAATGAGGTGCAGGTTTACTTAGAAAATGTCAGAAAGCAAATATATGCTGAGGTTGTGAATGAGTTTTGTCTTCAATCTAAATGTATGCAGCTTCTATTCTTCAGCTCATTGTGCAGACAGGTCCTGGACTCTGCTGTGATTGAAGTAGAGTTCAGATGTTCAGTTCAGTGCAGATATTTCTATGAGATCATCAAACTCAGAAACTGAGTGATAACATGGTGATCGTTATTCCAAAACATTTCCTTTGGCTGCCTGGGAAAGAAATAAAACATCAAATCTATTATTATTATTAACGCATGATCCACCACAACACACACATGCAGCTTTGGCTCAGACGTAGAGCTGGGGCCTGTACCACCAACAGAGTTCAACGTACTCAGGGTATCTTTTGCTTATTTGTCTTTACTAACCTACGAAGCTCGTTATCAACTCGCCAAATCAAACAAGTCAAACACGCCATGAGAATACACCAAGCAACACATTCATTTAACAAAACACACACATGTAATTATAGTCGGATGTATTGTGCTCTATGTAGCAGTGATGTTATGAATCTCTTAAGTTACGTTTCTGTCCACAACCCTCACGGCCACGATGGACGTCAGTTAAACATTTAACCTGCGAGGAGCTTCTGTCTGAGTAGAGATCAGATTATGAGCCGATACTGGATGTTAAAACACAGTTCATAATGATAACAGTCATAATATTATTACTGACAGCAGTAACTCTGGAAACAGTTGAGTTGATGAAAAAGGGTTTGAAGTTCAAGACTACTTAGCAAAGTGTGTAACAGATATCTAAGTTATAAAACGTCTATTTTAGTCCTTTACAGGCAGTAAAATAAACTGCCACATGACGTTAGATGTTGCACTCTGTTTGGAGAGTTCAAAGGTCATCTAGCTTTAACCGTCACCTGATGTTACGTTTCCTTCTTTCTCATTGTTGGCTTCAGCTGCTGCCTTATGTGTGTGTGTGGTGTAACAAACTGAATGTTCACTGACAGGAAAGAAACTCGTCAGAAATAGTTTGTAAATGAAGTGAAGCTGAAACGAGCTGTGACTGCATTCTGACAAACCTCAAGAGTTCAGTCACTGTGGTGATATTTATGCCTCTGTGCTGCAGTTCAGGCAAAACGTACGCTTTGGATTTTCACCAAAAATTACACATTTCTATGACATCATATGATTTATATAATAAAACAGGTGTTAGAAAGTCAGATTTTAGTTTAACTGCATTTAGTCTGTAGAATACTCACCAGAGTTTGTCAGAGACTCTGCTGGATTCACTTGAATGTTTCTTCAGAGAGAAACAGAGAGACTTGTCTCGACTGCAGCTCTGCTGTCGCTCAGACTAACTTTCACTTTCACTTCAGGAACTGTGACTCAGCAGCAGAGTTGCTCCTCCTCTCAGTGAAGCTCTGTGAGTGAGCTTTTATTCCCTCATTGTGAAATTGTATTATAAGGAGGAAAATAAGTTTTTAACTGAGAAGAAGAATTCTTCTGATTGGACCACAGCAGCAGATCAATGGGCTTCTCTGAGTCTCCCTTTTTAAAAAATGGTTGAAGTACAATACTTTAAAAGTAAACATCTTTTTAAGTAAACGTCCTTTTAAAGGAAAGTCACTGATTTTAGACTGAGCTCATCAGTGACATTAGACGGAGTACTTGTATCTGTTCGACTCAGATGTATTTGTGCTCATTCATGTGATCTGCTTCAGCATCAGACTGTAGTTATTTATTGAGAGCATTTCCTCTTATGTTCACAGGCTGCAGCTTGTTATGAAGTCCACTAGAGGGCGTCCTCAGACATCATTTATTCTCTACTAACTAGTAGCACTGGTTTAGTGTTCACATCAGCTGCTCTAACTCAACTCAAACCTCAAATATCACCACATTATTTTACATAACCAACTCTCTCACATGTGATGGGTGTTGGAGCTCGTCAGTCTGAGAACAGCTGATGGTGTTTTTAATCACATGACTTGGTGTCATTAGAAACACCATCAGCTGTTTATTCAGCTATGCAATATCAAACAGAAACAAATAACTTTTTATTTTAAAAGAAAAAGATATAAAAGGAAATAAATGTTGTCTTATTCATAAACTGTTCTTCAGTAATTAGTGTCAGTATGCAACACTTCTTATAATCACAAAATATAAAATATGATTTTGGAACATTTAAGTAACACGCAAAATATACATATTTCTCTGTTCAGTTTTATTGATTTAACAATCTTGATGGAAGGTAATGCAGTTATTTGAATACATGAGACTATTAGTTAATATCAATCAGTGCAGTAAAATGTTTTAGTTGAGTAGCAGTGATACAAATCAAAGGAATATTTACAGAAAAACAAACAAAAACAATGTTTACACTTTACCAATCAAATAATATAGATTTGTTACATTAAATGAAAGAGTCTCTGTAGAAAATCAAGTGTTTGTTCTACTCAGTGTGATTGACAGGAGAGATGATCAGAGGAGCAGAGTTTTTACCCTTACTATTAGGACCAGGAGCAAAGAATGGGTAGAGTTTCTCAGTGAAGCAGCAGCCAGTAAAGGAGTAGATAAGAGCTGCAGCATCAACGTCATAGAAGGAGACCAGACCCTCCTCATAGTCCACAAACACCCCCACCTTCTGAGGCCGAGACTTCAGAGAGAGATGGATATCAGGGTCAGCACAAGCTTTGTACTGATTCTCATTACTCAACATTATCATCCAGTGACCTTCCTGAGGAGTCAGTGTGATGAATCCCTTCCTGTTGATCGACTCTGTGGCCACTCCTAACTCCCACTCAGTCTTCTCTTTAACCTGAACCTCGTAGTAAAATCTTCCTGAAGAGAAACTCTGCTTCGTTAAAACATGAACTAAATAAATAAATCTCTCTGGATTGTCTGGATTGTCTGGGAGATTCTTCATTCACAACACCAAGTTTAACTTGTTTTCCATCATCAGACAGGATGAGGTTGGGATTTGCTGTATCAGGATCAAGTGTCACATCCACTGCAGACTGCTGGACCCTCTTCAGCTCGACCTCAGTGATCAGCTTCTTCATCTGTTTACTGAGCAGTCTCCTCCAGCTGATTCACAGCTCTCCTCACAGTGCCCCTCATGTGAGGTGGACTGACTGCTGACTCTTGTCCAGTTCTTGGTGGGTCGGAGCAGTGTTCAGGGTCCTGAAGCTCTGGAGGAGGTGGAGGTGGTCTTCAGAGCGTGAGAGCTGCTCCACCTCAGTGCTTCTCTTCTTCAGCTCAGAGAGTTCCTCTTCCAGCTCTTTGATGAAGCCTTCAGCCTGTTTCTTCTGTCTTTCTCTGCTTCTCTTTGATTGTGTCGATGAGCTCGTTCATTCTTTTCTCAACAGACTTCATCAGATCAGTGAAGACCTGAACACCATCTGCTATCTCTGTCTGCATCTTTCTCACTGATCTTCACTGAGTGTTTGATCTCCTGAATCTTCAGTTCTCTCTTCTGGATCATCTGCTGAATTTCAGCCTCCAGCTCAGGCCTTCTTTCCTTCATATCCTTCTTTCAGAGGAACAACATCATGTGTCTTGTGGTCTGAAACAGTGCAGAGCTTACAGACACACATCTGGTCGGTCTTACAGAACAGCTCCAGCAGTTTATCGTGCTTCGTACACATCCTGCCTTCCACGTTCTCCACAGGGTCGATCAGCTGATGTCTTTTCAGACCTGACGTTGTCAGATGAGGCTCCAGGTGAGTCTCACAGTAGGACTCCAGACACACCAGGCAGGACTTCAGGGCCTTCAGTTTGGTTCCAGTGCAGACGTCACAGGGAACTTCTCCTGGTTTGGCAGCTTGTTGCTCTGAGCTGCTGCTGCTGGCTTTCTGTTGAGCTGACTGTCTGAACTGAGCAGCCATCTCAGAGATCAAAGTATTGACCCGCATCTCAGGTCTAGTGTTAAAAAGCTTTTTACAGTTTGGACACTGAGTCTGGACATTAACGTTCCAGTGTTGAGTGATGCAGGTTTTACAGAAGTTGTGTCCACATGGTGTGCTGACTGGATCAGTGAACACAACCAGACAGATGGAGCACAGAAACTGATCTTCAGTCAGCAGCAGACATATCTCCACTCTGTGGACAAGTGTAGAAAAAATAAAACTTTTATTCATTAAATAAATAATAGTAAATCTATTAACACAGTAAAAGTCCTGCATTCAAATGAAGTGAAGAGTGAAAGAGTCTTCATCAGCACGATGTTCTTAAATGTACTTAACGTCAGTTCAAGGTGGAGGTTTAAAGTCTAATCAGATGTTGGACAGTTTAATGAATATTAATGCATCATAGTTTAATTGTTATATTTTTTTAGTCAAATCTGAATCTGCAATGTAAACAGTAACATTTCCAGGTAAATGTCGTAGTAAACTCATCCGTCTGAAGTAGAAGTACACAGTAAGTATGCGGTTGATTTGCATATTCTCTAAATGTTTACACCTGGTCTGAGCACCTGTCTGGGATGATGTCATGACAACAGGAAGGTTGGAAGAGATGACATCACTATGAGTCACTAACATCATGCATTCATGTCTGTCTCTTTTATGACTGTAGCATTTGACTCTTAGCTGCTTGTTAGTTATTCTAATAATAGAATAAACTAAATACATAAATAAAACAATGATAAACCAATCTGATGTCTTCAGCATTGCAGTGAAAACATCCCAACACATCTGGTTCTTGTTTATATCATTTCAATAAGAAAAATAATTTAAAACCCCCAAAACACAAAGTGATCCCTCCATTGCTGTCACATCACACATTAAATAATGTAATACTACTAATACTGCTACTCTGCTGCTTATGTTGTTGTTAGAGTCACATATTTGTCAAAGTAGGATAAACATTTTAAATCAGATTTAATGTTCAACTCAACACAAAGCTAGTATTTGTCTTCATCACTTGTTGTATTGAAGTGTCTGAGGGAGACCTTTAGCGTCAGAGAGTCAGCTCGGACAAAGAGGAGGAAGAGGAGGAGCAGAGAGATGATGATGATGATGAGGGAAGCAGACATTACATTTGCAGAAGAATAGATGGAAGCTACTGCTTGGGGGGGTGAATTGAAGTCAGATTGTGATATGATGACGTCTCTCACTTATTTAATGTCACTTCATATCACATGTTACTTGCACGTCTAAATCCTCTTCATCATAAACTCTCAAAGCAGCAGTATTATTAGTGCTGATGAGTCACAACTACTACAATGCTTGTATTCAGTTTGTGGTTGAATGTGGGCGTGTAGAGGCTGATCAGGTCTTACAAGTCAGATTGTTGTTTTTAAAGTGGCCGTGTGCCATTTCCTGCTTTTGTGCACACGTACACTTTAAGTATGGATCCTACACACTTTATAAATGAGACGTATTATTACACTATATATATATATCATTTCTCTCCACAACCCCCACGGTCACCACGTGGACCTCAGCTCAACATTTGTCCAGTGGAACTTCCTGTCCCAGTAGTTGTGAGGTTTTATGTTGCATCAGATATTATCAGCTGAACTGCGTCACAAAGACAGACAGCAGTAACTACAGAAACACTCACATTGGATATTTACCAGATTGTGTAACAGCTTGTTGTAATACGTCACATTTCTGCCTTTACAGGTAATTAAAGTCAAGAGATAAAATCAGATACATTAAGCTCCATAGTTAGCTTCTAGCAGGCCTAGTTTATCTGATGTTTATCTGATGTGTAGTTTATCTGATGTTCTTGGCTTCAGTTTTGGTTTCTCTCTTGAACTACATTTTGACTACATTTAGTCTGTAGAACAGTTTACTCACCAGAGTTTGTCAGAGACTCTGTTGTGTTGTTGAGAAGAAGCTGCTGGATTCACTTGAATGTTTCTTTGGAGAGAAACGGAGAGACTTGTCTCCTGCAGCTCTGCTGTCACTCAGACTAACTTTACTTTCATTTCAGGAAATGTGACTCAGCAGTTCCTCTTTCAGAGTTGCTCCTCCTCTCAGTGAGGGAGGGGTGGAGGAAGTATTCAGATCCTTAACTGAAGTAAATGTACTAATACTACGATGGGAAAATACTTCACTTCAAGTAAAAGTCATGCATTTAAAACTTACTTTTATACCTGATGTTTCTGCTGCATTTTCCAGCTGATCTAAGAAGCTTTTTAAAGAGTTTATTTATTCATCTGAAGAAGTAGGATGATTTTATCAACACACAAAGGAACACTTCATCCTTCAGTTTATCACAAACATTCAACATCAACACATAAAGAAACACTTCATCCTTCAGTTTATCACAAACATTCAACATCAACACATGAAGAAACACTTCATCCTTCAGTTTATCACAAACATTCAACATCAACACATAAAGAAACACTTCATCCTTCAGTTTATCACAAACATTCATCATCAACACATAAAGGAACACTTCATCCTTCAGTTTATCACAAACATTCAACATCAACACATAAAGGAACACTTCATCCTTCAGTTTATCACAAACATTCAACATCAACACATAAAGGAACACTTCATCCTTCAGTTTATCACAAACATTCAACATCAACACATAAAGGAACACTTCATCCTTCAGTTGATCACAAACATTCAACATCAACACATGAAGAAACACTTCATCCTTCAGTTTATCACAAACATTCAACATCAACACATAAAGGAACACTTCATCCTTCAGTTTATCACAAACATTCATCATCAACACATGAAGAAACACTTCATCCTTCAGTTTATCACAAACATTCAACATCAACACATAAAGGAACACTTCATCCTTCAGTTTATCACAAACATTCATCATCAACACATAAAGAAACACTTCATCCTTCAGTTTATCACAAACATTCAACATCAACACATAAAGGAACACTTCATCCTTCAGTTTATCACAAACATTCATCATCAACACATAAAGGAACACTTCATCCTTCAGTTTATCACAAACATTCAATCATCAACACATAAAGAAACACTTCATCATTCAGTTTATCACAAACATTCAACATCAACACATAAAGGAACACTTCATCCTTCAGTTTATCACAAACATTCAACATCAACACATGAAGGAACACTTTATCCTTCAGTTTATCACAAACATTCATCATCAACACATAAAGGAACACTTCATCCTTCAGTTTATCACAAACATTCATCATCAACACATAAAGAAACACTTCATCCTTCAGTTTATCACAAACATTCATCATCAACACATAAAGGAACACTTCATCCTTCAGTTTATCACAAACATTCATCATCAACACATAAAGGAACACTTCATCCTTCAGTTTATCACAAACATTCAACATCAACACATAAAGGAACACTTCATCCTTCAGTTTATCACAAACATTCAACATCAACACATAAAGGAACACTTCATCCTTCAGTTAATCACAAACATTCAACATCATCACATAAAGGAACACTTCATCCTTCAGTTTATCACAAACATTCAACATCAACACATAAAGGAACACTTCAGCCTTCAGTTTATCACAAACATTCAACATCAACACATAAAGGAACACTTCATCCTTCAGTTTATCACAAACATTCATCATCAACACATAAAGGAACACTTCATCCTTCAGTTTATCACAAACATTCAACATCAACACATAAAGGAACACTTCATCCTTCAGTTTATCACAAATATTCATCATCAACACATGAAGAAACACTTCATCCTTCAGTTTATCACAAACATTCAACATCAACACATAAAGGAACACTTCATCCTTCAGTTTATCACAAACATTCATCATCAACACATAAAGGAACACTTCATCCTTCAGTTAATCACAAACATTCATCATCAACACATAAAGAAACACTTCATCCTTCGGTTTATCACAAACATTCAACATCAACACATATGCATATGCAGTAGTAATAGAGAAGTATGAAAATGCACAACATGGAAATACTTACTTTGAATTTCTACTTAAGTACAGTAGATGTACTACAGTAGATGTACTTAGATGTACTTAGTACTGGTCAGCAGTCATAAGAGATTCAAACACTAAGTCTAAATCTGATTCTGTGTTCAGGAGATAAAAGTGTGAATCTGTTCAGTCAAACTCTTAAATGTTCTCTAGTAGTTTAAATGTTCAGATCGTCAGACAGGGTGTTGGTGTAATACACAGAATTTCCACTAGATGGCGCGCAGAACCAGTCAGTAGTTTTCCTCTGACATTTGAATTGAATTAAAATTCATTGAATTCATTGAACTTCCCTTCGAACATGTTGTTACTGGAACTTTTGCTGCATGAGGCATGATGGGAAGTTTCTGATGATTGATTGATTCAAACTCTTTGTACAATAATACACGTTGCAGGGATACTACTGTCTGCATACTGTACACAAGTATCCTATATACATTCATAGATGTGTGTATTCATGAAGTATTCCAACAATTATATTAAGATTGTCTATATATGAGGTAGAAATAATAATAATGATTACTATTATTATTATTATGGGCGTAGTAGAAGTACTTAATGTCTTCAATATTTATTTGTATTTGTTGATACTAAATAACTACAAAACAGTTTAAACGTCAGTAACTTTTTTTCTTAATTGTCAAGTAAGTAGTTTAAAAATGTGTTTTGCTCAGTGGATAGAGCTTTCTTTATTTATTTATTTTAAATATATGTTATGTTATATTCGAGTCATCTCATCAAAATGACCAAGATTCCTGTTCTTTTTGAATGAAGAAAAGTTTGTTACATCTAAAAGATAATAGCAGTTAATTCCTGTTAATCCCACACAGATTACAGTTCAGTGTTATTCGAACAGATTATTATCGGACCAGAGCAGGTTTGACAGATGACTCCTTCCTCCTCCCTCCTTACTCCTCCCTTCCTCCTCCTCCTCCTCCTCCTCTCGGATCCTCTTCTCTCTCTCAGACGGAGCTTGGCTTCTCCACACGCAGCATTTCACCTCGCTCTTCCCCGTCCTCCGAGCCCTCCGGAGCTGCTGTGCGCGCAGAAACGTAATGGGGCGGAGGTTGGACCTGCTCCACTCTCTCCCCCTCTCCTTCACCTTCAGCTGCGGAGGATCTGAACGGTCAGTTGACTTTTTTTCCAGCCCAGTTTAAAGGTTTTTGTTTCGCTCCGGTCTCTGGTGATGCATCCAGACTGGAGCCGCTCCGGGACGCCACCAAACCCGACAGGTGCACCTCTTATACACGACAAAAGACCATGTGGGAGCTGGTTGCGCGCAAAGATGAAGGAAAACTGATTCATTTTTGTGTTGTTGCAGATTTAAGTTAAGATTCTCGCTTCATTTTTTTGGACCGATTATCAGAAGATGGAGCGATCATTTTGGAAAACGCAGGAGTTTGATCTCGCAGGTTAGACAGAAACCACACGATGCTGCGTCCGTCCTTGAGGTTGCTGTGTTTGTGGCTGTGCATCGAGGCCGCGGCGAGTCAGCTCCACTGGCACAAAACAAAGACGATTTTCAGTCCCCATCATGAGTCCACCGCCGCTGACAGGAATGCGCAGAGCCGAAGATGGCGCACAGACATCGGGGAGGACAATGGAGGGACGCGCGGTGCGAGCGCGCAGTCCTCGTGGCTCTATTCTGTAAACCCGTCATCCTCTGACCTGTTGGGGATACCCCAACGCCCCGTGCGTAAAAGCGACGCACCAAATGGAGCACGGCGCATCCGACGGGTATCCGGAGACGAAGTTTTACGCGCGGATGTAAACAAGGCCGGGAGCGGTGGATGCCGTCCGGGAGAAGCGCTCCAACAAACCCCGCGTGGACGCACGTGTAGCCTCGGGAGGAGCGGACACAGTCAGCGGCAGAAGCGCAGGAGGAAGCGGAGCGAGCCGCCGCAACACGGAGCCGCCATGGCGCAGGAACAAGAGGCCGGACCCCCCTTCGGACTCAACAACGCCAGCGACTATGAGGACGAGTACTCGCTGCCGGACTTTCCCGACGTCACGCCGCTCGCGCCCGTGAACCCGCGGACCAGACGGAAGCAGCTGAAGAACCCGTTCTACCCGGTCACCGCGGAGTCAGTCGGGGCGTACGCGGTCGTGATCGTCGCCGCCGTCATCTTCGGCGTGGGAATCATCGGGAACGTGTCGGTGATGTGCATTGTGTGTCACAACTACTACATGAGGAGCATCTCCAACTCGCTGCTGGCCAACCTCGCGCTCTGGGACTTCGTCATCATCTTCTTCTGCCTGCCGCTCGTGGTGTTCCGCGAGCTCACCAAGGACTGGCTGCTCGGGGAGTTCTCGTGCAGGATCATCCCCTACCTGGAGGTGAGAGGGGTCGGGGGTTCGGTTTCTGATGGTGTGGGGCCCGGTGATGGACCGGAAGTGTGAGTCTAACATGAGTTGATGTTCGTTTTGAGGCAGCAGGTGTTTGTAAGTTTGTGATCAGAGGTTTCGATGAAGACAATAAGCACATTCACTGTGAAACACGTTTTATACCACATGTGCACAAAACACCAATAACATAAGCAGATAAAACACTGAGCAGCTTCAGAACTCAGCTGACATACAGTATTAAAGGTGAGTAATAAACCCTCAGCACCAGATAATCAGGTCATCTGAAATGTCAGAATCCTCCTTGTTGATCTGTGATGGAAGGAAAGTAACAGGAGACAATTTTTCCTTTAAGGAAACAATATTTCTTCTCACTCAGACTGACCCAAACTTCATTTAACGTTCATTTGTTGTACAACACAGGGTTGCACAGTGAAATGTAAGTTGCAGCTTCATGCAAATACATATATACATATATACATATATATACACACACATGCATATATATATGTATATATATGTATGTGTGTGTATATATATATACATATCTATACACACACATATATATATATATGTGTATGTGCAGGACGTATAGTTCTTCACGTAGAGAGGAGGAAAGTTAAGGTGCATGAACATTTTACTGTCTCCATAGTAACAGCTGAGCAACTAAATGAATGTAGTTGCAATCAGTCACTACTGAGACAAAATATGTGACTTAGTGAATAATCAAAATGTTGGTGATTACAAACGGGTTAAATATAGATCTATTATGTTGTTTGTAAAATGCATTTATTCTGTTGCTCTGTTTTTAATCTTAAGAACTTCTGGGGAAAGTTTGACAGTAATCTGTGTTGAACACTGCTGAGACGTTCACACTTCAGCTTTTTAGGACTCTTCGGCTTTATTTAAAAAACATTTTTTTGGAAAAGGAATCAAATCAAATTATATAACTCGCATCAAAATACCTCTCGTAACTGAATGGTTATGACCTTAAATACTGCGCAAACGAGATGAAATAGTTTTCACACAACTCAACAAACGTAACTTTCTGAAACTGTTTTAAACGTTAGAACTGGACCTTTAAAATGATTTTAAATCTGGCAAACTGATCTATTTATGAGTCGATGACAGAAGATGATATTTACACTTCAGGTCTAGTTCATGAGAGCTCAGAGGACTGCGGCTCCAGACTGCAGTCGGGGTTTAAATCCAGGTTTAATGTCGCCTCATGTGAAGGGTCTTTAATCTGACGACACCTGCTGATCATGTGACATCCTGCTGTCCAATCAGAGGGGATTAATGAAGATTAGACAAATAGGACCCCCCACCCCCTCATCAGTGGAGGAAACAGGAGGACTGAGATTAGATGTGGATACATTTAGACCTCGTGTTTAATTTAATAATTTATGTGAAACATTTTTTCATCCACGTCCTTTAATGTGCTTTAGTTCGGGGGTTCTTCTTCCTGACAATCGCGGAGTTATTCCCAATTCAAGGCTGGTTTGAACAGATTATCTCATAGTAGTGACGGGTTTACAGACATAATCTACATTATCGACTGCATCGAAGTCTCAACGATTTAAATCCTGTTTTGTGAAAGCAACAGTGATGGAATAAGTTTCCATTCAATCGTCAAGCGAATTTTAACAAGCAAACATCTGATATGTCTCCCAAAAAACAAGGAAAATGTGAGTTTGGCGCATTTCCATCAACTGGTTTGGAGCGAATAAGCTCAGCTACAGTGTAGTGTGGTCAGAAGTTGCTGCTATCGGCAACGCCAGGCGCCAATTTCTGGCTCTGCAGAGTGAAGCCAATGCTTCATGTGTCAAAGCTGCATTCTCTCTAAGTGTCCACCAGGGGGCGACTCCTCTGGTTGTATAGAAGTCTATGAGAAAATGACTCTACTTCTCTCTTGATTCATTACCTCAGTAAACATTGTAAACATGAGATTATGGTCTCAATCTCTACACATGAATGCCTCATGCCGTTTAAAGGATTAACACCACCCCAAATTGTCGACGTTTCATGAACTTAATGTATCTGTTAATATTTTATATTTTTCTCAAGATTATGACTTGAATCTCAAATACATTTTTGGACCATATTTTTGAATATTCTGACTTTATTCACCATCGTCCTGTCAGATTGTCGTCCAGTAAACTGATTGGTTGTTGCTGTTGAGTCAGAAAGTTGTTTAATTTTTCTTATTCTTTCTTGTTGTGTAGAGTTTTTCTGACGCTCCTCTTCCTCTCCCAGGTGGCGTCTCTCGGGGTCACGACGTTCACGCTTTGCGCTTTGTGCATCGACCGTTTCCGCGCCGCCACCAACGTGCAGCTGTACTACGAGATGATCGAGAACTGGGCGTCGACCACGGCCAAGCTCGCCGTCATCTGGGTGGGCGCTCTGCTGCTGGCGCTGCCCGAGCTGCTCATCCGCCAGCTGGTCACCGAGGACGGCGACCCGCCGGACGCGACGCCGTGCGAGCGCTGCGTGATCCGCATCTCCACCGACCTCCCGGACACGCTGTACGTGCTGGGACTCACCTACGACGGCGCGCGCCTCTGGTGGTACTTCGGCTGCTACTTCTGCCTGCCGACGCTCGTTCACCATCTGCTGCTCGCTGGTCACCGTGCGCAAGATCCGGCACGCAGAGCGGACCTGCGTCCGCGGCGGCAAGAAGCAGATCCAGCTGGAGAGCCAGATGAACTGCACCGTGGTGGCGCTGGCCATCCTCTACGGCTTCTGCATCATTCCGGAGAACGTCTGCAACATCATCAGCGCGTACATGGCGGCCGGCATTCCCCGGAGAACCCTGGACATCCTGCAGCTGGTCAGCCAGATGCTGCTCTTCTGCAAGTCGGCGGTGACGCCGGTGCTGCTGTTCTGCCTGTGCCAGCCGTTCACCAGAGCCCTCCTGGACTGCTGCTGCTGCTGCTGCGCCGAGTGCGGCCCATCACGCCGCGCCTCCGACGACGACGCCGCCGCGGGCGACGCCGACATCGAGCACGCCGACAACGAGCTGGAGCTGTCGCCGTTCAGCACCATCCGCAGGGAGGCGTCCACCTCCTACGCCGGCGTGGGGACACACTGCTGAGGCCAAAAGGTTAAAGATCAGCAGCGTCGGGGGGGCGGAGCTTCTTGTGGTCGTTCTTCTGAAGGAGTTTGATCGGTGGACGCGTTGACACATCAGGCTGTAGATTCCGGAGGTTTTTTAAAAGCTGTTGGACACGTTCATGTTTACTGACGGACACAGTTCGTCCTTTCACTGTTTACAGAGTTCATATATGAAAGAGCACAGACAGTTTTAGCTCATAGCTTTGATGTGTTTAGTTACTTTCTGTTTACTGTGACTGTATTTTACTGAAGCTGAGAGCAGACGTGGACCCTGGAGACTCTTGAGATAATTAAAACGCTTAATTTCAGGTGTCTGTAATTTCATATGAATTTCCTTTGGAGAAAAGGAGTTACAGTTTAGTTTAATTTAAAAAGCAGTTGTAAACTGTCCCGTAAATAGCTGCTCCATTTAAATACAAAAATACACATTAATAATAACTAATAATTTGCCAAATTACGTTCTTATTTTTGAGGAAATTCTAAGGAAATTACAGACCCCTAAAATAAAGTTGAACCTGTGATTTGTCTCGAGTTAACGGACATAAAAGCGTGAGCTAAGTGCGTCAGTGGAACGAACAGTAATATATTGAATCGTTGGTGCTGTGTTTGTGTTTGCTGACGACGTTCTTTTCTTTTTTTTAGCCACAAGAAAGTGTCACTTTAATTAAACAGTATTTTAAAAGTAGATGTTTTTCGTGGTGTGCATTTAGACAGTTGATTGAACAGTTCAATGTGTCGCATCACAGAGAAAGAGAAACTAAACCAGAGCAAAGTTCAAATAAAATGTCTTCAACAGGCTGCCTAGCTAAAGTTAGCTAAAGTTAGCTAGGTAGCTAAGTTGATGCTGCTACAAGTCCTTCTTTCTACATAGTTTGTCTTTCATAACGGCCAGAATGTTTCATTTTATTACATCATATATATCATTTATATTTAGTTCAGATGGAAAAAAAGTTAAGAAGTTTGTGCTCATTTGTAAATAAGGATAACAATCCACAATTAGAAGTCAATCCTCTAGTTGCTGCATTTTCCAAAACACTGTCCTGAAAATATTCCAGAAGCAAGAGGGCTTTTATTTTGAATTCTAAACAGGAAGTGATGAGTTTAAAAACAAATGTATGTGCGTTCTGCATTTTCTTACAGCCACAATATTAAAGTTTTGGACAGAACATGCTAACAATTTAGCTTTTCATACAGCCTCACTAGAATAATACCATTATAGTTCATACAATAACTTTGTTGTTGACATTTTAAAGTTCAACATTGTGTTTTCCTGCTACGAACCGTTAAACAGTGAAAATAAATATTAAAAACACGGTTAACATCATGTTGCCGTAGTGATAACTGGTGCGGTCGTATTGCTGTATTTTGGCCGATACTAGTAAAGAATATGTGTATTTAATTTGGCAATGTAGCAATTATTTCATTTATTCATAGAGGGAAACATGTTAGTCCAGAAACAAAAAGAGGCAGAGTCAGTCTCTCCATCGCCGTCTGTCCACAGGACACAGTCGCCATTGTTTGTCCTGTTCAGACTCGACACAACAAGTCCTCGTCCAGCAAACAGCTGAACCCTCCTCAGGCAAAGACGGACAGCAGAAACATGTCAATGCAAGAAAATCATTTATTATGCAAATCAGGTTTTTTTGGTCATTTTGTTAAAATGACCAAAAAAACATCGAAACAAAACTTTTATTTTTATTTTTTTTGCTGCGTCACACTCGGCACAAATAGCTGGTTTTCCTCTCGCCATCGTTACTTACGTACTACCGGGGAGGACACAGCCGCGCCATTGTCCTCGGGGAGGGAGTCTGCCTCTCAGCTGGCCGCCACAGTGAACAGTGCTACAGTACCACAGACAGCACATGGAGGCTCATTTATTGTGAAAGAAGTCGTCTCTGATGGTTTCTGGTCTGAGCCGGTGCAGTCTGGACCCCTATAGAACACATTCGTGTTCAGGGTTTTAGAAGTACAGAAACAGAGCTTCCTAAATGGGGTGAGAAAAAAAACACATTTTGCTGACAGTTTTGGATGACAATTTAGCAATATTATAGCAAACACTAGCTTTAGCAATACGAGGCTAAAACATCTGAAAACTAATGTTGACTACGTTTAATTAAAGTGGTCAAGTGAAGGGAAATTCCCAGTGCAGACACCACTGGAATCTAATCATCAAATATAGGAGCAGTAGGTTGATGTGTGTGTGTGTGTGTTTTTGTCCTTGCTACGTAGTGAGGACTATGAACTTTTTAGCCACATAGCGGGGACATTTTAGCAAAGTGGGGACATTTAGCCGGTCCTCACTTGTTCAGAGGCCTGTTTGAGGGTAAAGACCTTTTTTTATTTATTTTAAAGGAATGGTTGGTAACTAACAATCGCCATGTTGGTTGTTTACATTCACAATGATAATTTTGGGGGAGTGGCTTTGGTTTTGCGTTATTAACATCTAACATTTGAATGTCTCGTAGTCCGGATGGATTTACATGAACGCTGATATTTTACTTTAATCAGAAAAACAAGATTCCGACTGTACTTCAGTTTCACCATTCAGATTCCAGAGTTTGGACAATGTTCCTGTTTTCTTAAAAAAAAGTGCATCAATATCCCCCCCCCCCCCCCCCCTGTCATTTCAGATAAAAATCACATGAACTTTAATTTGTAGTTATAGCCGTGGGTAATGACATGACATTCTTGTTTAATTGTATTCTTCTCAGAATTATCTGGAGGGTACTCGTCGTACGTAAACCACATTCTTCTCTAATCACCCGTTTGGCCTTGATTTGTTGTCTGGCACCAAACTTGCATGTCGGAGTCTTTTGTCAACGAGGCTGGCGGCCCCAGTCGCAGCTCCAGTAATTAGACCGTCCCATTCATTCAGAAACAATGGGGCGACGGGTACACTGAGGCTCACTGACCTTCTCCTAACTGCTCCCAGGACGGTGTTCTGGGATAAGACGGGCGGGCTGGGATCGCTGCCCCCTGATTGGTGGACGGCAGCCATGCTCCCACGGCAACCAAAGCTGATTGAAGCATATTCTCCCCACACAGTCTGCTGCTGAGTCTCACATCCAGAGAAAGGACAAAGAAGAGAAACTTCAGGCTGTTTCTGAAGTTCCTGACACACAACAGGAGACTTGTTGTTGCAGGACTTTGTTCAAACTGAGATGAAGCTGTTGGCTCCTCCTTTTTGGTTACAAAGCTGCAGAAATATTAACTTGAACATGAAACACACTAGGGTGATGGCCCATGGAGTACTTATAGCTTTGAACCTACTATGACCCATTTTTAATATTGATTTAGGCACTTCAAAGTTAACGTGATAAAAACTGCAAATCATCGACTGTGACCGAATACAGGAAGTGGTGAGAGACGTGAGAGTAACAAGACTGATGCTGCAAGTCGGAAGTCTATAATTCCGAGTCGGTATTCCTGACCTCCAATCTAAAGATGTGCGAGGCCCAGCAGGGCGCGGTACCTTCATCAGGTAACGCTGCATCCACAGACTGTAGGTAAGAAGTTTCGTAGTCATCGTGACATCACACATTGGTTTGTGGACTGATGTTTTCACACCTGAAGTTTGGCTATTTGCCGCTTCCTTATTGGAATGA
Source organism: Ophthalmolycus amberensis (assembly GCA_024529925.1). Lineage (NCBI taxonomy): Eukaryota > Metazoa > Chordata > Actinopteri > Perciformes > Zoarcidae > Ophthalmolycus > Ophthalmolycus amberensis. The sequence goes on along the minus strand of JAFEUB010001001.1, from coordinate 599,681 downwards.
ACAGCTGACTCGTTAGTGTCTTTTATTACAACTGAATGGTAATAAATCAAGTGAGAAGTAGGTTCATTTTCTCATGGACTTCTATACATTCGGAATTCTTTTTGCAACCGGAGTCGCCGCCCCCTGCTGGTCAGTAGTAGTCCTTTAAAGAACGTGAAGCAGCACTATTTGAGTACTCGTGTCGTTGTGCTGAGAGAGCCCACGGTGGTAACAGGAACGCGTTACAAGGAGGTTGCCGCCTGGCTGCATCACCAGCTAACACTAGCGCTAGCTTGCTAGCTTAGTTAGCAAAGTGCATTCATAATTCACATTAACATGAGTTATTAATTGGGAGGTTTATTTTGTATATCGAAATATGGATTAAAATCAAATTTACCAGCAAAAATGAAAAGCCAACTCCTTTCAGTGTCTTTTATTTCAATCGAACGCTGAACATGACCATGGTAGCAACTTCCATCACTGTGTAGCCCCGCCCTAAAGCATCCCCTGCTTTATGGTCTGTTTGACTCTAAATGGACCATAATGTACTAAATGAACATCATGCTGTACTGAAGAAGACTTGAAACTAGAGATTGAGACCATAAACTCATGTTTACAATGTTTACTGAGGTAATAAATCAAGAGAGAAGTAGAGTCATTTTCTCATACTTTTCAGACCTGGAGTTTGCCCCTTGGTTTTTGTACAATGATCATTTTTTTAATATAATTTATTGGTAAATTATTAGATATTTACAACATTAAATTTAAAATATATACAGTAGTGTGAAAATAGTGAAGAGTTTGACGCTCTTACAGTTCAGCTGCTAAATGACTGCAACGTAAATGTTCTTCTCTAAAACAGCATCAGGCCAGAGCATTCCTTTGTGCTTAACCCCTCTGATGGCGATCAGGGTCAAAGGTTAAGGATAATTATGAGTAGAAATGTGAATTTGGAAATGGATCTGAGAGCCCGTCCGCCCAATTATCACCATGAAAGAGTCTTTGTGTGAAAACAGTTTGAGTCAGCATCCATAATGTATCTGCTCTGACAGACAAACAGAAGCTGGAACCGTTTGGCAGATCGCCGCCCGGCTGTTTGTTGCTGGGAGCATGTTTCTAATTGTGTTTCCTCCTGAAAGTGCAGGGCGAGATATGGGGAGGGGGATGAATCCCCCTCAGTGAGGAATCAGTTTGGGCAGTGGGGCGTTCAGTCACAGCCGGTGACCTAGAAATGTTGCTGCAATCCCCAACAAAGGGGAAGAATCGGGGACAATAAAGCTCCTATTCCCCCCCCCCCACCACCACCAGCACCGGACCACAGCTTCCATCTGACGGAGCAGATTATACAGGGAGGGGGACCAGGCTGAGCCAAGCTGGGCCAGTGTAAGGAGGGGGACGGCTCCACCAGGAAGAGGTTTAGTGAGCACTCAGCTGTTCTGGTGTGATCAAACTCAACCCCCCCCCCCCCCCCCTTACACTTTGGCTTAACAGAGTATCTGGAACGCTAATGGCTGGTTTTCTATAATGTCTACAGTGTCGTCGGTAACACGCTAACCTTAACACGCAATCAAGTTCCTCCTCTCTTGCATTGGATCGCTCCATTCGTTACCTATGAGCTGTTATCCTCAGAGAGTCGTGGGCCGCTGGATCCCAACCATAGGCCGTACATGAGAAGTGGACGTAGTCGTCGTGACGTCACCTCCTTGGTTTGTGGACTGATGAAGCCTCGAGTTTGACATTTTGTTCCTCGCCATCTTGTTTTTTTGCAACCAGTGATCCGAAGTGACCACATTTGGGCTGAGGAGGAGTGACGTAGAGATGTCATATACGTCTCTGGTAGAGACCTGTCAATCACAGTGTAGCCCCGCCCTAAAGCATCCCCTGCTTTATGGTCTGTTTGACTCTAAATGGACCATAATGTACTAAATGAACATCATGCTGTATTGAAGAAGACTTGAAACTAGAGATTGAGACCATAAACTCATGTTCACAATGTTTACTGAGGTAATAAATCAAGAGAGAAGTAGAGTCATTTTCTCATAGACTTCTATACAATCAGAGGAGTCGCCCCCTGGTGGACATTAGAGAGAATGCCGCTTTAAGACACATCAGCATTGGCTTCACTTTTCAGAACCGGAGGTTGCTGCCTGATCCCAATGCCAGCTGACACTGGGCGAGAGCTGGAGTACACCGTGGACAGCCGGCCAGTTAATCCCAGAGCTGACACAAAGAGACAGATGAACACGTTTTAACCAATTAACCTGTTTAACTTAATCTCTGGTATTCAGGATGAAGCACTCAGACCTCAGCTGGCAGGTTTCAACCCAGAGCCTTCTTACTGTGAGACAACACCACCATGCCACCCTCGGGTTGCACCAGCTCTTATCCATCCATCCAGTAAAGTACATTCTTAAGTTTTCAGAAACTTCTTGTGTTGCATTGATAAAACAGTTTCTGTGCTTTGTTGACATCGTCGGCCGGCTGCGTGTGCTTTTAGTACTGCCCCTCTGCACTGCTTTCACATTAGCTCTGTTAGCTGTTAGCTGCCGCCTCAGCCACCATGTTGAGAGCTGTGTGGAAACAATATGCTCTTCATTTAGCACCTTTCAAGTACAATTTTGAGAACCGTACTTACTTTACTTGAGTATTTCTATTTAATTTCATACTAGAAGTACATTTTGGAGACATACTATTTTCTTTACTCTAATGTTATGTAGATGATTATTATTAATACCAAATATAAATCTATTACATTTTAAGCTACGCTTAATTCAAATTGATTAAACTATTAGGATGTATTAGTGTAGATTAAACTATCCAGAAGTTTAGGAAGTAATTAAAATGAGCCCCACCTTTACATTAATAATGATAAACATCAATAATTCAAATAATTTATTTTAATATATATATATATATATATAATTCATCTTTTTCTGAAATGGGCCATTCTGCATGACTGTTGGTACTTTTGTATGTTTTTGATTTTGATACTTTGTAGTACACAATGTAGTATTGCTACTTTTACTCAAGTAGAATACCTCTTCCACCTCTCATGTGCACTGATAAGTATCTTTGGCTACTTTAGTTCAGTTCACCTTAAACCCGCTGACCAGAGTCAATAACACAAAACGTTGCCAGACCTGCAGGCCTCAGCATCCCAGACATGAAATATTCATAGAGCACACAACAGGCCGGCTGTTCGTCAGTACTGGATTCTTCTGGAGGACCAGCTGATGCTGACGAGTCCTGAATATGGATGAGAGGACATGAAATGTGTTGCGACATAAAATCTCACTGTGCTCTGAAATTCAGTCATTCATAGGACTGAACAATGAGTGTGTTTCAGCCCAGCTCTGCACATTCCGCCACAGAATATGTCTTATTTTACAATGAACACTGTATTTACTACAGCGAAATGTTCCTCAGTGCTGGTGGGAAGATTCCCCCCGTTTCCAGTCTTTATGCTAAGCTAAGCTAACCAGCTTCAAGTTACCATACAGACAGGAGACTTGTATCAATCTTCTTCTCTAACTCTCGACAGTGAAGTGAATTAGATACAGACCCTTGAAATAAAGCGTCACAATCGATTGAGTTCTCAGGTGAGTAGTGAACATCTCCAAATGCTTGCAGTGTTTCATGAGTCCCTGCTTTGCGGAGACGATGCATTCTGCAGTTTCTTTGGAAACTGAGCGATGATGAAATGAGAGTAATGACATGTGCTGCGTTGCTGCAGAGCTCCGAGCGTCTCTCAGATCTTTATTGTTTGTGAAATCAGAAACAGCAGCAGATGCACGACGACCCGACGCTGTTGGAGGAAAAATGTTTCTGACAGCAGAACTGAAAGCAGAAGAGAAATCCTGCCGCCTGGAGGCCAGACAGCCGAGTGTGAAGACACAAACACAGTCATACGATCATCGGAGGCACACTGAGAGCTGCACAGCAGCCCACATCAACACTTCATTCATTGTGTAGATTCATATTTACGTTTTTCTGTATTTAAACTCATGATGTAATCCAGATTGCATAAATTACTGGCTGCTCTACAAATTCTGTCATTCTGGCCAGATCCTTTTTTTTCACAAGAAATATGAAACAGCCTCCGTATTTGCTGTTTGGAGCCACTTTGAAAACACAGTTCTGGTCCTTTTGAAAGAGTCTTTAAACAGGAAGTTTACTCCTCATTCTGTTAAAGAGTCTTTAAACAGGAAGTTTACTCCTCATTCTGTTAAAGAGTCTTTAAACAGGAAGTTTACTCCTCATTCTGTTAAAGAGTCTTTAAACAGGAAGTTTACTCCTCATTCTGTTAAAGAGTCTTTAAACAGGAAGTTTACTCCTCATTCTGTTAAAGAGTCTTTAAACAGGAAGTTTACTCCTCATTCTGTTAAAGAGTCTTTAAACAGGAAGTTTACTCCTCATTCTGTTAAAGAGTTGTTGGGAACGTAGAGGGGCGTGTTTGGGTTATCAGCATTTAAGAAACTGAATTCTTGACATCAATAGAATTATTAATGTAAGTAACAATTATTAATGATTATTAATAACAACGGGGCACCACCCTGTAAACAGGGACTAATAACCAAACGATAAACTAAGTCTCATAATTAGTGGTCACTCCTAATGTCAATAGTCTGCGTATGACTATGCATTCGGTGACAGTGAAGGTTTGAATTCGAGCACAGACTACTAGATACAGTTTCATCAAATACATATGCACAAGTAATCACAGACGACTGCTCCTTAAAGTATAACAGGGTTTATTAAATCAGAATAATAAATGATCAGATCAATTAATATTGCAACCAACAAACGTTATCATACAATTTTATATGCCTAATACCTAAAGAAAAGAATAAAATGGATGAGGGTGTATATCAGTGTGTGTGTGTGTGTGTGTGCGGGTCTGTGGGTGAAAAGGAAGGTGGGGGTCTTACAGCTACGGCTAAAGACTACAAAGATGGCGGCGTCGAGTGACGCGAACAAAAGGGGAGGGGCCTTAAAGATACTACAGCTAAACTACCACCAGATGGCGGAGTCGAGTGACTCGGACAAAATGGCGGTGAGACTGCTGTATGTAATCACGTGTGCCGATGCACACGTGTGTTGTGAGGCGATCGATTGAACGGGGTTACCCAGGGGCAGACTATGTGCGTGTGAGTTAGGAGAGAGACAAGAAAGAGAGCAAAGGTGGGGGTCATGAATCAAACTTCTGCGTGCGGTCCGCGTTGTAGTGAGAATGTGTATCGCTGGCCGTATCGTACACAAAGTGCCGTTGTCGGTAGAACTGCCGGCAGTTATGTACGATAGCCGAGATTCCACACTTCACTCACAGAGCTGATTTAATGAGGGGAAAATACCACACGAAGTGAAATAAAACAAATGAAAATAAATCAACAATAAATCCCAAGCAAACAGTCATAGCAGTTAATACACAATGCAACGGAGCTTCTCTGGTCCGTAACGATTGCGTAAATACCTCCGTATAATGCGACAGTGTCTCAACACAAACAGAATACGGGAATGTACCATAGAGCGGCTCTTGTGGTCGCTCATGGAGTTGCGCAATACCTCGATATCACGCGACAGTAACTTAAACACACAAAAACACGGGAATATCAACGTATAAATGAATGGCCTGAATTAAACTTAAGTTAATTTAAGCTAAGCTATGCCCAGATGCAATGAACCTTACTTGTCGATGCGTCGTGGCAAAGTTGGAGTGTGTTCGTGGCAAAGTTGTCCTTTTATCCTCGTCAGGAAGGGGGGCTGCTTCTCAGCGCGGCGTTTGAGCTGGCGCTGTTTCGGTCCGTCGTGGCGTAGCTCGCTCTGGAGCAAACGCAGGTCCGATCTGTACTCGCTGCAGAGAGGACAGGTTAACTTCGGGTGAGGCGGCGTGTCGGCGCGTCTTCCCGGGAATCGTCGGAGAAGGAGTGAGGCTTAGCGTCTTCCTTCGGCCGGAATGTGTACACAAAAAGAAAAAGCGGAGAAACGGATCGCGGAAGTGATTCGTTCCAGCGGGATAAGGCCTTAACTCAGAATGGAGCACTGTCTGTTTCGTCCAGCGAAATGGCGTGTGTTCCTGTCAGGGTTTGATGAGGGGGGGAAGGCCGTTGCTTCCTCGTGGCCAGCGTCGCTAGCGTGGCGCTGGAGGGGGAAAGCTGAATCTTCTGTAGCCTGGACGAGGGTCCGAGCGAAGAGAGCGTTTGCGTGCCTCCTTCTATCCCGGAGGGATTGGTGGAAAAGCGTTCAAATGTGAGTTGCCGGCAGTTTTGTAGAACAGTGGTTGAACCACAGGGGTCCTGGGGTCTCTTGGCCCTCGGCCAATGGGATTGCAGCGGTGCATTCAGGTGACCATGGTTTTTTGGGGGGGGGGAAAATTCACACCCTAATGTGAAATTCCTTCAGAGGAGGTTTGCTCTTATCAAACCACAATCAGGATGAAACCTTTGCTTGCAGAAGCGAAGGCCTGATTCTCTTTGTCCACAGCACATGTTGAAGCCATATGCTCAGACCCCAACATCCCCCCTTTGGTCTGAAGAGCGAGGTGTTGGCTTCGGTCTTTAGAGCAAACCAAGGGCTGGCCCGTGCATCCATGTGGTGGGGAAACCTGAAGAGGTGAGACAGTCCAAGTGTTCCTGAGACCAAAAGCAGTGGTTAAAACAGGCAGTGTTCAGTGTTCATAGAGTTCAAGGTTCATAGTGGTCAAGTTCATGGTGTTCAGAGTTCAGAGTTCATTGGCATCTGGGCAGATGACTAAGGTGGCATCTGGGCAGATGACTTTAACTACTTCTACCTACATCTACTATCATACACAATTCAAATCATAGGTGAGCAAAACATTATTCCCAAATAATTCAATCGCTATTATGATGTTGTGATAATCTAGCATTGCGGCATAGTGTCAAAGAAAGTAACAACCCAAATAAAACAAAACAAAACACAAAAGAGAGAGATGGAAAGAATAGAAAGACAAGAAGCAGGTGAGGGGCAAACAGTGGTTACTGGTTCAACTCCTAGACAGGACTGGAGTCCGTCGGCGGAGCAGTCGTAGGTTGGCTACGTGGTGTTATGAATAGGAGGGAATCCAGTTTAGTCTGTCGCTTCTGGATCTATTAGTACATGATATGTGCGTCTATCTCTCTCTAATCGGTAGATTTAGAGCGAGTCCTGTGTCTAAGTTTTAGAATCTATCGATATTGGAGTTGCGTTGCCAAGACTATAGGCCAGAGGTACCTGTGAGGGTTGCATAACAGTAGTGGTAGCAGATTTACAGATTTCGTTAGCACGGCTAGTGTGACTAGCTAGGCTGGTCTTTCGCTGCTCCAGCTGTTGACAGCTGAGCCTTCTCGGATGAGGTCCTGGGTTAAATCTGACTGCTACGGCCTAGGTTATGTCTTCTTTGGTTACTTCTGGTAGAGTCTATAAAGCATGCAAAGGGTTGTTTATGAGAGTGGAGCATAAGTTTACAGTCACAATGACGTCTTTCAGGTCATGCAACTGTTCTGGTTGAAGTTGGATGTGTTAGCGGTTAGTGCATGTCTACAGGGTGAGTTGAAGCATGCAGTTAAACGTTAGTAGTCAATAGTAAGCCGCCATTCTGCCGGTTGGTTTCGACACTGGCGAGATTAGAGTGCACTTCCTGTGAAGTGCATCTCTCTAAGTTTCTGTTGTCAGAGAGCCCACCCCCCTCGCGCTGTTCAAGTGGCGAGGGCGGATATCCCACGTTACCGCCAGCACTCAGGGAAGCGTCGCGAACGGTTCCACTCTGGAGTGTGTCATGGCGGGCTGGTGATATCTCCCTCCCCCCACCCTCCTAATTAGAGATGGAGACAGGTCCGGCGCGCAAGTCAAGTTCAGTTACCTACGGCACTGGTGGCTTGACAGGCCCGGGCGGTGCCTCGGCTGAAAGAAGGCGGTGGCTTCGTTGAACAAGCTGGAGGTGGATCATGCTGACAGAGCAGGTGAACAAGGCTTAGTTGACGAAAGATTTTACGAGCTAGGGTGCTCGAAAGGGCCTCTAAGGTTGTGGCACCCTAGAGGTGTATGCGAAAAGGTGGGGGAACACATGAGGCTCGTTTCTGACCCGGAGTCGGGTAGAGCAAGAGTGTTATGACCCCCCAGTAAGACTGAAGAATATGTATAGATATATACATAACGGGCATTGCCTTTGCGAACAAGGTCGCCCAAGAAGGTTGAAGAACAAGGTGCGAAATTGGGAGTGGTCGTTTCCGGAAGTGTGCTGAGTTCTCTTCCCCCCCCCCTACCACGTCGACTTGGCAGCAGGGGGAAAGGTCACTTGGCTTAGTCAGGTGGGCTGCTAGTCAGTGTTACCTGATGTTGCCCTTGAGGGCGTCTTTCACCCCCCTGGTTCCGTTGGTCCTTCGACCGCCACGGTCGTTTGTTCCTCGGGGGTGACCAGGGCTCGCTAGGCCAAGGCCTCTCGTCGTCTTCCGACGCTAGGTCGGAGTCGCTCGACTGTTGGATGCCTAAGACTATGGCGGTGTCTTCGTACCGATTTGTCGGCCGTCCGCGTGTCTCCCATGCAAGTTGCGCGTACTTCCTAATCTCTGGCATGGTGAGGTTACTCGTTCTGCAGTGCATAGTAACATCGTATCTCACGTTGTCGTGGAGATTGTGCAAGAATAGCGACTTGAAGGCATGGTCTTCTTCTAGACCTGGGGCGTTACGTCCTTGGAAGTACGCAGATCTCAAGCACCTGAAGTGGTCTCTCGGAGACTCTAGCCTTTCCTGGGAAATGGCAAAGGCACCGAGGGTGGCAGAAGCTGGGTCGGTGTACAGGGAGTACTCCTCCCTAAGGGCGTGACAAAGGGATGAATGGCGGTCGCGGATGCTCGGCTGGAGCGTTTCCATGAAAGCGTGGACGCTTCGCGCAGTGGTTTTCCACACTAGCTTTAGCTTTTCGCGCGATGAGGGACGCGATAGGTCGAGGAGGCTGCGATCGATCTCCCTTAGGTAGTCATCGATGCTCGATTCGTGATTATCGGGATTGAAACGCTCTACGTCTTTTGCCAGAGACTCAATCTGCCGGGTGCGCAGGCCTCCAACGTTGATGGGGCCTGGGCCGTCCGAGTCGTCTGAGTCTCCATACTCGCGATGGTGGTAACGATGATCATCCTCCCTCCCTGAGGGGGATGGGGTCAGTTCTTGTCGCGCTCGTGAACTGCGTGGAGGATTGCGTTCGCCTGATGTGGGTTTGAAACCACCTGGGCCGTCTAGGACCTGGTGTTGGTCCTCTCTACTCCTGGTTGGGGATGTCGCTTTCAAGAAATGCAAGGTGGTTCGGGTCTCGGGGAATGAGGGAGCCGAGACCAAGAAATGACTGGGCTGAGGGGCTCGATAGGGGGTAGCAGTACCTACCGGGGTTGCTGGAACACCTTGAAGCGCTCTCAGTCTGTCGTTACTCTCTAATGCCTTAGAGAGTACTAGGTTGGCCTCTCTGAGGTCATTGCGCCGGCTACTATTTTCTGACTGTAGGGCTCTACAGTCACGTGACAACTCCTGAACCTCTGTTCGGAGTGTCCAGATCTCGCGTTGCTGCTCGTCGCTCGGTGCCCGGGTTCGGGCAGCTTGCAGCTGCATTTTCTGATGATAGGCGTGCAGTATTGCTCCGATCACGTCCTGAATCAGGCGCTCGGGCTTACCTGCTGAGTTATTTACATAAGCCAGCAGCTGCTCTAATTGCTCGTCGCATAGGACAGCAGTGTATTTTGCAAAGTACTCTCTTTCTTTTGCTGTGAGTCTGAGGACATCAGCCACCGCATCTCGTAATGTGGTGTCTTCTGGAGCTACAGCTCCAGGAATGGGGGGTTTCTCGTCGCTCATTCTCTTTAATGAGCGTGACTCCCAGTAGTTGTTAATTCCCTAGTGTTAGAACGGAAACTGTTAGTGTTTACGGTTCTCAGTGAAATGCCTAGTTCTATGACTTACGATTTCTACTGTTAGATGTTAATTACTGTTAGTGTTTCGGTTAATGCAGGAGCACAGTGAATTGCCTAGTTCTGTGACTTACAAATTTCTACTGTACTACTCTGCGATATCACTACTGCTTGGCAACCAAAGGTACAAAATGCTAATGTGGTTTAGCACTTTGGGCCTGTGACAGCTGTGTGTAACTTCTTGGAGGGATTTAAGAAAACAAGCAAGGTCTTACAAATAAACGATCAAATCTACTACACAGCTGACTGTTAGTTTAGGAAATGAAACGAATAATTAAACCTGGAAAGGAAATTAAAGTTCAATTAAAATTAAGATTAAAAATCAAAATTAAAAATCAAAAATTAAATGACAATAAGAAAAGATTTTGAATATCAAAGCCTACCTATTTTGGGAAATAAGTTTCAGGAATTTGGATCATTCAAAAGAAGAAAAAAAAATAAGTTTTCGAAAAAAAAATATTTTTTTGGAAAATTAATTATTCAAAAATAATTATCTCTTCTGTCTGTGGGTGAAAAGGAAGGTGGGGGTCTTACAGCTACGGCTAAAGACTACAAAGATGGCGGCGTCGAGTGACGCGAACAAAAGGGGAGGGGCCTTAAAGATACTACAGCTAAACTACCACCAGATGGCGGAGTCGAGTGACTCGGACAAAATGGCGGTGAGACTGCTGTATGTAATCACGTGTGCCGATGCACACGTGTGTTGTGAGGCGATCGATTGAACGGGGTTACCCAGGGGCAGACTATGTGCGTGTGAGTTAGGAGAGAGACAAGAAAGAGAGCAAAGGTGGGGGTCATGAATCAAACTTCTGCGTGCGGTCCGCGTTGTAGTGAGAATGTGTATCGCTGGCCGTATCGTACACAAAGTGCCGTTGTCGGTAGAACTGCCGGCAGTTATGTACGATAGCCGAGATTCCACACTTCACTCACAGAGCTGATTTAATGAGGGGAAAATACCACACGAAGTGAAATAAAACAAATGAAAATAAATCAACAATAAATCCCAAGCAAACAGTCATAGCAGTTAATACACAATGCAACGGAGCTTCTCTGGTCCGTAACGATTGCGTAAATACCTCCGTATAATGCGACAGTGTCTCAACACAAACAGAATACGGGAATGTACCATAGAGCGGCTCTTGTGGTCGCTCATGGAGTTGCGCAATACCTCGATATCACGCGACAGTAACTTAAACACACAAAAACACGGGAATATCAACGTATAAATGAATGGCCTGAATTAAACTTAAGTTAATTTAAGCTAAGCTATGCCCAGATGCAATGAACCTTACTTGTCGATGCGTCGTGGCAAAGTTGGAGTGTGTTCGTGGCAAAGTTGTCCTTTTATCCTCGTCAGGAAGGGGGGCTGCTTCTCAGCGCGGCGTTTGAGCTGGCGCTGTTTCGGTCCGTCGTGGCGTAGCTCGCTCTGGAGCAAACGCAGGTCCGAGCTGTACTCGCTGCAGAGAGGACAGGTTAACTTCGGGTGAGGCGGCGTGTCGGCGCGTCTTCCCGGGAATCGTCGGAGAAGGAGTGAGGCTTAGCGTCTTCCTTCGGCCGGAATGTGTACACAAAAAGAAAAAGCGGAGAAACGGATCGCGGAAGTGATTCGTTCCAGCGGGATAAGGCCTTAACTCAGAATGGAGCACTGTCTGTTTCGTCCAGCGAAATGGCGTGTGTTCCTGTCAGGGTTTGATGAGGGGGGGAAGGCCGTTGCTTCCTCGTGGCCAGCGTCGCTAGCGTGGCGCTGGAGGGGGAAAGCTGAATCTTCTGTAGCCTGGACGAGGGTCCGAGCGAAGAGAGCGTTTGCGTGCCTCCTTCTATCCCGGAGGGATTGGTGGAAAAGCGTTCAAATGTGAGTTGCCGGCAGTTTTGTAGAACAGTGGTTGAACCACAGGGGTCCTGGGGTCTCTTGGCCCTCGGCCAATGGGATTGCAGCGGTGCATTCAGGTGACCATGGTTTTTTGGGGGGGGGGAAAATTCACACCCTAATGTGAAATTCCTTCAGAGGAGGTTTGCTCTTATCAAACCACAATCAGGATGAAACCTTTGCTTGCAGAAGCGAAGGCCTGATTCTCTTTGTCCACAGCACATGTTGAAGCCATATGCTCAGACCCCAACAGAGTCTTTAAACAGGAAGTTTACTCCTCATTCTGTTAAAGAGTCAGCTGACTCTCGGTTGGTGTCGGTTGGTCTGAAAAGGAGAAGTTACTTCTCCAGAACTGACTCAGGGAAAAATAATGACTTAAAGGTGGCACTGTTTTTTAAACAATTTAAATATTTTGATTAGTTTCATATTTGTAAACTCTTTCCAGTGCATCATTAGTATTAGTTTCCGTGTTTTCCTGTCTTCTGTGTGTTTAGTATCTGTGGTTCAGTCGACAGATCTTCATTAAATCAGTGAGCAGTGTGGAGGGACGGAGCTCTGACTCCCCCTACAGGACAACACCTGCAGCGCAAGACTGTTCAGAGTATTTAGAGTATTTAGAGTATTTAGATATTATAGCCAGTAAAAAAGTACATTCACTTAAGTACCGTCCAAAAGTATTGTCCTTAACACATGAACAATTTTTTATTTCCACGTTTGATTTGAGCATTTCCCATTTTGCTACTTTATAATTCAACTCATAAATTATGATGCAATATAATAGTCTTAGCTACCCAGCAGTATAAAAAGTAATTCAATTAGATCCACTTTTACCGGCTGCAAAGTGATGAACACATAAATGCATCAATAATTTATAATCCAAAAAAAACAATATTCACTTTTGCGAGTATCTGCAGGTTTTAAAGCCTTAAAAACAATTAAATGTAGTTTTTTTAATCTATACATACTTATATATGTATATACATATATGTGCATGTATATCAGAATCAGAATATTTAATATATATTTATATGTGTATATATATATATATATATATATATATATATATATATGTGCATATGTATGTATATATACTGTATGTATATGTATGAGCATATATAGATGTATGTGTATATGTACATGTATATATAGATATGTTTGTATATATTTGTGTATATATATGTATATGTATATATGTATACGTGTATGTATGTATATTACTTATTATATATAAGTGCACTTTGATCCTCGCAGCTTCGTTCCTCAAACTTACGCACTAACATCTGGTGGTGAGTTTCTTTATGTCTCACAGATGTTGGTGATGAAATGTTCCGTCTGCACTTAACAAAGTGAATCCTCACCGATGATCTTCCTCCTTGTGAAGAAACCAGAAGTCGTGTGATGCAATATGTTGTGAGTTATAAATGTTCAGCGGCACAAAGACGGACTCATCGTCCAGACAACATGAAGGCTTCGTCCGTCTCTCTGGTCCTCGGTGAGTCACAAGCGGTTTGAATGGTTCATGGTGACGTAGAGCAGGAGCCAGTCATGAAACAAGTCATTGATCTGTAACCATTCAGTGTTATAGGGTACATGATGACAGTAACAGGCACTAGTCTGTGCTGTGGGTTGAATGATGACAGTAAACAGTTCAGTCAGTATAAAAGTAACTAATTGAAAGGTAACTGTAAACAGTAACTACAGTAACTACAGTACACAAACACTAAGTCAGTAAAAGGTAAACAGCAACTAGTCAGTAAAGAAAATGCTAATCATTAAAAGTTAAATGTAACTAGTTAGTGAAAAGTAACGAGTCAGTAAAAGGTAAACAATAACTACCCATTGAAAGGCAACAGTGAACAAACAAGTCAATGATCAGTCAGTCTTATGGGTTGAATGATGAAAGTAAACAGCAACTATTGAAATGTAACTTTGAACAAGCGAGTCAGTGAACAGTATTTAGTCAGATAACTAGTCAGTGTCATGGGTTAAGATAACAGTAGCTAGTCATTGAAAGGTAACTGAATAGTGTAATAAGAGTGAGTGAAGTGTAACTATCAGGCTCATGGGTTAAATGATAACAGTAAACATTAACTAGTCACTTAAAGGTTGAGTGTAAACACTAACTAGTCAGTGTCATTGATTACACAATACAAATGAACAGTAATAATAAATGAAAAATACTGATTCATGAAACTCTAAATCTGATTAATTGTGTGATTTTCAGTCATGTATATTTATTCATGTGCAACATGTTCTTCTTTTAATAATGTGCTTCTTCACTTTTCTCAGACAGCAGGAAGTCGACACTATTGAAGTATTTCTTCTTTTTCCTTGTGGTTTTCGTGTGGTTCCCTTTTCGCTTGAAACACATTTCACTTGGATTTCTCCACAGTTTCCTGATGTAGTTCAGTAGAAGAAGTCCACAGGCTGAAAGGTCTGGGCCTGATCTCAGCTACCGTGTCTGTCCTTCCACCTCTGACCTTTAGTAACCCCGTCTTCCCGTTGCAGGCCTGGCTGCGCTGCTGTTTGAGCTGACTGTCTCTGCAGGTGAGCCAACGACGACACAAGGACATTGAGTCACACACATTCACACAAACGTCCACACTTAACTCTGTTGTTGTGTCCTCCAGTCCTTCTGAGTGTGAGTCCAAACCGTCAGCTGTTCTTGAGAAGAGACGGCGTCTCTCTGAGCTGTGTGGACGATGGACAGACGGTAGACGGATGGGCGGTGAAGAGGACAGCAGGAGGACAGACACAGACCTGCGATGGTGGTCAACAAGACTTTGGTGGATTCAATGGTTCCTCCTGCATTATTCCACGTCTGTTCCCATCAGACAGTGGGGTTTACTGGTGTGAAACCAGAGCTGCACAGAGGAGCGTCCAGGTCAACGTCAGTGTTTCTGGTACGGAAACTAACTGTCACTGTGTTTGTATGGTTCTGATGGAATACCTCTGTCTGTATATGACTCTGGTCTGTGTTTCTCTTTCAGGTCATTCTGTGTTGCTGGAGTTTCCCAAACTTCCTGTGATTGCAGGAAGTGATGTCACTCTGCGCTGTAAAACCAGAGAGAGTTCGTCACAACTGGTGTATTTCTTCAGCAAAGGGAGCTTCATTGGATTTGGACTCGCAGGAGAGTTCACCATCAGCGATGTGCAGCGGTCCGACGAAGGTCTCTACTGGTGTTCCACCGGTCTGCTTTCAACCTCATCCGAGACCTGGATGAGTGTAGTAGGTGAGGACACCAACCTCCACTGTCTGTTTAAATTACACCGGTTATATGACACACACATTTATAACAGTTTAGTGTTTTAAACACTATATTTCTGATGTGGTAACATATCTATACACACACACAGTTTCATTGATGTACTAACCCACCTCGTCTTTTATCTGAACGTGGTGAATAGTGTATATGAAGCAGCCCAAATCCACATAAACCAATGAAAGTTAGAAGCTCGTTGTGTCTTCACTATCGGCCTTTGTTGTTGTTTTTTATCCCAGAACAGGTTGTACTGAACAACGATGCTGCGGTCACACCGCAACATATCTCTGTAAATGGAAATCGGTGACATGAAACAAACTGACGCCCGATACTCAACATTGAGATGATTTCAACTTCAAACTTTCAACACGTGTCAGTTTCTGCTCGTTACATTTATACAGTCTTTTCAAAATAAACTTCCATCTTCACAGGAAACAACTCAGTCAGGTTTAGAAAAAAGATCGTCGATTGTCCATCCTCGCTCGTGATTACGTGGATAACATACAAAATGATATCTATAAATAACGACGCATTCTTTTTTTGTAGTTATAGCTACGAAAGGTGGATGAAACCAGCCTGCCCGTGAACGCAGCATTACAGACACCCCCAGTGAAGGTTGATGCCTCCTGTGATCACTCTCTTTAAATGTCAATACAGCTGATCAAACTTATTTATTTAGTCTGACGATGTCATGATTAAGCCCCAACTCAGAACTAATTTGTGAGTTTGGCTGCATTAGAGGATAGTCACAGTATTTAATGTCCGTCTTAAAACAATTTAGTCAGATTATAATTATGAATCCTGTTCGTACAAAGGATCCCTTTTATCATGAACTTGCAAAGTAAGTGATGAAGGACAAAATCCACAGTCCTCGTTCTGTACAAAGTTTACATATTTGGGTTGATTTGAGGCTGATGCAGAACGAAATTGAGTCAAATCGAGTGGATATCTTCTACTTCCTTATTGATCTGTAGTGGAGGGATTGCAGCACAGCGAGTGAATTTCATGATAAAAAACACTGCAATACTGTAAATGCTGGTTTCCTCTCCAGATCCTCCTCCTCCTCCTCATCTGTCTGTGGTCGGGCTGCTCTGCCCTCTAGTGGTGGTCTGTCTGTACTGCATGTCCACCGTCCTGATGGTGTCTATCTACTGCAGCAGGAAGAGAGGTAAACCACGCACACGCACCTCAGTGCGCCCCCTATTGAACAAATATGTGATGTATTATAATGTAATGTATCTGGTCTTCTGCCAAGTAACAAGAGAACTCAAATCCTGAACTCCATCCGTGTTTCTGAACCCCGTCCACAGGAAATGAACCAGCCGTGGAGACGGAGCGCGGCGTTGAAGGCGGTCAGAGAGTGGCTGAAGAGCTCGGTTACGTCACCGAGCATGATTTCTGAACTGACGAGGATGCATTTGTTGTTTCATATCGGACACTTTATATGAACTGAAGTGTCTTCAGGCTCATGCTTCACTGTCAATCCTTCACTGGGCTTTGAGCCAAATGCCAACAGCAGAAATAAAATCGGAGTAGAACGGACCATTCAAATCAATGTAGCAGGACGGTCAGAGCGGCGGCCATTTTTAAGTGTACCGTTGCCATTGCAGTCGTTGTAGCGGCTACATTCTCTATAAACTACACAGACTTACAGCAAGTGGTGGACTCACTGAGGTCAGGTTTTGAAGTAACTAAAAAAAAAGTAGTAGAAAAGTTAGTGTATAGAACCAAAATATGTTAAATTTAACAACTTAGTGCTTCATCCACACTCTAGTCACAGCAGAGAAAAGCACATTGCTATTACCAGATGACTGTGTGTAACCAGTGTAGCGTTAAAGGATGCTGTAGTTGGTCTTTGGAGCTGCGACAACAATTTCAGTCCCACTGGCGTGTATGTCACCATAACAGCGTCGCCATTTTCTTTTGTACTAGTCACATTAACCAGGTAAACAGTTCAGTACTACTCCTATATTTCTATGATGTTTGCCTTTTACAGTGCTCACCATCTTAGGTTAGCATGCTAATGTACACAAACAAGGTCAGAGCTTTTTTCTGGATTCATTTTAAGTTTTATGGTTTCATTGTATTGCATTACGTATCATAGCCGTTTGTATGCCGGCCCCCGCGGAGGCGGCGACGCCCGATGCGGTAACGCCGCGGGTCGAGGTGGAGGTAGACGTCCCAGCGCTTCCTCACGCAGCGCGCCTCGCTGCAGAGTCGCGTTGACGTGGAGACGTGGCGACGTGGAGACGTTAATACAGGCCGACCTGTATTAAGGCAGATCCAGCCGCCTCTACAGGAAAGAACTTTGAGTTTAAGTATTTATAAAGTACAGCTGAATTACAAGACAATCTTAATGGTCAAACTATGCAAAAACTCAGTCATTGAGTTGAAGCTCAGGAACAAGCTAGTGAGCAATCCTCGAGTTGTGTTACGTTAACGAAACATGCAAATGTGTTAAATGGAATATTTCTATGCCAAAACCCAATGTGAAGAGCCATTAATAATTTAAATTGTTCTCACGTGCATATTCCAAAAGAAAGTTCTGTGAATATAAGATTTTTTTAACCTGCCTTTGCATTTAAGAGTCATTGAGTTTTACGACAGACAGAAATATAAAAACAAACAAGACATTAAAAACAGTGGGATTGTTCTTTAAGTGCCTTCGACCACTCGTCCTGAATCACGAGTATCAGATTTGTGCCATTAACTTATGACCTCATCACGACATACTTCAGCCTGCGCACCGTCAGCAGCGGGAGGGGGCGGGGCCTGTGAGCGCCTCCATTCCTCTCCCCGGCGACGGCCTCGGGGACGTCGCCGAACAGGTCAGACGCACGGCACGGCGTCCCGCTGTAGCACATGCAGTCGAAGTTGTGGTCGAAATAGTTGACGTCATCCTGCGAGAGGCCGCCACGCACGGTGAGCGGGCCCCAGCGGCGGCCCCCAGGCCGGCTCCCAGGCCGGCCCCCAAGGAGGCGCTCACGCTCGATGCGGTAACGCCGCGGGTCGAGGTGGAGGTAGACGTCGTCGTCCCAGCGCTTCCTCACGCAGCGACCATTGCCCTGGCAGAGCGCCTCACTGCAGAGTCGCGTTGCCGTGGAGACGTTCAAGATGTACGGGTTCATGACCTGCTCCAGGTGGCGTCGAGCGGCAAAGCAGGAGTCCTACAGGGGATTTTAAATATAAAGTCAGTTAGCCGATGTGAAGTTACATTGAAAAGAAATAAGCCCCGGAGTGATGCCACTTTCTACCGCCGTCTCGGTGACGTCCATGTCTCCCCAGGAAATGATGCCGGCAGCGCCGAGAGCAGCCGCTTCTCCGATGGTGTTCACGAGATCATACTGCAAACAACAAACAAGAGACGGACATCCAATCAGAGAAAAGCAGGAAATGGTGCTTCCACACGGTTGTGTTGACTGATAAACAGCGAAATCAAAAGAAACCGACCTATGAAATCTACAATCATTTAAAAACAATCCTTTCTCTCGTGAAGCTGTACTTTGTTTCACACACTGTATTAAGAGCACACTAAGAGCCTGTGTCCATGTAGCGTCGTCATCGCAGTCTTCTAGGGACTACGGACATCAGGAAGTGAAAAGTAAAACCTCAATGACCTCAATATATTTAACATGTATAGTACATAACAGACCGTGTCTAAAAGGTGACAAAAAGGTGCGTCTGACCTCGGACATGTAGTCATCCGTACTGTCCTTGTAGACGGGGCGGATATAGGCGTAGACGGGGATGGAGTAGAAGCGGTTGGGGAGCACCGACACCCTCATGGCCTCGTGGATCCGATGCCGGATGAACTGCCGAGCCTGCTGGGAATCCCTGAGCACCAGCTCCAGGTAGATGGACGGAAAGAGCGCCGTGGACTCTGCCCAGAGCCACTGCAGTTCATCATTCCGGTCCTTCTCGATGGCAGGACACTCTCCGGTGTAGCCCGCCATGTCCTGCTTGTAGTCGTAGTTGTAGCAGTCGGGGTACAGGTAGTAGCCCCAGAGCCTGTTGGGCCTCAGATTCTTGCCGATGCGGATGGATCGGATGAAGTACCTCTTGGCAGCGAGTTCGAACGAGATCTTCGCCTGGTCCTCCGCATCGGCTTTGGTCAGAAACGGGTTCTTCTTCTGGGCCACGTCGATGGAAATCTGTCTGTAGACGTCTTTGCTGCCCCAGTTTCGATCCCACTGCGGCCTCCACTCCTCAAAGTCCAGCACGGCGAGGCCCGGCCGGTTGCCGGTGATGTAGTACTCGATGTCGTCCTCGGCGAGCTCGTGGTGCTCCTGCAGGTCAACCAGCTGCGGCACACCCTCTTCGTACAGCTCGCCGGTGTCTTCGTCCACGTAGGGGAAGATGCCGAAGCGGTCGGTGTAGAATATGGAGATGCTCTGGTTGGTCGCAGTCTTCAGCGTGCTGCTGACGAAGTGGAAGTGGGAGAGGTCGAGCGGCATGCCAAAGCGACTATGGCAGAGCTCCGTCGGGGCGTTCCACATGAAGAGGAAAGGGTGGCCGCCACGGAGCGGAGGGTCCGTCCCCGGTAGGGCCCGGACGGAGAACAGCAGGGCCAACGCAGTGACCAAGATGGAGAAGAAACGTTTGTCATCAAGCAGCTGGAGTTGATTCATTTTGAAACACCTGTGAACAGAAGGAAACAGAAAATGAGGTCGGAATGAGTTCCAAAAACACTTAAATTAATCTGGTTTTGTACAAATTCCTCTTCAAATCTCTCATTGATGTTTTCCATAAAGGTCAAGAAGAAGTGGTATCCCTGCTTAAGAAAGTCAAGGATTCTATAGACAGAGCTTGGTTTGATTCAAAACTGAAATAAAAAAAGGTCACCAAACTTCTCAAGCGCTAGATTTAAATTGGCCATTTTTACTATTAAAAATAAGTTGGTTTGTTTTTTTAAATAAACATCTTTAGGTGGGTCCAAGTTTATTTCCTGATGGAGATTGATTCTTCAAATCATCCATCAGTGTTTGTCAGCTGATCACATATCAGCCAGTTTTCTTGCTGTATTCACAATTATATTGATTAGAACAATGTGTCTTTGAGTACCTTTAATTATTTAGGTAGTGTTGTTAGCACATGTCATTTGTCTTTAGAGTATTTCAGTTTGGTAGATCCGTGTGTGTGTGTGTGTGTGTGTGTGTGTGTGTGCGTGGTCTGCTGGCCCTCAGCATCTTGTCGATGTGGAGAAAAGTACCTCTTGACAACGCGTTCAACACGATCTTCGGCCGGTCCTCCTCCTCGTGTTCTGTCAGCAACTCGTTCTTCTTCTCTGTCTGTAGATTTATTTTGTTGCCCCGGTGTGTGTGTGTGTGTGTGTGTGTGTGCGTGTGAGTGACTCGTTAAGTCACTGATGCAGCTCACCTGGGAAAGACACACCGGGAGAGATGTGGAGTTCCTGCACAGGTGAACTTGTTGATTTGTTGATTTGAAACATGCAAGAATGTAGCTTTTTGTCTCAAAGTGTCTGCAGACTGTACGTTTGAGGCTTCGTTTTATGTTAGTTTCACACCGAAGTGACCACGTTATTCAGTCGCTGCATCTCGACTTTTGCAATAACTTAATAATTAACTCAATCAAAACAAGACACTAGTGACAAAGAGAATATCTCCATATAGACTCTTGTGAAAGAGAAAGTAATGTATTCCATTCCTTGTAGATAGCTGACATGATAACACATCTGTTCATTGTTCTCTCTTTTGTTTTCCTGAGGTGAGGATGACTGTGCGTCACACGTGAATCAGAAATAGTAACATCAACAAAAGCCTCTGGAAAAGTTCAATATTAGGCAAAAAAGATGTCGTCATCTTAAAGGGATATTTCAAGTGTTTGTATGAGGTTCTTCTCCACAGTCAGTGTTCTCCTACATTACATTAGTAATTTAGACGCTTTTATCCAAAGCGACTTACAATTCAGATTCTATCACAATTCTACACCATAGGCACAGCTACAGGAACAATTTTGGGTTTAAGTGTCTTGCTCAAGGACACATCGACATGCGACTGGTGGAGCCTGAGATCGAACCTCCGATAGTCCTGCTATCCACTTCTCCACAGTCAGTGTTCTACTACAGTGGATGAGTTTATAGAAACAGACAGAAGAACCAGCACGAGAGCAGATCAATGTACTGCTGAGGATGTATTTTTGACTTTTGACTCCTAAAATAATCTATATCCGTGTAAATTGAAGCTATAATTAGAATATTTTCATCTCTTTACGTTGCAGTCAGACAGAGCTTTCTGCTGAGGAACTGAAGCTTTTACTTCTGCTCTCTTCAAAGACGCCAGACTCGATTCACAATCATAAATAGTAACAAAAGCCTCTGGAAAAGTTCAATATTAGGCAAAAAAGATGTCATCTTAAAGCAGTGGTTCTCAAACTGTGGGGCGCACCCCTCTAGTAGGGCGCAGCGGTATTGCAGGTGGGGCGCAGGGGGAAATGCAGTTTTTTTTTTATTTCAAGAACTTTATTCATACCTGCAAACTTGACGCTTTTTGGCGAAATTTACCCTTTTGAATCAAAAATATATACTGCTGGGCAAGTTAACGTATTCATTAATTAACGTCGACAATTATTTTATCGCGCGGTAACGCATTTTTTTAATTTATTATAATTTTATTTTTTTATTGAGACAACAGACAACACATATACATAACAAGAGGATGACAAGAACAGTGGGATAAAAGCCAGCAAACATCCTATAGTCAGGTGTGTGTGTTGTGTCCTTGAGCCTTTTGAGATGGGAAAAAAATAGAGAGAAGCTGCACCAGCTGTTGCTCTCCCTGGAGACTACTGGACATCGCTGTGGTAAAGTCAGCAGACACTCAGATCTCCGTGGTCAACTCAGCAGACACTTACATGTTAGTGCACCTATATGCTGAAATTCACCGTGAATGCATTTAAACGGCACAGATCGGGAGCGAGCGAAGGACTTTGAAAGTTAGCGGAAACGTTAACGTGAGACAGCCTCTGCTCCAAGGAGATGAACTACAGCAACAAGGGCTCACATGTCCTCTCATCACACTGTTCACTGTGATGACCACAGCCAGTGTACTAACAGGCCCAACAGGCCCACGTGCAGCTATTATTATCACAGCTATTATTTTACTTTTAGAATGCTACATTTTAAAGCTCATATATAAAATGCTCCAGATATGTGAGACACACTTTTTTGCATTGTTCTAACAAAGCGATTGCACATAGTTTGTTTTTGTCTGATGGAGCAATCTGGTTTAGTTGAAAGTGACGCAATTTTCTTTATTCTATTATTTGAAAAAGCACAGATGAGTCACAAAACGTTATTTCAATAGAAATTCAACATGGACCATTTTGTTAGCGCATGAACATTTTTCTTCCTCCAAAGTGGGGCGTGGCAGAAAGAGTTTGAGAACCACCGTCTTAAAGGGATATTTCAAGTGTTTTTAAAGTGGGGTTCTTCTCCACAGTCCCACTGACGTATGTCACCATAACAGCGTCGCCATTTTTGTACTCGTCAAATTAACCAGGTAAACAGCTCAGTACCCGTACTACTCCTATATTTCTATGATGTTTGCCTTTTAACGTGCTCATTATCTTAGGTTAGCGTGCTAATGTACACAAACAAGGTCAGAGCTTTTTTCTGTATTTATTTTAAGTTTTCATTGTATTGCATTACATATCATAGTATATATTTTGTATAGGCCTACCTGTATGAAGGCAGATCCTAACCCAGCCGCCTCTACAGGAAAGAACTTTGAGTTAAAGTCAAGTCAGTTTATTTAAAAAGTACAGCTGAATTACAAGACAATCGTAATGGTCAAACTATACAAAAACTCAGTCATTGTGTTGAAAGCTCAGGAACAAGCTAGTAAGCAATCCTTGAGTCATTGAGTTTTACCACAGACAGAAATATAAAACGAGATATTAAAAACAGTGGGATTGTTCTTTAAGTGCCTTCGACCACTCGTCCTGAATCACGAGTATCAGATTTGTGCCATTAACTTATGACCTCATCACGACATACTTCAGACTGAGCACCAATGTCAGCAGCAGGAGGGGGCGGGGCCTGTGAGCGCCTCCATTGCTCACCCCGACGACGGCCTCGGGGACTTCGTTGAACATCAAGAATGAACGACACGGCGTCCCGCTGTAGCACATGCAGTCGAAGTTGCGGTCAAAATAGTTGACGTCATCCTGCGAGAGGCCGCCACGCACGGTGAGCGGGCCCCAGCGGCGGCCCCCAGGCCGGCTCCTAGGCCGGCCCCGAAGGAGGCGCTCACGCTCGATGCGGTAACGCCGCGGGTCGAGGTGGAGGTAGACGTCATCGTCCCAGCGCTTCCTCACGCAGCGACCTTTGCCCTGGCAGAGCGCCTCGCTGCAGAGTCGCGTTGCCGTGGAGACGTTCAAGATGTACGGGTTCATGACCTGCTCCAGGTGGCGTCGAGCGTCAAAGCAGGAGTCCTACAGGGGATTTTAGATATAAAGTCAGTTAGCTGATGTGAAGTTACGTTGAAAAGAAATAAGCCCCGGAGTGATGCCACTTTCTACCTCCGTCTCGGTGACGTCCATGTCTCCCCAGGAAATGATGCCGGCAGCACCGAGAGCAGCCGCTTCTCCGATGGTGTTCACGAGATCATACTGCAAAAAACAAACGAGACAGACATCCAATCAGAGAAAAGCAGGAAATGGTGCTTCCACGGCGGTTGTGTTGACTGATAAACAGCGAAATCAAAAGAAACAGACCTTTGAAAACTACAATCCTTTAAAAACAATCCTTTCTCTCATGAAGCTGTACTTTGTTTCACACACTGTATTAAGAGCACACAAAGATGCGGCACGCATGTACGCAGCGGCTCGGCACTCTCGGTTTGTTAGCAGCTTTTTCGTCCTGTGTGTTTTGTGCGTACTTGTTTGTGCATCAGAGGCTCATATACAATACGAGCGAGCTGAACTCATTTACATCGGAGGACAGTATAAGGTCCACATCCCTGAAATATTGGATTCTATCCCACCGGAGATCCTGCGACTGGGAAGGCTCGGGGACGCTACCTTCATCCCACCCAGGAGGGGAAAGAAGGCAGAAGCGGGGCAAGAGGAGCGGCCTGCGGGCCAGGCTATGAGCTAACCCCAACCGACCAGCTCTACAGTCTCTTTGTGGCAAATTCCCGGTCACTCGTCAACAAGATCGACGAAATGAGGCTAAGGATTACGTCGCACAACATGAGCAGCTGTGTGATGGTAATTACAGAGACTTGGCTGGACAGTACCATTCCCAACGAAGCTATCGAGCTAGCGGGTCGAACGGTTTACCGAGGAGACAGGACTGCAGACTCCGGTAAGAGCAGAGGTGGAGGAGTGTGCATCTACGTGAACAATGACTGGTGTACAGCTACGGACATCATTGGGAAACACTGCTCCCCGGACTTAGAATACCTGGCTGTGAAATGCAGACCGTTCTATTTGCCGAGGGAACTTTCTGCCATCCTGATCACAGCTGTTTACATCCCACCACATGCTAACGCGAAGCTAGCTCTGGAGGAGCTACACAGCACCGTTAGCAACCAGCTAAACGCTCATCCGGAGGGAGCTGTGATTGTGGCGGGAGACTTCAACCACGCAGAACTAAAGACTGTGCTGCCCAAGTTCCACAGAAATGTAAGCTTCCCCACCAGAGACAAGAACACTTTGGACCAGGTGTACACCAACATCTCGGGAGCTTACAAAGCTGCACCATCTCCACACCTCGGCTTATCAGACCACCTCTCTCTGATAATGACTCCATCATATAAACCAGGAATTTGCAAAACTAGACCAGCTGTCAAAACCATTCAAGTATGGAGCAACGATGCTGCTTCACTTCTGCAGGACTGCTTTGAAAGCACGGACTTGGAAGTATTTGCACAGGGAGTTGACTTGGAGGAGTACACCTCGGCTGTGCTGGCCTACCTACACTTTTGCACTGAGACAGTAACTACCACTAAAACCATCAAAGTGTTCCCAAATCAAAAACCTTGGCTAGACAGAAACGTGCGGTTACTGCTTGGAGCAAGAGACGCTGCCTTCAGGTCTGGTGACATACCGGCCTATAAAAGTGCCCGGAGGGACCTGAAGAAGGGCATCAGAGAGGGAAAGCACAGATACAAACAGCGCATTGAGGGACACTTCGAGAACAACGACCCCCGGAGCATGTGGAGAGGTATTAAAACCCTGACTGACTACAAGAGCAGCACCACACAGATCAGTCAGGACAGTGAACTCCCCGACACCCTGAACCGCTTCTTTGCCCGCTTTGACAGACAGCACAGCGGAGCAACAGCTGAGAAGACCCAGCCCAAGGAGGAGCAGACACTCTTCCTCCAGCACCACCAGGTGAGGTCCGCTCTGAGGATCGACATCACCAAGGCAGCGGGACCAGACAAAGTGTCGGGCCGCACACTGAAGACCTGTGCCGACCAGCTAGCAGAGGTTTTCACTAACATCTTCAACCTCTCCCTGCAACAAGCTGCAGTCCCCACCTGCCTCAAAGCCACCACCATTGTCCCTGTCCCAAAAAAGACCGCAGTCACCTGCCTCAACGACTAGCCCAGTTGCCCTGACCCCTGTCATCATGAAGTGCTTCGAGAGGATGATACTATCGCACATCAAGGACGTCCTCCCAGCAGACCTGGATAGCCACCAGTTTGCGTACTGAGAAAACAGGTCTACGGAGGACGCGGTCTCCATCACTCTTCATACGGCCCTGTCTCACCTGGAGCACCCTAACATACGTCAGGATCAGTGGCGGCTGGTCAATAGAGGGCCATGGGGCATGGCCCCACCATGAGCCACACAAAAAAAAAAAATTATAAAATAAAAATTATAATAATCATAAATTATACAAATTGTCAATATTTGTGTTTTTGAACTATGGAATGTACCCAGTAATGTGTGTAAAATATGATATCTGCGCAAAATATATGCTTTTCCTGCTCGTGCTCTCCGCCTGTGTGCTCGTCTGTGTGCACGACACTCTGAGAACGCGCAGCTTGGGGGGCCTGATCGTTTTGGCCCAAAAGAGACGGGTCTATGAAGCAGTTTAGCCAATTGCTGATTCAAGATATAAATGAGTGACATACAATTTAGCCAATCAGCGCCCTCAAATAGATTCAGCTTGGGGCCAGAACGATCAGGCCCCCCTCGCTGCGCGTTCTCGTCAGGAGTAGTCTCTACAGGCGCCCGCGCCAGCGCGAGCACTCCTCCTCCAAGACCCGTTTGAGAGGAGAACTTTGGCGGAGATTCTGCAGCCAAAGAGCTGATATCAGATCAGCCTGACCTCACAATCAGACAGCAGACTCGCGGGAAAGGGAAGCAGTACATGCGAAGCTTCTGTACTAGCTGTACACCAGACAGGTTTGGCTAGCTGGATGACGTTATGCTAATAATTTATTTAGCTTTTTAAAACAACGGGGACGGATCCAGCACGGACAGTTACGGGAGTGAGGGATGAGGAGGTAAGGAAACATGAGAACACCAGGACACATATGGAGAACTCTGTCAAGCTACATATTATGCAAAGTGAACATCTTTTCTTCTACATAGCTGTCCTCAGTCTCATCTGCTTAACTTGGTCATGGAGGGATCAACATGTAATAGAGATGTTAAATTAACAGTGAAAACTCATCATAGCTTAATTTAACATCAGTATTCATAATTACACTTCATGTTTACTTCTCCTGATCTTTACCTCCTATAACAAGGTCCATAGGGGCATCTCAATAAATGAACATGTTATATTATATTATATAAGTGTTATTTACTGATTGTTTTCGTGTTGGAATACATGTTAAATATTTAACTGCCAAGTAATAATGCGTGTTTGATACTTACATTTTTTTTGCATTAAATCATACTGGGATGTTTGCTGAAATTGATAGGATGGCCCTACCTAGAACATTTTCCACCAGCCGCCACTGGTCAGGATGCTCTTCATTGACTTCAGCTCTGCCTTCAACACCATCATCCCCCATGAACTGGTGAATAAACTCAAAAACCTTGGACTTTCTACATCACTCTGTTCATGGATTCTGGACTTTCTCTCTAACAGACCACAGAATGTCAGGATAGGGAACCTGACAACAACCACTATCCTGAACACTGGTGCACCGCAGGGCTGTGTGGTCAGCCCGGCCCTCTTCACCCTCTTCACTCAGGACTGCTCCGCCACATATTCCTCCAACACAGTGGTGAAGTTTGCTGACGACACCACTGTGGTGGGACTCATCTCCAACAACGACGAGACGCACTAGACAGGAGGTCCAACATCTGGCTGAGTGGTGCTCGGACAACAACCTGGTCCTGAACACCACCAAGACCAAAGAAGTCATAGTGGACTTAAGGAGATCCAGGAAGACCACACCCTCTCTTCTCTACATAAGTGGGGAGGAGGTGGAGAGGGTGGACAGCATCAAATTCCTGGGGCTCCACATCACTAAAGACCTCACTTGGTCCCTGAACACATCACACCTGGTGAAGAAAGCCCAGCAGAGGCTCTTCTTTCTGAGGAAGCTCAAACAAGCTGGCCTGCCCCCTGCACTTCTACAGAAGTGTGATCGAAAGCATCCTGTGTATGTGCTTTACTGTGTGGTACGCCAGCTGCACAGCAGAGAACCGGAGGGACCTGGCCCGGGTGGTTAAAACAGCACAGAGGCTTGTGGGAGTTACCCTGCCTGACCTGGACACTGTGTATGCTGGCCGTCTCCAGAAGAAGGCCAGAAACATCTGCACAGACACCACTCACCCGGGTCCCACCGGACAGTGCTGAAACAAACAGTCAATAACACGACACTGTAACCAAGCCCTTTTTTCACTTTGGCGCCATTGATGCCTGTGCTTTATCTTGTATATATTTATTTAATGTCTTGTTTTTAAATCATCTTGTCTTAATGTTTTTATACACTTTTTAACTGTTGCTGCTGTACTGATGAGTCGCCAACAAAATTTCGTTGTATGTTCGTACGATGACAATAAACATCCTTATCCGTATCCTTAAGGGCCTGTGTCCATGTAGCAGTCTTCATCGCAGTCTTCTAGGGACTACGGACATCAGGAAGTGAAAAGTAAAACCTCAATGACTACCGGCCGGCTCGGTCTGCAATGGATCAGCGATTTGGTATTCTTTCCGAACTTCCCGATGGCCAGTCAGCCACTGATAAGTGACTTTTCCTCTGCAGAGTCTGTTATTTTCTCTGAAACACCTCAGTTTGAATGATCAGGTTTATTCCAAGGTAACAGGGACTTTTTATTGTATTAGTTAAAGTAGTTAAAATCCACTGATAGATGGATCAAAGGTAAATTGTTTAAAATCTCTATGTTGTAAAGTGTGTTTGTACTCAGTTTAATTTGCGGTAAAGCTAGATTCACCAGTCAGGACACCTGCCAGCCAATCAGAGTTCAGTATTTAACATGTATAGTACATAACAGACCGTCTCTAAAAGGTGACTAAAAAGGTGCGTCTGACCTCGGACATGTAGTCATCCGTACTGTCCTTGTAGACGGGGCGGATGTAGGCGTAGACGGGGATGGAGTAGAAGCGGTTGGGGAGCACCGACACCCTCATGGCCTCGTGGATCCGATGCCGGACGAACTGCCGGGCCTGCTGGGAATCCCTGAGCACCAGCTCCAGGTAGATGGACGGAAAGAGCGCCGTGGACTCTGCCCAGAGCCACTGCAGTTCATCATTCCGGTCCTTCTCGATGGCAGGACACTCTCCAGGTGTAGCCCTGCCATGTCCTGGTTGTAGTCGTAGTTGTAGCAGTCGGGGTACAGGTAGTAGCCCCAGAGCCTGTTGGGCCTCAGATTCTTGCCGGTGCGGATGGATTGGATGAAGTACTTCTTGGCAGCGAGTTCGAACGAGATCTTCGCCCGGTCCTCCGCTTCGGCTTTGGTCAGAAACGGTTTCTTCTTCTGGGCCACGTCAATGGAAATCTGTCTGTAGACGTCTTTGCTGCCCCAGTTTCGATCCCACTGCGGCCTCCACTCCTCAAAGTCGAGCACGGCGAGTCCCGTCCGGTTGCCGGTGATGTAGTACTCGATGTCCTCCTCGGCGAGCTTGTGGTGCTCCTGCAGGTCAACCAGCTGCGGCACGCCCTCTTCGTACAGCTCGCCGGTGTCTTCGTCCACGTAGGGGAAGATGCCGAAGCGGTCGGTGTAGAATATAGAGATGCTCTGGTCGGTCGCCGTCTTCAGCGTGCTGCTGACGAAGTGGAAGTGGGAGAGGTCAAGCGGCATGCCAAAGCGACTATGGCAGAGCTCCGTCGGGGCGTTCCACATGAACAGGAAAGGGTGGCCGCCACGGAGCGGAGGGTCCGTCCCCGGTAGGGCCCGGACGGAGCACAGCAGGGCCAACGCAGTGACCAAGATGGAGGAAGAAACGTTTGTCATCAAGCAGCTGGAGTTGATTCATTTTGAAACACCTGTGAGCAGAAGGAAGCGGAAAATTAGGTCGGAATGAGTTCCAAAAACACTTAAATTAATCTAGTTTTGTACAAATTCCTCTTCAAATCATCCATCAGTGTTTGTCAGCTGATCACATATCAGCCAGTTTTCTTGCTGTATTCACAATTATTGATTAGAACAATGCATCTTTGAGTACCTTTAATTATTTAGGTAGTGTTGTTAGCACATGTCATTTGTCTTTAGAGTATTTTAGTTTGGTAGATCCGTGTGTGTGTGTGTGGTCTGCTGGCCCTCAGCATCTTGTCGATGTGGCGAAAAGTACCTCTTGACAACGCGTTCAACACGATCTTCGGCCGGTCCTCCTCCTCGTGTTCTGTCAGCAACGCGTTCTTCTTCTCTGTCTGTAGATTTATTTTGTTGCCCCGGTGTGTGTGTGTGTGTGTGTGTGTGCGCGCGTGTGAGTGACTCGTTAAGTCACTGATGCAGCTCACCTGGGAAAGACACACCGGGAGAGATGTGGAGTTCCTGCACAGGTGAACTTGTTGATTTGTTGATTTGAAACATGCAAGAATGTAGCTTTTTGTCTCAAAGTGTCTGCAGACTGTACGTTTGAGGCTTCGTTTTATGTTAGTTTCACACCGAAGTGACCACGTTATTCAGTCGCTGCATCTCGACTTTCGCAATAACGTAATACTCAATCAAAACAAGACACCACTGACTAGTGACAAAGAGGAAGAGACCTCCAAACAGAAGTAATGTATTCCAGTCCTTGTAGAATATAGCTCACATGATAACACATCTGTTCATTGTTCTCGCTTTTGTTTTCCTGAGGTGAGGATGACTGTGCGTCACACGTGAATCAGAAATAGTAACATCAACAAAAGCCTCTGGAAAAGTTCAATATTGGGCAAAAAAGATGTCGTCATCTTAAAGGGATATTTCAAGTGTTTTTAAAGTGTGTTTGTATGAGGTTCTTCTCCACAGCCCCACTGACGTATATGTCGCCATAACAGCGTCGCCATTTTCTTTTGTACCAGTCAAATTAACCAGGTAAACAGCTCAGTATCCGTACTCCTATATTTCTATGATGTTTGCCTTTTACAGTGCTCATTATCTTAGGTTAGCATGCTAATGTACACAAACAAGGTCAGAGCTTTTTTCCTGTATTTATTTTAAGTTTTAAGTTTTCATTGTATTGCATTACAGTATCATAGTCTATATTTTGTATAGGCCTACCTGTATGAAGGCAGATCCTAACCCAGCCGCCTCTACAGGAAAGAACTTTGAGTTTCAGTCAAGTCAGTTTATTTATAAAGTACAGCTGAATTACAAGACAATCTTAATGGTCAAACTTTACAAAAACTCAGTCATTGATGTTGAAAGCTCAGGAACAAGCTAGTAAGCAATCCTTGAGTTTTACAACAGACAGAAATATAAAAACAAACAAGATATTAAAAACAGTGGGATTGTTCTTTAAGTGCCTTCGGCCACTCGTCCTGAATCACGAGTATCAGATTTGTGCCATTAACTTATGACCTCATCACGACATACTTCAGACTGAGCACCACCGTCAGCAGCAGAAGGGGGCGGGGCCTGTGAGCGCCTCCATTGCTCACCCCGACGACGGCCCCGGGGACTTCGTTGAACATCAAGAATGAACGACACGGCGTCCCACTGTAGCACATGCAGTCGAAGTTGTGGTCGAAATAGTTGACGTCATCCTGCGAGAGGCCGCCACGGCACGGTGAGCGGGCCCCCGCGGAGGAGCTGACGCTCGATGCTGGTAACGCCGCGGGATCGAGGTGGAGGTAGACGTCATCGTCCCAGCGCTTCCTCACGCAGCGACCTTTGCCCTGGCAGAGCGCCTCGCTGCAGAGTCGCGTTGACGTGGAGACGTTCAAGATGTACGGGTTCATGACCTGCTCCAGGTGGCGTCGAGCGTCCAAGCAGGAGTCCTACAGGGTATTTTAGATATAAAGTCAGTTAGCCGATGTGAAGTTACGTTGAAAATAAATAAGCCCCGGAGTGATGCCACTTTCTACCTCCGTCTCGGTGACATCCATGTCTCCCCAGGAAATGATGCCGGCAGCGCCGAGAGCAGCCGCTTCTCCGATGGTGTTCACGAGATCATACTGCAAACAACAAACAAGAGACGGACATCCAATCAGAGAAAAGCAGGAAATGGTGCTTCCACACGGTTGTGTTGACTGATAAACAGCGAAATCAAAAGAAACCGACCTATGAAATCTACAATCATTTAAAAACAGCTAATTTTCACAAAAACAATGGTCAGTTTTAACAATAATGGCCGAATTCTTGATAACAACCAATCTTAAGTGTTTCTCTCATGAAGCTGTACTTTGTTTCACACACTGTATTAAGAGCACACTAAGAGCCTGTGTCCATGTAGCGTCTTCATCGCAGTCTTCTAGGGACTACGGACATCAGGAAGTGAAACGTAAAACCTCAATGACTACCGGCCGGTTCGGTCTGCAATGGATCAGCGATTTGGTAGTCTTTCCGAACTTCCCGATGGCCAGTCAGCCCCTGATAAAGTGACTTTTCCTCTGCAGAGTCTGTTATTTTCTCTGAAACACCTCAGTTTGAATGATCAGGTTTATTCCAAGGTAACAGGGACTTTTTATTGTATTGGTTAAAGTAGTTAAAATCCACTGATAGATGGATCAAAGGTACCGTACTTTCCGGACTATAAGCCGCTACTTTCCCCCCCACGCTTTGAGACTGCGGCGTATACACCGGTGTGGCTTATATGCTGATTTTTCCGTCGCTTTGCGCCGCCAACACATTTAACATAAATATTGTAATGTTCCACTTACGAGTCGGAGACAGGGTCCTTGCAAGGGGTTTATTCACAGAAACCGTCGCTCTTATTGCCGAGCAACTCCCTCGAACATTATCCGTACAGTGTGTTTTCCACAACAACAACCACAACTTCCGGTTCCGGTCTAACATATGTCTGTATGAAGCATGAAAAGATGTAGGCTACGAAGATATATTATATTCGCTAATGCTAATTGCGGTTAGCATTTCCCCATTGGCGGTAATGTTAAAATTAGCTTAGAAGCTAGCGAGTCGGACATGTTATGATGTTCAGAGAAGAAGACAACTTTAGTACTGTTAGAAGCATCTTGTCATTCAACGGGGACACCTGCGCACCTGCGGCTTATAGTCCGGTGCGGCTTATCTATGGAAAAATTCCTTGTTCTTTTAAAAACTCGCCGGTGCGGCCTATGCGCCGGTGCGGCTTACAGCCCGGAAAGTACGGTAAATTGTTTAAAATCTCTATGTTGTAAAGTGTGTTTGTACTCAGTTTAACTTGCGGTAAAGCGAGTTTCACCAGTCAGGACACCTGCCAGCCAATCAGAGGTCAGTATTTAACATGTATAGTACATAACAGACCGTGTCTAAAAGGTGACAAAAAGGTGCGTCTGACCTCGGACATGTAGTCATCCGTACTGTCCTTGTAGACGGGGCGGATGTAGGCGTAGACGGGGATGGAGTAGAAGCGGTTGGGGAGCACCGACACCCTCATGGCCTCGTGGATCCGATGCCGGACTGAACTGCCGAGCCTGCTGGGAATCCCTGAGCACCAGCTCCAGGTAGATGGACGGAAAGAGCGCCGTGGACTCTGCCCAGAGCCACTGCAGTTCATCATTCCGGTCCTTCTCGATGGCAGGACACTCTCCGGTGTAGCCCGCCATGTCCTGGTTGTAGTCGTAGTTGTAGCAGTCGGGGTACAGGTAGTAGCCCCAGAGCCTGTTGGGCCTCAGCTTCTTGCCGGTGCGGATGGATTGGATGAAGTACTTCTTGGCACCGCGTTCGAACGAGATCTTCGCCTGGTCCTCCGCTTCGTCTTCGGTCAGGAACGGGTTCTTCTTCTGGGCCACGTCAATGGAAATCTGTCTGTAGACGTCTTTGCTGCCCCAGTTTCGAACCCACTGCGGCCTCCACTCCTCAAAGTCGAGCACGGCGAGACCCGGCCGGTTGCCGGTGATGTAGTACTCGATGTCGTCCTCGGCGAGCTCGTGGTGCTCCTGCAGGTCAACCAGCTGCGGCACGCCCTCGTCATACAGCTCGCCGGTGTCTTCGTCCACGTAGGGGAAGATGCCGAAGCGGTCGGTGTAGAATATGGAGATGCTCTGGTTGGTCGCAGTCTTCAGCGTGCTGCTGACGAGGTGGAAGTGGGAGAGGTCGAGCGGCATGCCGAAGCGACTATGGCAGAGCTCCGTCGGGGCGTTCCACATGAACAGGAAAGGGTGGCCGCCACGGAGCGGAGGGTCCGTCCCCGGTAGAGCCCGGACGGAGCACAGCAGGGCCAACGCAGTGACCAAGATGGAGAAGAAACGTTTGTCATCAAGCAGCTGGAGTTGATTCATTTTGAAACACCTGTGAGCAGAAGGAAACAGAAAATGAGGTCGGAATGACTTCCAAAAACACTTAAATTAATCTAGTTTTGTACAAATTCCTCTTCAAATCATCCATCAGTTTTTGTCAGCTGATCACATATCAGCCAGTTTTCTTGATTTATTCACAATTATATTGATTAGAACAATGCGTCTTTGAGTACCTTTAATTATGTAGGTAGTGTTTTTAGCACATGTCATTTGTCTTTAGAGTAGTGTGTGTGTGTGTGTGTGTGTGTGTGTGTGTGTGTGTGTGTGTGTGTGTGTGTGTGTGTGTGTGTGTGTGTGTGTGTGTGTGTGAGTGACTCGTTAAGTCACTGATGCAGCTCGCCTGGGAAAGACACACCGGGAGAGA
Source organism: Ophthalmolycus amberensis (assembly GCA_024529925.1). Taxonomy (NCBI): domain Eukaryota; kingdom Metazoa; phylum Chordata; class Actinopteri; order Perciformes; family Zoarcidae; genus Ophthalmolycus; species Ophthalmolycus amberensis. The sequence goes on along the minus strand of JAFEUB010001001.1, from coordinate 565,419 downwards.
TGTGGAGTTCCTGCACAGGTGAACTTGTTGATTGTTGATTGAAACATGCAAGAATGTAGCTTTTTGTCTCAAAGTGTCTGCAGACTGTACGTTTGAGGCTTCGTTTTATGTTCGTTTCACACCGAAGTGACCACGTTATTCAGTTGCTGCATCTCGACTTTTGCAATAACTTAATAATTAACTCAATCAAAACAAGACACTAGTGACAAAGAGAATATCTCCATATAGACTCTTGTGAAAGAGAAAGTAATGTATTCCATTCCTTGTAGATAGCTGACATGATAACACATCTGTTCATTGTTCTCTCTTTTGTTTTCCTGAGGTGAGGATGACTGTGCGTCACACGTGAATCAGAAATAGTAACATCAACAAAAGCCTCTGGAAAAGTTCAATATTAGGCAAAAAAGATGTCGTCATCTTAAAGGGATATTTCAAGTGTTTGTATGAGGTTCTTCTCCACAGTCAGTGTTCTCCTACATTACATTACAGTCATTTAGACGCTTTTATCCAAAGCGACTTACAATTCAGATTCTATCACAATTCTACACCATAGGCACAGCTACAGGAACAATTTTGGGTTTAAGTGTCTTGCTCAAGGACACATCGACATGCGACTGGTGGAGCCTGAGATCGAACCTCCGATAGTCCTGCTATCCACTTCTCCACAGTCAGTGTTCTACTACAGTGGATGAGTTTATAGAAACAGACAGAAGAACCAGCACGAGAGCAGATCAATGTACTGCTGAGGATGTATTTTTGACTTTTGACTCCTAAAATAATCTATATCCGTGTAAATTGAAGCTATAATTAGAATATTTTCATCTCTTTACGTTGCAGTCAGACAGAGCTTTCTGCTGAGGAACTGAAGCTTTTACTTCTGCTCTCTTCAAAGACGCCAGACTCGATTCACAATAACGGTTATTTTACCTCACAGAACACAGGAAACGCTGCTCTACCGCTGCCTCTATCGTTTAGTTTAGGTGGTTATTCAACTCACCCTTTAAAACACCAAAGTCACAAAATGACACAAACTAATAAACCCATCGAGGCGGCATTAGACCAGCAACTTCCTCTTCTGAGAGGTTAAATTACTGTTTTTGTCAATGGAGTCTGGTGCCAACCAAGTGGTGCCCGCAGTAATTCCATCTCAGTATAAAATCCCACTTGTGCCCTCGTCTAATCCAAATAATTAATAAACAATTAATACATTTTTTAAAATATATTTCAGATTAAAGGAAAAGTATGAACATTTATATTTTTACATTTATTTTATCTTATATAAATTATTTAATGACCATAATAATTTATTGATGAATTCAGTTTTTTACCTGTTGATACTGTTTTATGTTCGTCTCAATTTCCTACAGTTGACTATTGTTTGGCGTATATATGACTCTTAGTCACCCACAAACAGAATATCTTTTGTTTTCAGCCCATCAGATGAAGGAACCTTAAAACACGGAGTTGGAAAGTTTCTCATAGCTGTGATTGATTTATGGTTTTTAAGATCCTCACTCAGTAATTATTGAAGTATAAAACGTCAGCAGCTTCAGTCATTATCTCTGTTCAAAGCTACAAAGCTACAAAGCTACATGTTGAAATGTCCACAGCACCAACTTGAAGACCCTTGAGTTCCCTGAGAGGAAGAGTTCCACATTTTGGGAAATTTGCTTTCCTGCCAAGAGTTGCACAAGAAGACGGATACCAAAAAACATGAGTGGTTTCCATCTCATCATTTTCTTGACAAGAAGGCGAATAAATACATTTTTTTAAATGTTCAACTTTTCATTTGACTTGACTGAGGCAGGCATTGAGATTCACATCTTTAAATAAAACATTACAATTATAAAATACAAAAATAAAAAAAATCAACATTCACATCAACGTAATATTCCATATTCATCATCAGCCAACATCTGTGCTGACATTGACGTATCTATGATTGACATGTGTCCGATAATAATAAGAGTCAGGAAGCGTCAAACTGAAAGCAGACACTTCACCGACGCCATAGATTTACTTCTAATTAGAGTCGCCTGTCTGCAGTCTGAAGTCATATCGTTGGTCTGCGAGAACGCCGCCTCTCATCTGCACTTATGAGCCTTTACACGAGTTTATCTGTTCAACTGTCTGTACAGATGTATTGTTTATATTGTCAGTGACCTGCTGCATGGACTTGGACTTGTAAAACACAGTTTTCGCTCTTAAAACCATTGACTGATAGTTTTGCACACTCTGCACGACGTTAGCTTCAGTGTCTTTACGAGGTTTCAGGAGCCGATTTGTAACTGAAGTGTCTTTGTCTCGAGGCAGATTACAGCCTGGCAGTTTTATGATTCTCATAAAAAGTTAATAAATTATAACCTCTGTCTGTTTGTGTTCCAGATAAAAACAACAACGACACAGCTGTTGGTGAACTCGACCCCGGTAATGTTCGGGTTCGGAAAAACACCAATAAACCTTTGAACCCAAATGAGGCACTTTAAAATGAGACGTCATTATCGAAGCAACCGACCTGGTTTGGGGGTCCAACTTCTTCCCGTCCAGAGTACGCACTCGGTGAGTCGTGAAATTATTACCTGTTGGTTATAGGTGCTAAGCTCGCTCTCCTCTGGGAGTCTAAATAGCTTTAAATAAGCTGTTGCAGGAGCTTCAATTACAGGCAGAACACTTGTGGAAACTTGTCAGCACAGAAAGGGCCCGAGGTGCTCCGCTTGTTTGTTTATTAGGATGTCCTGATGTGTCCCAGGCTTAGGACGAGCTCCCTCCTTCCCCGCCTGGAGGAAGATATCTGTGGAAGCTCTGGGATGAGGACAATGTGTGTCCGAGGCCTCTGATGGGACACGCAAAGAATGCAGTGAGAGTTTTCTAACTTCGTCAGCTGTGGCTGGAAATGTACTGAGCTGAAGGAAATGTACCCAGTTTCCTCATCAGAGTGATGAAGCTCGATGGAATCCATCACAGAGCAAAACTTCTGCTCAAAGTTAAAACCCACTGATTTTCAGTTGGAGATTTACACAAAATCAATAATTATGATAAACACAAGTCATTATTAGGAGTAATTTTTCTTTTCTGTTTAGACTGTTTAAATGGGGAGCAACACACATTAAAACACAAAGTAAAAATAGTACAGTGTAATCTTTTGGATGTTGGAGTGTCCTAAATTAACTGACTTTATGGGTTTGTAGCCATAGATAGATTACTGAGGCCTGGCCTTCAGCTCTACAAAATGTCTCTCAAACGCACCAAGAAACCAGGAAGAGATGACAAAAAGATTACAAAAGAGACGCAAACAACTAAGATATACTCAAAACAGCTGCAAAGAGACAGACATTCAAACTGAGTTCAAAGAGAAACAGAATGACCATAAAGAGACACAAAGCAACTACAAAGAGACACAAAACAACCTCAAAGTATTCACAAAGAACACAAAATAACTACAAAGAGACACAAAACAACCATAAAGAGACACAATTACTACAAAGAACACTAAACAACTATAAAGAACACAAAACAACCACAAGGAGACACAAAATAACTCCAAAGAGACACAAAACAACCTCAAAGTATTCACAAAGAACAGAAAATAACTACAAAGAGACACAAAACAACCATAAAGAGACACAATTACTACAAAGAACACAAAACAACTATAAAGAACACAAAACAACCACAAGGAGACACAAAACAACTACAAAGAGACACAAAACAACCTCAAAGTATTCACAAAGAACACAAAATAACTACAAAGAGACACAAAACAACCACAAAGAGACACAAAACAACTACAAAGAGACACAAAACAACCACAAGGAGACACAAAACAACTACAAAGAGACACAAAACAACTACAATGAGACACAAAACAACCACAAGGAGACACAAAACAACTACAAAGAGACACATGACTAGCTGGAGGGTCTCTGGAGTCATGGTTGCATTATCTCTTCCATTGTTGTGTTTGATGTGCAGATAAAATAATGCGTTAACAGATACAACGGTTAATCGTCGTCATACTGGCTAATACTGAACAGTTTGTTGACCGATCGTTGACCCCACCTTACCCTCAAGCTCTGCACAGACGAGCAGGAATTTCGACAACAGGCATGTTCTCTTGTGAAATACAGACATAAATAATGGCTTCATAATGACTGCACTCTACTCAGGCGTGCCAGGGCGTTGATATTGTGCATGCTGTTTCACTGACACACCTAAGTGGAAAGCGTCCATAACTGAAGTTTTTCTGAATCTTTTCTTGCAATAATACCTCAAAATGTTTGCAGTGAGAATCCATATTATTCAGTCTTGTGGGTATTTGACTCAGACTCGTTTTCCTCTAATGGGCGACCCGGACTTGTCTTTATTTCATGGGTGTGTTGATGTGGATTTGACTCGGTTGTGTGGGTGTTTAGACTCTGACAAGTCTACGTCTCATGGGTGTTTTGACTCCAATCTGTCTCGGACTTGTTGGTGTTATAACTACAGGAATTCTCCCTTCCTTGTAGATGCTTTGGCTCTTGACTTCTTTCAGTCTTGTGGCCGTATTGACTCAGTCTCGGGGGTGTTTTAACAACCAAAGTCTTAATTTTAACCGTGTAGTTTTGTACATAACTGGCCTCCATTATTCTTCCTCATTAATCTGATTTAAGCTGTTTCTCAGTCTTTCAACAGTTTGTCAATAAACTAAAAGAATGAAAAGAGTTTTTCAGAAAAGCCTTTATTAATCAAGGTGAATTTTGCGTTTCAATTCAAATAAATCAGTATTGTAACTGACGTGGTAAAAACTCTGTGACTTGTAAAATGTATAATTTTTATGTTTAAATAAACACAGAATTACTGATGTAAAGTAGATGAGAGCATCGTTTTGATCAAATTACAGACAGTAGCCTTAACGACCACATCATGAAATCTGTGGATCGGCAGGAAGTGCAGTTCTGGAAACGGTTGCCAGATTAAACCCAGATGAGCTTGATTTTGGTCGGCTTCAACAGTCTGGGTGAACAGCTCCTCCCCGCGTAGCACTGACAGGTGAAGTTCTCGGCCCAGACCTGCAGGTCGTCGGCGGAGGGGTGACCGATCGCCACGTACTTCCTGTCGGCCCGCAGGATGCTGAAGTGGGCGGGGTTCAGGTGCAGGTATTGGCCGGAGTCGTAGCTCTTCCTGAGGCAGCGGCCCCTCCCCTGGCACAAGACCTCGCTGCAGAGCATGGCGGCCGCCGTCACGTTGGCGATGTACGGGTTGAAGGTGGACGTCAGGTACTCGGACAGAGACTCACAGGCAGCCTAAAGGGAGAGTCAGTCACAAGTTCATTTAAAAAAAATGAGGAATGTATCATGGGGTGAGCCGAAATGGAAAAAATAGATCGAGTGAAGTCATGAAATAAATTTAGCAAAATATTTCAATTTCAATTTGTATCCCTGTAGAAACTGTGTTTCTGAGAAAACGTCAGAGCATCACCACAATCATTGTGGTTCTCTGGGGAACCCAAACGTCATGACAATCCATCCAATAGTTGAGTTACTTTGACAATAGTTGGGTTAAGAGGGTCGTCTGGGAACCGGAAGGTCAACGGTTCGATCCCCGACTGGGACGTGTCACGTGTCGAAGTGTACCTGAGCAATACACTGAACCCCCGGCTCCCCGGGCGCCGATCAATGGCAGCCCACTGCTCCCTATATACAGGGATGGGTCAAATGCAGTAGTCAAATTTCGTGTATGTGTAAATGTATATGACAATGAAAATGGTTTCTTCTTCTTCTTCTCCTACTTCAGTCTGCACCAAAGTGGTGGAGCAACAAACCGACCGACCAGCAGACATTTCTACGAGCATAGCTACAAATGTACTTGTTTGAACTTCACACAATTAATGACCATTAACTTAGACAACGCACAAAAACACTTTGTGAGTTTGTTCACATCTGTTAGTTGAGATAACAAACACTGCAGTGTCACAGCTGCCAGTTCCTCCTCAAACAGGAAACAAAGGCAGGTTCATTATCTGCTGATTAAAGCCTGGTCATCTGTGTTCTTCTTTACGGCGTGTTCTCATGGCTGCAGACTCACACAGAGACTTTACAAGTGAGGCTAGTATGAAGAGGAAGGATGATTAGAGACAGTTTCTATAAGTAAATGTATTTTGCCATATTCGACTGGGAGCAGACTAAGTGTGTTTACCTCGTTGTCGTAGTCTTTGGTTCCTCCCCACATTACGACCCCTGAAGCTCCCAGAGCTGCAGACTCCCCTACGGTGCTCACCAGGTCCGTCTGAAAGAGGACGAACCACACAGGAGATTTAACATGTTCCTAACATATATTTCACACTCCTAATAATACGCTTTTTAAGCTTGTTTTCATTTTGTTTCGTTAGGTAACTTCTTTGAAAGTCAACGTACAGAGACTTAAAACATGCTGCTGATGGATTCATTTCACAGCACTCTGGTGCTCGGAAACACTACAACTTTTCGTCCACAGGGGCCGCCAAAATCGACACAAAATGAAGGTTCCTTGTAGTAACTTTAAGCTAGTTTCACCTGGGTCTGGAACATCTGGGTCTGGTCCCGGTACAGTGGTCTGGAGTACACGTAGATCGGCATGGTGTATGGACGTTTAGGCAGCGCGGCCACCCTCAGCGCCTCCTGGACACGGTTGCGGACGTAGAGCTTTGCCTTGGGGGAGTTCCTCAGGATCTGCCGGAGGTAGATGGAGGGGAAGAGGGCGGTGCTGTGCTCCCACAGCCACAACATCTGGTTGTTCTGCTCCTGGGTCTTCGCGGAGCAATTCCCTGTGTAGCCGGGCTTCTCCCAGCCATAGTTGTAGCAGTCGGGAAACAGGTAGAAGCCCCAGCGCCGGCTCGGACGCTCGCCGATCCCAAGGTTGATGGTCTTCTCCATGAAGCGCCGCCCAGCGTGCTGGAACTGGCTCTTTGCCAGTGTGGAAATTTTCTTGGATGACAAAAACGGGGCCATCTGCATGGCGTGAGTGATGGACAGCTTCTTATAAATATGTTTCGACCCCCAGTTCTGGTCCCACAGGGGGCGCCAGGACTCCCAGTCGATGACAGCTAGCCCAGGAGAAGAATCCTGGGAGATGATGTGATCGATTTGACTCTGCGCCTTGGCCAGATGCTCCGTCATGTTGCCCTTTTGGGGGACTCCGCCTCTGTAGAGCTTGCGTTTGGCGGTGTCGACTTTGGGGTAGAGGCCGAGGCGGTCCTCGTAGAAGATGGTGAGGAACTGACCGTGCACCGCCCCGGGCGTGGTCACCGCCTGGAAGGCCGCGGTGTCCAGCGGGATGTGGAGCTGGCGACACCGATCGGTGGGGGCGTTCCATATGGCCACAAAGGGGTGGTCGTGGATCAGCGGCGCCTCAGTAGGCGGCAGTGCGAGGTCGGCGGCGACAGATCCAATGATACAGAGGGCGAAGCAGGACAACAAGGACGAGGCCATCGCGGTGGCTCTGGACGAGAGAAAGACAACAAATAAGGTTCAGTCCCAATTCATCCATGTGTCTAAACATGTCAGATTGTTTGATGAACTTTGCTACAATTTATAGATGCCAATGTGGTATCTGCATGTTTAAGTCTATGGACTGTATATTAGAAGTGGACGTAGTCATCGTGACATCACCCATTGGTTTGTGGACTGTCGTTATGAAGCTTTGAGTTTCGCGATTTGGCCATCTTGGTTTACGGCCAGTCGCCATGTTGTTTTTTATTGCAACCAATAAACGGAAGCCACCATATTTGGATTGCGGAGTGACGTAAAGACCACGCATACGTATCTGGTAGAGGCAGCGACCTGCCAATCACAGTAGCCCCGCCCCTAAAGCATCCCCTGCTTTATGGTCTGTTTGACTCTAAATGAACCATAATGTACTAAATGAACATCATGCTGTATTGAATAAGACTTGAAACTAGAGATTGAGACCATAAACTCATGTTTACAATGTTTACTGACGTAATAAATCAAGAGAGAAGTAGAGTCATTTTCTCATAGACTTCGATACAACCAGAGGAGTCGCCCCCTGGTGTACACTAGAGAGAATGCAGGTTTAAGACATGAAGCATTGGCTTCACTCTGCACAACCAGAGGTTGCCGCCTTGGTGCGTCCAATGCAGCGCCTAAAGTCATTTCCTGCTGTGTTCCGGTTGGTTGGTTGGTAGATGTTGGTCGAAGCAGCACTCACATTGTGAGAATTTGCTCCTAAATTCTTGATTCTGTCAAAATTTTGCAAACACGTAATGCAGCTCAAGATACTTCTTGATTGATTAGACTTCATAAATTACATATAATAAAATGATTCTTTATACACTTGGAAATAACTCAAAGACAAAACTATATATAACTAAAGATTTACTTAATATTAACCGAACATAAGGTGTTTGTTTATAATTTTCCAAAAAACATTTTGTCATGACACGTTTACTGTCGCTAGAAAAAGCAGAAAACCTCCTAAAGACAAATTGTCCAGATGTTCAGATGATTGATTTCATATTATATATATATGTTTATATATTTGCACGATTATATTTCATAAATGTCATGAGTTCCTACCTGCTGCTCTCTTCTGAACGACTGGTGTCTAAACTTCTCTGTTTTCTTGCTGCTTCATGTGTCGGAGGAAACGGTTTCTTCACTCTGATCGTTATCTGACCGATCCGTCTTCTGGCCCGGACTCCACATCCAGTCAGTTGTTGGGAGAGTTGAGGGTTCAGGGGTTGGTGCCTTGCTTATGAGCAAGCTGACACTATTTATTATATTGACACCCTTTTGTGTATTTCGTCTGTTGTTTTTATTTGATCATGGTTTTAACAGCAGAAACATATACAGCAGTATGAAGCAGTCAGTCTGAAGACGTCAGCAAAGATGACATACTGAGGGGTTGGTTGTATTTTCATAATTTATTTGTGGTTAAATAGTCTACAAAGTGTTCATCTATGGACAAGGACTTCATTTGTTTTGGATAAAACAGTGACGTCCGTGTTATTGACTCCTCTCGGATCACTCTTAATCTGATGCTTCTCTGGTTTTAATGACTGAATTTAGAACAGCTGGACAATTTCAAAGGCGAAAAAAACCTTTAAAGCACTTTTAATTAGTCAAACAGATATTCATTGGTAAATCAGACGCCTTCCTGTCCAAATATCACATTTAAAATGATCAGCATCAATGTTTAATCATTAGAAAATCTGATTTCTGCCCTTTATGAACATATGTGTGACCGTAGTGTTCACCAGTTTCTGCCTTTGACTTGTTTCCCTCAGATGAAACACTCGCATGTGTTTGAACGTGTGGTATTTCTTCACGAGTCATCGTCGGTGAGAAACCTCTCCGTTCTCACCTCTTCCTCTTTTCAGTCCTCAGTATTTGGGCAGAAACCAGCTGGTTTTATATTTCCACGTTTATTGATTTGAATTTGAGAAAGACCACTTCATGGTTTATTTCAGACATATTTCTGTTTCTGCTCCTCAGATTGTATTTTACAAAGAAGACTAAAAGTCATTGCGATGCTAAAATGCTCATAAACATGTTGCACAAAGTGGAAGTTGTTTTCTAATTATCCAACATGGCTGCCAACATCCTCTCTTTAAGAAACACAGACGTGCTGAAGAAAAGTCTTTATTTGCAGTGCATTTACATTCAGGTAACATTTCGCATGTGTTGCATAGTCCTTGTTGCATATTTGGTTTACAATCTTCAGAAGAAAAAAATTAAAATACAAAGTGCAGGAAACAGTTACTGCGTCATGAGACCCGAACTGGTTTTGAGATGAACGTACCGATTCAGTTTAAACCAGGATCAGTGTGACGGATGCTACATGTTTAACTTCAAAGACCAGAAACACAACGGACCCCAAACCAGGTTTCAGGTCCTCCTCTGCTCTGGATGCTCTGTCTGTGTTATAAACAGTTATCCAGTTCCAGTCAGTTTCTCTAGAGGCCTTTTTAACCAACATTGAGATATTTGTGTGCAGCTGCCACAGAAAAAAATCAATCATCTTACGGTGAAAGACAACCAGCCGCCAGAACAGTTTGAGGCGTTATGTGTCTATACAAACCGCGGATATGTTGAAAGTCCATGTTTCCGAACCCAAAATACGTTTCAGATCAGCCGTGGATCACGCTGGCAGAAACTCACAATGACACGCAGTTGAAAGTGTGAAATAATTGGTTGGGTTTAGACATCAAAACTACTTGTTAATGTTAGAAAAATATCAGGGTTACTGTTAAAATAATAATGCAACAACGTACGGTAACGACGTACGGTAACGATGGACGGTAACGACGGACGGTAACGACGTACGGTAACGACGGACGGTAACGACGTACGGTAACGACGGACGGTAACGACGGACGGTAGCAACGTAACTAGTGTAAATAAATAACCGTCCACAGTGAACTGTCTTACGTAATGTTACCGTTATGTTCCGTAACAACATTGCTGAACAAATGTAAAGTAAACGTTGACTTTTGGTTTCATACGGGACATGAACAGCGGTCTCCTGTGTGAACGTCCTGTTGTTATTTGACCCGCCCGTGTCTTAGTGATCTGTCTCAGTTGTCATATTTACAATGTAACTTGCTCTGAACAAATGTGAAAATGTACAGTACAAAATTATCTTGGATTACGATGAGATTTTTGTGCAGACGTTTATTGTTCCCAGAGGATGAACCCTACTGACTTCGGTGTTCCTGTCTTTTCCTATAGCGCCACCATGAGGTTGACATTTGTGGTTTTCTCTGAAATGTTTCAAGAGCTATTGGTTGGATTTACATTTCATTTTAAACTATGTCACTTGCACATTCATCGTATCTGTGGTTTGCAGAAAGTTAAAACGCAAAATGTCTTCCTGGCGACTGGGCTGCTGCAGAACAAACGTGTCTGTCAGTGTCTTCCAGAAATGATTCTGGATGATTCACTTCTACGGTTCATGTTTGGCAAAGTTTAGGTCACTAGAATTAAAAATGGTCAGAGAAAGATTGTGGTCATTAAAGGAAAACTGTTACACAATTAGTCAAACAATCAATCATCCAACTTCTACCCAACAGACCATCAACTTAATGGAACTTAAAACAAGCAGACACAACTGCTGTCGACTGCTTTTTACTTTAGGAAAGAATTATGGAAAAGTACATGTTGAAGTTTTGTGTACTTGGGTCCCAGCTTGTTCTCTTAAAAATGACTTTATCATGTTTCCCCCAGATCACATTTGTTTTTGACGTTTCACAAACACATTTCTAATCAAAGTCTATGAAGGGTTTGGGATATTTTTACATTTTTACTTTTCTTTTAAGCCAAACCTTGATGTTTAACTAAACCTAATGAAGCAGTTTTGTTGCGTTTTAGTTTTGTTTCATTTTACAACGTTCACTCCGGGTCTTAAACCAGGAGAAAAAAAGGTTTCCCTCAAAATGTAGATGAGGATGCAGTTTAGTTGTTTGGGAACATAATTCGTTCGGAGACAATCAGTCCAAAAGTCTGTGAACTAAATAGGATGGTGATACCGGGTTTATAAAATGCATGTTGTTTAAATTCTGATCCAGTTGAAGCATCTGAAGCTGATGAGGAAGATTGAAAGCTCCAGAAATGGGGAAGAAAACAAACATTGAGTGTAAATCATTTTCTGAACTTTAGCATCACCTAGTTATCAAACTAACCTGCATTCAGTCAGCATTAGTCAGCTTTCTTTTTCATATTCTCTCAAAACTTTTCACCAGATGATTCTTCTGCGGTGCAAAGTGGGCGTTGAAGGACAGTGGAACCGCAGAGAGCCACCGAGTCACATTCAGGTACGGTATGTGCCGTCTTTTACATCCTGTTCAGTGTAATACACATACAGTCTGTTGATTTGATACCTCTGGACTGAGATATAGTAACATCAACCTCTATAGAGTAAAACAAACCTGATCCTCTACACCTATATCTATATAGAAAAGGATACAGATGTATAATATGTTGTCGATAGCACCTACAACCCGTGCACGGCGTGTCCTAACAGACTCGTTTTCTGACATAAAATACGTCCAAGAGTATAATGCACAAAAACAATACACACTTCATGTATAATGTCAAGTGAAATACCAGCTTATTGTTAAAACATGCCATCAGAAATATGTCTTCAGAAGCACCACAGACCAAGTGTGAAATAGGAGAGATTATGTTGTGGTACAGTAGTAGGATCATCCTGCAGCGAGACCGATCCCAACACGCAAACCCTTTTAGCTCCTAGGAAACAAACATGATCCCTTCACTCCGATCCTCAGCTCCTCTGCTGGATGTTGACTCAGTCCGCAGTTTAACAAACAGCGTATTCATTTACGACCGAACGTTCCCGGAAGAAGGGATGCATTGTTGGGTGAAGAGGCAGTGCAGACTGTCAAATACAGTGCAGCTGGTTTAACTGTGTGTGTGTGTGTGTGTGTGTGTGTGTGTGTGTGTGTGTGTGTGTGTGTGCGTGTGTGTGTGTGTGTGTGTGTGTGTGTGTGTGTGTGTGTGTGTGTGTGTGTGTGTGTGTGTGTCGGGGTAAAGTGCCATCACACTCCTCAAAAAGGGAAGTGCCATGTTTTGTTTTTAAATGCGTTACTTTTCTACACAGCTGCTGTTTTCATTTCACAGTGACCCCCCCCCCCCCCACCCCCCACCCCCACCCCGTTCATTTAAAATGTCTTACTTCCACTCAGCAGCGCCCTCAGCTGAGTGTTGATGTGTGTCGATCAGCTGAAGTTTGTCTGAAGAAGAAGCCCGGAGCGTCGTAAACGGACGAAACCGCTGTTATGAGCACAAGACCAGAACTATGTGATTCAGGGGTCTGGAAACGGGGACAAAAGGTTTAGATTTACTGATAATGCTCAACGCTTGGTCCTTCTAAAGAGGGTGGTGCTGGTGGTGCTGGTGGTGCACCAGCTGTAACATCCTGGGCTCAAATCGGACCAAAAGATCTTCAGCTTAAATGAAAAACCTCATTCTGTGTGTTGAAAAGTAACATCTGTACACAGCTGTGTTCAAAAACGTTTGTTTTGTCAGCGTGCATCATACGACCGCCGTCCCCATCGATACGTTCAACAGCAGCATCAGCAACATGAGGTGGAAGCTGCAGCCGGTCAGCGGCGCCTCGCTCTGCCCTCCCTCCCACCGTTCGCCCTGCTCGTCCTCCCACTCCGTCCTCCGCCTCTCCTGCTGGTCCTCTTCCTCCCCCCCGCCCCACGGCCCGTCGTCCTCCCTCACTTTGTTGATGCTGTCGCAGCGCTCGCCCTCGTGGCCCTCGTAGCAGTGGCAGCGAAACCTCTCGGCCAGCAGCTGCAGCTCGTGCTGCGAGTGCCACCCGGTGACGGCGAAGTCCTCGTCGCCGGAGGGCCGGATGCGGTAGCTGTCGGCGCTCAGGTGGAGGTAGTGGCGGGCCAGCGGGTCCCGGCGGACGCAGCGGCCATTGCCCTGGCACAGGAAGTCGCTGCAGACCTCGGCGGCTCGCGTCACGTTGGTGATGTACTGGCCCAGGCGGTGGCTCAGGAAGGTTTTCACCTTGGTGCAGTTGTGCTGTGGAAACAAAACACGCAACTGTCATGTCATGATGTGCTTTGGCTCGTATGACAACATCCACATGCCTCATGTCCTCTCAGCGTTTGGTCGTGCACCTCTGAGTGCAAGCAGAGGTTTTCAGACGACACTGTCACAAATAGTTTACTCATTAAAGCATTATTTTACCAGTTTGGGGGATCATACAAAAAAAGCCTATTCGCTTGAGATGCTTTAGAAACCGGAGGTCTTAAAAATCTTCATTTGAGTAAATACTTTGCGGCCAAATCAAATTGAAGAACCACAGACTGTCTGTAAGAAGTGGACTTGGTCATCGTGACGTCACCCATTGGTTTGTGGAATGATGTTATGAAACCTTGAGTTTGATGATTTCGCCGTCGCCATCTTGGACATTATGATGATCATGACTGCGTGCACTTCTTATACACAGCCTGTGGTCTGTCCGCTTGTTGAGGAGTTTACTGCTGCCAAACAAAATGAATGCAGCTTCATCAGGCGTCCCGGTGACGTGTGTAAAGGAACAAGATAACGACGGTTGTCTTCAGGTTTGGCAGCTCGCTAACGTTGTCCAAACTAAGCTCATGCAGCAGGTTTTAAGGGTTCAGATTCTGAGACAGTTCAGATGAACTCTTTCTCCGTGCAGAGCGGCCATACAAAACACCAGCATTACACTTCTCAAAATGTCAAAAGTGGTTTCACAACACGCAGCGACCACAAGACGTCAGCTCTCTGTTGTCTGACTATAGTTACTGCCGCGGTTTGAGTGGAGTCCAAAGCAAATGAAGTTTGTTTGTTCTTCACATGCAAGTATACGCGGTCGGTCCGTCTCAACACACAGATGAGGAAACACAGAGTTTGGCAGCAGAACATGTGAGCTGTGTTTAAATGATCTTCGGTGTGTTGGTGAACGGAGCCGGCTGACGGGGGGCGAGAGGGAGTCGAGGACTCGGGACACCCACCCTGGACGAGGTCAGGTTCAGGTCGCCCCAGATGACGAATCCCGCCGCTCCCAGAGCAGCACTCTCCCCGACGGTGTGGATCAAGTCCTTCTGCAGGAGACACAGGCACAGACGTCACCTCGACACTCTACAGGTAGATACGGTAACATCAAAGATATCACTATGGAGCTAACCCAGTTCATCACTCACATTAAGAGGATTTATTACACGCTTACTGACATGTTATGTTTAAATATGCAAATGAGGCATTATCTAACGGTATCTTTTGGTGAAGTATAAAGACAAGAGAAGATTTTTATGAACCAAAAAACAAAACAAAAGAATATATATTTTTCATATATAATTATATGTCTTTGAATCTCATGAACTTGTAAAGACTTAACTATGAATAAAGAAGAGCGGAGGTATTTCTCAAATAAGCTTTTTTCTAAATTAAAGACACAAACGACTCTCCGACCAGATTTTGTGTTTTTGTCTTGATACACATTTTACCAGCGTGACATATTTTAAAGGTTATTTCTGAAAGTCCTCAATGAATCGTCAGACCAGTAAGCACAAAGTACAACCACTCTGGTGTTGGTGGTGTAGTTCAGGGAGAACCAGGAAACCACAGCGTCGCAGGATTATATTTAGTGACTCTGAGCTGCTTTTCTGTGGATCTCCACCAGATGGCACTGATGAAGAGTGATCGTTATCTCAGAGATTTGTATTCCTATAAATGTCTTCAATTAACATCTTTGTAGAAGTTCAATTAGTGTTGTCATGGCTTATAATACACGGGCAATTCTGCATAATGAGTACTTTTACTTTTGGTACTTGTTTGCAATTAAACAGCAAAGTTATTCCACAGTCTAGCATTTCGAGGTCAAAAAAGAATAAATAAATATGTTAAAGCAATCTCGCAATTTAATCTTTTATATTTATAGTTGTCACAAACTTTAATCACCCAGTAAAGAGTCTCAGTAAATATATATCTGAGGGCTGTAGAGGAAACATGCTGCAGGTTAAAGCTAATATTAACTCAATGTGAGGCGACACACGAGCTTCCTGCTGATTTAAAGGAGCTGTTTACCGGATTGGAAGCATTTTTATTGCCTTGCATGTGGAGCTGCTCGATTCTCATGTCGTAGAGAATGGAGCAGCTCCTGTTGGGGCTTTTGTGGTCTTTCTACTTCCTCGTTCGTGATTACGTGTCATATGCAGTGACTTCATGGGATATCCAGGAAGTACGGCACATTATCCTTCGTGGGTGTTGCTACGAATGCTGGATGTTTTCAGAAATGTGATCATGTTTGAGTGGTTAACAGAGATATTTAAGTCAACAAAGTACTTCATTGTGCTCCAGCAAAGTGGCAAGAAGTTAATAATTATTAGTCTGTAAAAGAAATGCTTCATACTGAGCAGTAGAAGAAGTGCGTTGCTGTGCTACCGGTGGTTCTCACCATGGTGAGGAAGGCCAGGGCCTCGTCTCGGTAGCCCAGCCTCAGGTACACGTAGGTGGGCAGGTCGTACTCCCTGGAGGTCAGCGCGGCGATGCGGAGCGACTCTCGGATCCTGTGCTGGGAGAAGTGCAGGTTGCCGATGCTGTTGGTGTGACTCTTCCTGATGGCCACGGAGGGGAAGAGTGCCGTGCTGCTGTTCCACAGCCACATCAGCTCGTCGTTCCTCAGCCTCTCCAGCAGAGGGCAGAAGCCCGTGTAGTTCTCCTCGTGCAGGTTGTAGTTGTGGCAGTCCGGGTAGAGGTAGAAACCCCAGAGCCCGTTGGGGCGAAGGCGTGTCCCCAACTGGATAGTCCTCTGCATGAACGCCTTGGCGCTCTTCTCAAACCGCCGCCGTGCCAGCTCTTCCACCTGCGCCGCCGTCACGTTGACGTACGCCTTGGCGGTCAGCTCCCTGGACTTGCGCCGGTAGATGTCCTTCTTGTGCCAGTTCCGGCTCCACTGAGGCCGCCAGAACTCCCAGTCGATCACGGCCAGGCCGCGGAAGTCCTCCGAGGGGATGAAGTGGTTGATGTCCTGGTAGGCCTTGAACAGATGCAGGTCCAGGCTGCTGTTCTGTGGCAGGCCGCCGTGCACGGCGGCGCCCTGCGGCGTGTAGTGGGGGTAGTAGCCCAGCCGGTTGGCGTAGAAGATGGTGACGTTCTGGCCCGTCCAGTCGGCGCGCGGGCTGCCGTGGATGTGGAAGAGGCGGTTGGCGTTGGTGGTGACGTTGTACTTGATGGTGCACATGTCCAGAGGGGCGTTCCAGGCGGCGATGAAGGGCTTCCGGCCAATCAGAGGCAGCTTGGCGGGTTTCTGACCAAAGGCGGCGTGGAAGAGCAGGAGCAGCCAGGAGCAGGTGAGGGCGACGGGTACGACTTGGTGGGAGGAGGATGCCCCGCCCACTGGCACCACAGGCATCCTGGGGTTCAGGAGGAGCAGCTGTCAATCATCCTGAAGAGAGAATAAACAGAAACAATGAATATCTTTCAAACTTCACATGCCACGTTTATTGCGCCCTCAAATCCATTGTTTGGTGCGCTCAAAAGCGAGAGCGGTGAGCAAGCATTTCCAAGAGCCTGAGATAAAAATAGTCACCCATTGTTTTGTGGAGGACAGTTTTGAAACCTTGAGTTTGAAGATTTGGCCGTCGCCATCTTGGCTTTTTGCAACGAGTGAAGTGACCATATTCGGACTGAGGAGGAGTGACGTAGAGACGCCATATACGTTTCTGGTAGCGACCTGTCAATCACAGTAGCCCCCGCATACCTAAAGCATACCCATACAATGAGAGGAGTCGCCCCCTGGTGGACATTAGAGAGAATGCAGGTTTAAGACACGTCTGCATTGGCTCAGTAGTAGCTACGGCTCTTTTTAGAGAATAATATTCTCCAGAGAAAACTATTGTTTCAGCCCGTCAACTTCACCTGACCCTCTGAGTTTATGGAAGTCGCAGCTCAACTGTTCCTCCGAATTTACCCCGAACCGCTCATCCACAGCTTGTGCTTTGTTTTACTGTGAGTGTTGAAAGCACAATAGAAAGCTTTCGCCTTTTGCTTTTACATGATATTTTTGGAGCCAATAGTTTTTTCCATGTTTAAGAAGTTCGGGCTGGATTGCCATTAAATCTTGCTCCCTCGAGGACTAATCCTAAATATTTCTGTTAGCTTCTGAAATTTCCTCAAGCACCAAGACACATTTTCCACTTTTAGCAGCCTGCTTCCAGACCTCTGAATTACCACGCACATATCTGATGAAGATGGGTCTGATTAAGGTCTCGTGTTGTTTCTAGCAATTTCTACACTGTCAACACAGCGAGCTAGCTTAAAACATACCAGAGATTTTTTAGACTCAGCTTCTCATTCGTAATGATTTTCTGCTTTTCTTTGTCTCATGTGATGGTGAACTGAATATCTTTGGGTTTTGGGCTGTTTGTCAGATAAAACAGGACATTTAAAGACTTTTTTAATGGCCTTTATAACTTTTTCCCCCACATTTTATAGACAAAACAACAATCCCATCAAACAAGAAAGTATTTGGCAGATAAATTGGTTGTAAAAATATTTATTTTCAGCCCTAAACAACTACGGCTGTTGATATGTTTGCGCCCCAGAAGATGATTCGTAATAGTTCTAGCGAGCCTATTTAGACGGATACTCTTGATTTCTTTTGGGGCCTCAGAGGCTCATTTCCATGGCACCCAGGGGTCAGAGGTCACAGAGAGGAAGTCTGTTGACACCCAGGGATTGGAAGGAGGACTTCAGCTGAACAGACCGCTGCTTTCCTGTCCACAGCCCGTCCTCCCCGACCAGAGCTGAAGCCTCAGGCCACAATGACCGGCTTCACTGCCAAATGTCTCAGTGAGTCGCTGCCTCTCGTTCATGAAGCTGGTTCAACATCCAGTCGGAGAGCAAACAGCGAGACATTATTTGGACTTTGATAACTTGTTAAGGTTTCTAAATTCTTAACTTTTATAAATATTTAGTGCTTTATTTACTCTAACATTTAAAAAAAACTAGAGGGCAGGAATTAATAATTTTCATAATTGATTATTCTGCAGATTATTTTTACTCAACAAAGGCAAAAAGAAAACACCTCAAACAAGCGCAACAACCTTCTGCACACAGCTTTTCTAATGCGATTCTTAGAAATGTGCATACAAATATGTTGATGGAAACACGGCTAAAGTATATGCTAATGTGTTAGCACGTCGCATACTTCTATCATCATCAGCATACAACCGACTTCAACTAAATACATGCCGAAGCTTTAGCGTCTACTTTCCCTTTCATAGTGTGCGTTTTAAAGCGTTTGCATGACGTATAAGTTAGTGAAAGTGTTTCACTTCCTCTCTGACGTCACTATGTATAAGCTAACGTATTAGCATGGAGAACACGTCCGTTATCAAAGTGCACGATAAACCAAGGAATGCTGGATTCCTCATGTCGTTTACCTGTTCAGCTTTGAGCTCCATGTTAACAGTGTTCCCAAAAACCTCCAGATCAACGACCAGCTGTTTAGGAATTTAAGTTACCTTTTGCAACAGTCACTATTTTGGGTATTCTTATCTTTCTCTTACTTTATTTCGGGCTCCGGGTGGTTCTCTCGAGGCCCATTGACGTTAAATTGACGAACATTTAATCTATTTTGTTTTCAGTGAACATTTAATCTGTTTTGTTTTCAGTGAACATTTAATCTATTTTGTTTTCAGTGAACATTTAATCTGTTTTGTTTTCAGTGAACATTTAATCTGTTTTGTTTTCAGTGAACATTTAATCTGTTTTGTTTTCAGTGAACATTTAATCTGTTTTGTTTTCAGTGAACATTTAATCTGTTTTGTTTTCAGTGAACATTAATCTGTTTTGTTTTCAGTGAACATTAATCTGTTTTGTTTTGCTGCTGACACTGTCCTCACAACCTAAAACTCTTTAAATGAAGATCACATTGTTTTACGCCTCTAATGTTGAAAAGGCCACTTTTCTAGCGGTAGTTTACGATCTGTACTTCAGCATGACGGCAGCAGTGCACATCGAAATGCTCCGTGTGGTTTTCAGAAAGACATTGTTTCATGTCCGTTTCTGTGACTTTTGTTATGTCGGTTTGGAATCAAAGTCTTTTCCTTCCTTTGTGTTTCTGCCAGGGTTTCTTTCCTGCAGGAATGGAAGTAATTTGACTTGCTGCACTCGGTGGACGCGGATCATTTTTCAAAGCCGACTGCAGCGTTCCAGTGAATGCGTAGGTTTGCGGCTGGATGACGGCTCGCTGTTTGAAAACCACTTTGAGAGCGGACGTGGTTCGATGACAGCAACGATTATTCTCTTTGATGGTTTTCTATCCGAGCTTGAAATCTCTGAGCTCAGTCAGCTGATCCTGGTGTGACGGACCTCGGATGCATTTCAGTTTGAATTCATCTTTCATGCGTCTACAGCGGTACCACAAGGCTGCAATTAATGTTTGTTTTCATTATTGATTCTACAAATTGCTTCATTTATTTTCCCAAAAGTCAAAAACTAAAGAATGACTGAGACGATGAATCCATCGTCAAAATAGCTGCCGATTCATTTTCTGCCAATTTTCTTTTTTAGAATTCAAAACATAAAGATCATCACGCACATATGCACAACTCCATTCAGGGAACAGCAGTGAGCGAGCAAGATGATCTTTTTTTGTTAAATCTACTTTCTTTAATGAATATAACTCGTCTGTTTCGTCAACATAGATTAAATGATGACGTCGTGACAGATTTTACTTTTGGACTTTACAACGCTCGGTGGAAATGTTTGGATCTGAGTCGGTAACGATCCTACGCAGCCACCAGTGGAATCTAATTCTACACATAAAAAAATACAGATTTCCATCTGACTACGTGCACAAATACCGGCGTTAAACTGTGTCAAAGTGAATTATTTATCCAGAGGAGCTCGGAGCCGCCGGGTCGGTCTGGCATCGATTAAGATCAGAGTTTGTTGATGTCTGTGGTTCTTGTGGAATGGCTGCATTCATTCCACAAAAACAAGAAACGGAGAAGCCGTCTAATTTTTAGTGTCTCTTGGAAAACTGGGGTGAATTTGAGCCACAGTTGCCCGTATCTGTAGTGAAGACGTTCTCTCGGCAGCGTCTACGAACCAGATGACGTCGGCACAACGCCTTGCAGTTCTCTGTAACTCCGAGCATCTGATAACCGATCACTTCAGGATCTTTCATCAAAGGACTGAAGCCAGTTTTCCATCTTTTGCAAGCCTCCTTCGCCTTCACCTTCGCAGCCTCTAAGGAGCTCAAGTCACACCAGAAGCTCCTGGAGCGCCGGCGAGCTTTCAAGCCCAAAGAAAGCATTTTGAACTCGGGAGTAAATGGAGTCGACAGTTTGATGGAGGCCTTTTCTAAGAGGATGGAAAGATGATGGTTTGATGATTTTGGGAATCGAGCCGAACCACCCATGATGGTGGGCCGAGGGTGGGAGGGGGGGCCCGGATCCAAAAATAACAAGTTCCCTCACATGCACCATCTGTCCCGTAGATATGTTCCAGCACCAAGTGGCATTACTGCTCACTCAGTCTGATTCTGGCTGCACGGAGGATTTAAACTCCATGGAGGATTTAAACTCCATGGAGGATTTAAACTCCATGGAGGATTTGGGCATTTCACGCTGCTGTCCGGTTCTCTAAACACATGAAGATACCTGCATGTGGTTCTAGTCTGCAGCTCGATGTCTATAGACATGAACCGGACAGGTCTCCAGGAGGGAGGGTCGTCTACCTGAAAACTGATGGTATGATTTGCAAACGCTCAGCGGTGTTGAAACTTGCCGTCCCATTTTGTTTCAGTGAAACATTGAAATTCTTTGCAGTATTCCTTGAAAACTATTTCAATCGACAACAAAACATTCAAAGTTAGTCCAAGTTCAGCCCCGTTACACCTTCTTCCAAGGTTACTGTTAAAAGTAGTGTCGGTGTTTGCAAACGTAAAAATATATATTATTTTGATAACGTTTGAATTGTGTCATGAACTACATACATGTTTGTCGATTTAAGAGAAAATGTGCATGTCATGAAAGTTGCATTTTGTCACAAACCTGTTGAAGTATAAGACTGAAATGATGTTGTTGGTTTCACATTTTACACTTCGTCACCAGGGGGCAGCTCTGCCGAGGGAAGCCGATGCTTCATGTCTTAAAGCTGCATTCTCTCTAATGTCCATCAGGGGGCGACTCCTCTGGTTGTATAGAAGTCTATGAGAGGTTCTGTGATTGACAGGTACCTGCCGCTACCAGAGACATGTATGGCGTCACCTCGTCACTACGTCACTCCACCGCATTTCAAATACGGTCACTTAACGTTCATCGGTTGCGACAGCCGTAATCCAAGATTACGCAAAATGATTTACAAATGTTCGTGTCAATCATTGGTGAGAGTATTTACTTAACAGTAAGAATAAGTAACAGAGAACACAGTAATGCCAAGATTTGCTAAATAAACGGTTTGTGATTTATATTTAAATTGTTAAACTATTTTCTTGAAAGCAGGTCATTCCTTTCAGCACCGTGAGACACAATGAAGCAACAGAGAAGCCTGTTACATGGCGGAACACTTATACAACAGACACGAGCGCAGAGGAGTCGCTGTGACACTTCAACTGAATCTGAACCTTGAAAACCTCCAAACTGGACCCGAGTCCTCCGTCACACGACTCTGCATCAGGACCTTCCACTAATCACACACAGACAAGAAGCTGGTGGAACCACGCTAACCAGAGCAAAGAGCATTTCAACAAATACTCCTGGTTCATGATTCATGTTCCTCACGCGAGAGCCTGAAAACAAAAGCTGGAGGACGGGGGAAGTCTTTCCACTCCGCTGAGCCAAAGCGCTAATCACAGCGCCTGGTGAGCGCCGAGAAACAGATTGGTGACTTTGGGTTTTGGGGAGGATTCGTCTGATGGAGAAAACAGATGGAGGACCTCAGAGGAAGAGAGAAAGCAAAACGAATGGAGGTGAAAATGGATCTTTGTTTATTCTGATGGCCTTTGCTTTTTCCAAGACATCCCTTTGTTGTGGTTTCTATAACGGAGCTCTATCTTAAAATTCACCTGGAAGAAAACATGAACACTTTTAGTCTGATTGAGAGGATGAGATAGTGATGCACTGCTGCCTCTTGTGGCCAACATGATTATTACAACAACAAATACTGAAAATGATCCTGATAAAGAAGTCGTCCACCAAAACCTTTTTCAGATATTTTCTTGAAAAGAAACTCGGATATGTTGGCAAAACAGTTTTCAACTGTTTTTCAACCATAAACACATCAGAGAAAACAATTTAGATCAGACTTAGAAAACAGATCACCACAATTATTATTTCTCACTTGGCCCCTTAGGGCTTCCGTAGCTAAAAGATATATTATTCTATGAACAGAAATACATATATATATATATGTAAATATATATATCCATATATGGATATATATATTTACATATATAATATTTATACTATTGTTTCTTGTACATATGTAACACGTGAAGTTCACCCCCCTGGGGATCAATAAAATGCAACTAAAACGTATTATTCAATGTGACTCTCCATATCGATATATCGATATATATCATAAGATGTTTTATTGTTCTTCAGACATCTGAAGTCATCCCTCCGATGGACTCGTCTTTACTCGACTTAGTTGCACTGCAGAGCTCAATCCTGAGATCCTGTCGGCTCGTTAAGACTCTGCTTCAGCTTCTGATCTTTAACCTCAGACTGAACAACAGCACGCTCTCATAAAGAACTGCTGTTCTTTTCTTTCATAGCCGCCTGATGAGCTTTATTCCAGCTGCTCTCGCTGGCATTCCTCAAAACAAACGTGACCTCCCGTGTTGTCAGCGTTGTGTTTTTTACTATTGACAGTCTTTATGAGTCACAGCGTCTCCCAAATGACTGAAACTCCACCTAACTGAGACCTTTAATGTCCCCGTTACAGCGTATGAGCAGCAACATTAATGCATGCTGGGTAAAAAAAAAGAGGAGAAAAACACCACTTCAAAAATGTGTTGATTTCTACATCAGAGAAACTTTCTCCACTGCCAGACCATTGTTAGGGTGAGCCAACATTCCTGGCATGGCAGGGTGCCCCCCCCCTCCCCCCCCCCCCCCCCCCCCCTTCCTGCATCACCCAAAACAGACGCTGAAGCCGCGCTGTGGCACCCAGAGCTCCCCCGCCTCCCTCCGGGTTTAAAAATACACTTTGCTGTCCTCTTTTGTGCAGCAAAAACAAAAGCTGACAACTGGAGCTGCTCACCTGTAGATGCGGCACACGCCCGATTATAAAGTCCGGTGGGGGGGAGGAGGTCTCGTCTCCGGGGTCACCGCAGGGGTCATGGTGGCCCTCTGCGCCGTACGTCGTCCGACACGCTGGCGTTGGTTCCCTGTGTGGAGTCTGAGACACAAGCCAGCCATCCGCACTTATATATACGGCGAGGAGAGGGAGGAGAAACCACCACAACACAGCGATTAGAGAGAGAGGGAGGGAGGGAGGGAGGGAGAGACACACTGTAAGGAGAGAGGGAGAGAGAGAGAGGGAGGGAGGGGAGGGGAGAGACACACTGGAAGGAGAGAGGGAGAGAGAGAGGGAGAGAGAGGGAGAGGGGGAGAGAGAGAGGGAGAGAGAGAGAGGGAGGGAGAGAGAGGGGGAGATTTAAATCCCTGAGCTCTTCTGATCCTCTGCAAGAAAAAAGTCTCAACTCGTCCACTTCAATCAGCATCAGAGAGGAAGGACGGACGTAAACACACAGATGTCAACTGTGTGTGTGTGTGTGTGTGTGTGTGTGTGTGTGTGTGTGTGTGTGTCAAGTGCTCCTTTTCAGTACAATCTGGAGTCGTAGTAGTATTTCCATTCAATGCTCTTTAATACTTCTACTCCACCACATACCAGGTGGTACATGTTTCATTTGTTACTCCACCACGTTTATCTGTTTGCATTATTGATACAAACTATAAATCAACCAGTAAATTAGGATGGATTGTTATGAATCCATCAGTCAGCCGATGTCGTGGTTTCATTGTCCTTTGATCTTATTTTCTTTCTGTGTGTGCGTTGTTGTGAAACCTTATGTTCTGTACATGCTGCAAATGTTTTGCCTGATTTCTTTGTATGTTACATTTGCTCCCTCGTACTGCTGAACTCTTTGAACAGTAAATCCTAAACGGTCCAGGCGAGTCCTTCCAGAACCAGTTCAAAATGTGAAACCACAAACAAATAACTCAAAAGGCCATCAGGGGCTCAACGTGGCTCAACGTTCTTCATCTTCCTGCCCGAATAGACACGCAGAGGCTTTAACGAGTGTCTTTGTTAATGTGTCTGATTGAATGACATGTGGACCGGCCCTCTGAGCCCGGCTCACATTCCAGTGGTTCACCACACATATTTACAACCAGAAGACAAAAGTTGCATGGAACTCGAGTCCCTCTGTTAAATATACACATGGATGTGTTTTCATTCTGAGTAAATACCTCATGCAGCTAAGCAGCTTTCACAGCCATCTGTGGGAGGAAATACAACATCGTTTGTGATTTCTAGTTGTACAGACTGTACTATTATGGGGGAAACCTGATTCTGGCTTTTACTTATAATTAAAATATTAACATCTTGGATCATCTGTGTTTATTATGAGCTTTGTGTTTTCACGCAGAGAAAATTCTCGTGGATTCATAGATGGAAGAATTTAGTTTTCTCTTTGAGTTCTGACTTTTGAAAACTCTCGTCTTTCTATTTTCTTTTTGTCTCATTTCTGTCAAAGTTCAGAGTAACTAACGGGACTAAACTGTTCTCGTCAGGCCGTTCATGTTTCTAACGAGGGTCAAAAACAGGCAGAGAGATAAAGACGAGACAACACGGTGATGCTACCTGGACGGAAGCATCACTGAGGTCGTTTTTCTTTTCTTTAGTTTTCAATGTTCGGCTTTATTGTCAGTTTATTGCAACCAGTGAACAGGAAGTGACCATATTTGGACTGAGGAGGAGTGACGTAGAGACGCCGTATACGTCTCTGGTAGAGACCTGTCAATCACAGTAGCCCCGCCCTAAAGCATCCCCTGCTTTATGGTCTGTTTGACTCTAAATGGACCATAATGTACTAAATGAACATCATGCTGCATTGACGAAGACTTGAAACTAGAGATTGAGACCATGAACTCATGTTTACAATGTTTACTGAGGGAATAAATCAAGAGAGAAGTAGAGTCATTTTCTCATAGACTTCTATACAACCAGAGGAGTCGCCCCCTGGTGGACACTAGAGAGAATGCAGCTTTTAATTAACACACTTCCGTGTGTTTGTTTCTTTCGTTTTTCCTCTCTCCTTGATAATCCGTGATCCCTCAGATCCTCTCTCTCAACTCATCAGCTGCAATTTTCTCTGATTTGCTCCTAATTTTATGATTTAAAAAAAAGACGCTAGCACACACACACACACACACACACACACACACACGCGCACACACGCGCACACACACACACACACACGCACACACACACACACACACACGCACACACACACACACACAGTGTTTGTTTCATTGTCAGGCCGGGCGAAGGTGGAATCTGCAGCCAATGGGACGCTCCGTCAGTCGTGACGGACAGTGGGCGGTGATTACTCTGTATATCTGGTGGGCGGAACATGAGAGAGCAGTTTGTTGAGGGTGATGAGGAAACATTGTCTGGTGAAGTGATCGCGATGCTCCAGTGCACTCCTCCACAGTTGTGTGACTCTAAACAGAGCTTTGTGTCTCTAGTTTGGGAAAACGCACTTCTTCTTGTTGTTGTTTAAATCCAAGGAAAAGCAAATAAGTTTGGTTTGAGACAACAACAACAACAGCATCACAGCATACACGAGCTGTTGTTTTGTTTGCGTTGTTGCATTGATGAATGTCATCATGTGTTTGTGATTGATTCAGAGAGGTGAACATAATCTAATGATCCAAACATCACATTAATGATGATAAATGAACATTGGGGTTTCAATTCCTGAACCTGATTATTCTATGTTTCCTTCATGCAATGAAAAATTTAGTTTGCGATCATGAGACATCACAGCGATTACACCGTCGGGTTTATTGATTAATACTTTGATTTGACCAAAACAAAAGCCCGCTGACATTGGAGAAGTGAAAAATAAACTCACTTTACTGACGTATTTTATAGAACAAACACGTTCTCTGAAGCACAGATCTTATTTCAGGCATCCAACCAAAAGAAATAACAAAGAACTATTGACTTCAAGACGAGGGAACAGAAAGTGCAAAAACATTGCTGACTCATTCCTGCAGCGCTCGACTGCTTTCTCAAGAAATCCCACAGCAGCTACATCTTCTTCGGAAATATTCTGACTTTGCAAACGTCAATATCTACTTTGAGTCAATCAGGCGGCAACCTCCGGTTCTACCGAGTGAAGCCGATGCGGAAGTGTCTTATAACTCCTCTGGTTGTATAGAAGTCTATGAGAAAATGACTCTACTTCTCTCTTGATTTATTACCTCAGTAAACATTGTAAACATGAGTTTATGTCTCAATCTCTAGTTTCAAGTCTTCTTCAATACAGCATGATGTTCATTTAGTACATTATGGTCCATTTAGAGTCAAACAGACCGTAAAGCAGGGGATGCTTTAGGGCGGGGCTACACAGTGATTGACAGGTCGCTACCAGAGACGTATACGGCGTCTCTCCGTCACTCCTCCTCAGTCCAGATACGGTCACTTGCGTTCACTGACAAAAAAAACAGCATGGCGACGGCCGTAATCCAAGATGGCGTCGCCGAAATCGTCAAACTCAAGGCTTCAAAACAAGAGTCCACAAACTAAATACAGTCTATGGTGTCAAGTCACAAGTGTGTGTGTGTGTGTGTGTGTGTGTGTGTGTGTGTGTGTGTGTGTGTGTGTGTGTGTGTGTGTGTAAAAAGCCACATTCCCACAGTGGGTGGTGGTGTATTTGGATTCCTCTGGCCTGGCGTTGTGATCCTGACTGCAGATCCGTTTCCACCACCTCCCTGGATGAAAGCCCCCCCCCCCCCCCCCCCCCCTGCATGGAAACCTCAGCGTCTCCATCAGAGCCTCCTCACGCACATATGGACCGTGTTATGAAGGCGTCTGGGCTCAGACCGCCGCTGTAATGGGCTGTAGGCTGTAATGAGGCATCGAGTTGCCCCGGAGGAGGAAGTGATGGTTCGAGGGCTCGGCCTCCGTTCGATAGATGCCGTGTAACACGGAGGGCTTTTCGGGAGCAAATGAGCAGATTTTCATCTGCTGCTGCAGAGATGGTGGTCGACAGAAATTCAATTTGTTCTTAAAAGGCCGGAAACTGGAAAGAGGTTTGTGTGGTTGCTGCAGATGAAGGCCACCATCTCTTCCTCATATCGACTGTCTGAACTCTGTGACTCTCATCTCCTTCAGCTTTAGCACATGATGTTCATGTGCATGACTTGTCCCGATGACAGCGACGGGTTTCTTGGGGGTGAGAGGCCTCTCAGCTGGTCAGATTGAAAGATATCTCATCTGCAGAGATGTAACGAAGTTTATGGAAAGTCAGAATCCTCATTTCCTGTTTAAAACGACATCATCATACCTCCGATCTTTTCATCAGACCATCGTTTTCTGTCTCTCTAACCTTTTGACTCCCAGGAACTGGAGCTCAGCCTCCCGTCTGCAGCTATGTTAAACAGTGATGTGGTTTCTCTCAAACACGCGAGTGGATTCTTTGTGTTTTATTATTGCAGAGTGGCCAGTTTTCCCCCAGCTCTCCGTATTATTGTTCCTGATGCCATCTTCGCCCACCGACCTAACTCTGCATGTCATGGCCCTCCGGCAGCTTCAGGAGAGCCGTGCTGATGTGGCGTCAAAATCAACAGCCTGACGCCAGGCTGCTTGGACAGCGGCCGTGTTTTTACTGGAGGAGACGACTTCTACTCGATCTCAAGTGATTCTCTTACAATGCACATGAAGAAAAGGCCTCTGGAGTGATTTAGTCTTTACTTTGGTGATATCTTGACTGATTGACATTTTAAAAAACTCTTCCACATGAATGAATGCTGCTGACTTTGTCTCCAACACTTTGAGTGTTAACATATTGCTGCTGTCTCGTCTTATTTTCTGCTCTCTTTTCACTGAGGATACAAGTGTCTCTACAGATGTCTCAGTCCACTTCTACTACACAACTAAAGCCAGGCTCAGACTATCATTCCAGTCCGGTCTCACCAAATGGAGTGCAGAGGACACGACAATGTGTAAGTCATTTAACGTGCAATAATAACGCCATTCTTGCTTTTTTTGTTGCATGTCATGTTACGCCATGTAGTCTGCATTGACCGCAGTGTGAAAGTAGTATGAAGTGAGAAAGACGACTGATGGTGGAGGGAGGGGAGGAGGTGAACAAACACAGGACTTCTGTTCGTGACCCAAAGCGACGTGTCCTCGTGTGATATCTTACGAAAAGTTGCTCCTCATTTTTTCGTGTGTTTTCCTACAAAAGCCAGCAACACGTGTCAATTTCCGCTGGTTCCATGCATACGGTCTTATTAGAATGTTTAAAATGACTGTATGCATGGAACACGCTTAGATAGCATCACCCGTAGCTACATGACGCAAAATATGTGACAAACAAACAATGGTGTCCTGGCTGAAAGGTGCTGTTTGTTGGACCCATCTGAGTTCCACATCGACTCCTCTGTGCTTTAACTTTGAAATCCATGGGGGAATTATGTGTTTTCCAGAGGGGTAAGTCATCAGTCTTTGCTTACAGAGAGCAGGAAGTCAACCTTAGTGTTTCTTTTTGTTCCATACGAGGTGGTTTTGGAGGTGAGACATCTTATCCATCTGGATCATCAGTCGTCACAGTTTAGACCTGGTTAATTGTTTGTGTACCGAGGTGGTAAATGTTTATCTGCTCTCCCCTCCCCGACCTCTAATTAAGCAGCAGCAGATGAAGCTGACGGAGAGACGTCAGAGAGGTGATGAGCAGCTGATAAACAGCCAATCAGAGCCGCAGACTGAAGCCGGGCCACAGGTCAGACTCGGACTACGCCATTGTCTCCGTAAAGATATCGTGCAGTAACGTCTGAGCAGAGACGTCCCGCTCCCTCTGTGTGTGTTGTAATCCCAGTGTAACCCCACCGGCTCACATGCGCCGTTTACTGACATCTCCATCCCGACCCATTGCGGAAGCCCAGACGGCAGCTTTTGGTTTTGCCGAGTGAAGTCAAAGCTTTATGTGTTAAAGCTGCATTCTCTCTAGTGTCCACCAGGGGGCGACTCCTCTGGTTGTATAGAAGTCTATGAGAAAATGACTCTACTTCTCTCTTGATTTATTCCCTCAGTAAACATTGTAAACATGAGTTTATGGTCTCAATCTCTAGTTTCAAGTCTTCTTCAATACAGCATGATGTTCATTTAGTACATTATGGTCCATTTAGAGTCAAACAGACCATAAAGCAGGGGATGCTTTAGGGGCGGGGCTACTGTGACAGCTGTTTTAGGAAGTTAATGAATAAATTAAAAACTTTTTTTTGAAATAAAACTATATATTTATGAGCCATTTGTAAAGATGTCTGTCTTCTTGTCCTGTAACTTGCAGATCAGCGGTTTGATTTCTCACAAAGTGAAAACGTTCTCAGACAGATTGTTCAACCTCTGCTGCAGCTTCAGTGCAGAGTGACTGCTGACACCGAACTAAAGCTGATTATGGTTATCAGCTCAAAGTACAGGAGCTAACTGATGTCTGTGGGTCGCTAAATTACAGGTGTTTGGTTTCTGTGTGTTTAAGACATATTGAATGATGAACCTCTGGAGTTTATTTCATGAGGAGGATATTGGATACAGTGTTTGAGAAGAGAGACTCTTTAAATGTGGTCGTGTAAAAACAGTTGAAGGAAACTGTGTCTTTAAAGAGTTTAACTTCTAACTTTCAACGACAACATG